>CM053515.1:32620180-32938353 GCA_028627145.1 Eidolon dupreanum
GCGTTGGGGTGCCTGGCCTGGTCCACAGAGGTTGTCTACTCTTGCTCCCAGGCCAGAGACAATGACTCAGGGAACAACGGGGCCATCCTGTTCTCCATCCTCCAAGAGGATTTCATCACTAAGGATGGGGTTGTGATTCCTTCCTATGGCTTCTTCCGGGTCTCCACCTCCTCAGAGGCCAACGTGTTCATTGGCAATATTGAGTAACTGCAGGCAGCCCCTGGACGGGGGTGGGGGAACAACGGGGGGCCCTCAAGGCAGTGAGTTCCCCACCCTTGTAGGTATATAAGTAGGTTTCAGAGAACTCCGGCTTGGGTTCCAAGACTGAGCTGTGCCCTCTTACCTTACATAGGCTGGTGACCAGCCTTGATTCTACTCTCCAAGGCACCTACCAAGTGACAGTCCAGGCCCAGGACAGACCTTCCGTAGGTCCTGCCCAGGAAGCCAGAATCACCCTGAACGTGAGCGTTGGGCCCTGCCTCCAGCCCCCGGTGCCCTTGGCCAGCCGCTGGGTCCCTTGTGCCTCATTGCTCCCCATGCCCTCCTCCCACAGCTCTTCACTGTGGACCAGAGTTACCGTGTGAGGCTGCAGTTCTCCACGAACAAGGAAGAAGTGGGCGCCAACATGGAGGAGATTAAGGCGTAGGTCTGGGGCGCCTGGAAGGAGACTTTGGGGAAGAACAGGGCCTGGGAGACTGGTCCCTGATAAGACCTTGAGAGAATGTCTCTCAGCCCTGTCCCAGACTCACACTATATCTTGTCCTTGTCTTTGACCCTATGTCTGCACTTCCTTTCTGCATGTCCCCAGAAGCCTATGGTTGGCTGGGCAGGGAGAGGTCTAAATAGGGTTGCCATATACAGTTGCTAAGGCTCTGCACTGCCCAAGGGCTCTCTGCTTGCTGGGGTTTCCTTGTCTCTTTGCCCAGAGGTGCTATGTGCTTAGCTAGTGGAGCTATCCGGAGGAAATGTCCCTTCCTAATTTATACAATCCTAATTCCACTGACAGAGCCCCAGCCACAGGCCTAGGTTAGGGCCCCTCTCCCAGACTTCTGTGACACATGTGCCCTTTGTAGGGCTCTCGCCCAGGCGACCAGGACTACTCTCTACACTGTGGACATTAAGGACATAGTATCCACAGCTCGGTGAGTGCCTGTAGGCTCAGTGGTTGGGGTGAGGAAGAGAAGCTGCAGCAGGAGGGTCCTGCTGGGTGTGGGTGATACTGGGCTGCTGACTCTTCACTCCTGCCCCATTCCAGGGCCCGAGGCCGTTCCTACCTTGATGGCTACTTAGTCTTCCCGAATGGGTCAGCCCTGACACTTGATGAGCTGAGTGTGTGAGTGGGGTTGCCCTTGGGGTGGGCGGGAGGGTGATCAGGAAGCCTGTGGGATGCTAATGTCCCTTGGGCCTGAGCGGGGCTCTGTGAACAGGATGATCCGGAGTGACCAGGATGCACTGATGCAGCTGCTGCAGCTGGGGCTGGTGGTGGTGGTGAGTGTCAGCAGGGCGGAAGAAATGGGGGAGTGGGGCAGGGGATGTTGACCCCAGAGCCTCCCTCACACTTCTTCTCTTCCAGGGCTCCCAGGAGAACCAGGAGTCAGACCTGCCAAAGCTGCTCAGTAGCGTCATCATCGGATTGGGAGTGGCTTTGCTGCTGGTCATTGTGATCATGACCATGGCCCTTGTCTGTACCCGGAAGAGGTGCTACCCCCATTACCCTATGTCTCCAGCCCAACCTCTCCCTACCCCCAAGACATCAGAGGGTGGGTTGGGGTAGAAAGAACTTGGGCTTAGATGTCAGGTATGTCTGTATTCAATCCTCAGTAACCTGTTGTGACATCTTGGGCCCGAGCCTCAGTTTCCTCATCTGTAGAATGAGTATGACACTAGCTTCCTCAAAGCCCTTAAAGAAGCATTGTGCATCTCACACCCAACAAGATGTCTGGCACATACTATGCATTTAATAAATGCTTTGTTTTCTCTTTCCAATACATTTGCAGTCAGCAGCCACATCTGGGTTTGATTCTAGGCCTTGCCACTAGCCAACTGTGTGGCCTTTGGTGAATCCTTTCCCTTCCCTGGCTCTTACTTATACCCTCTGCAAAGTGGAGCCAACTCTCTCACCTGCCAGGGTCATCGTGAAGTCACACTCCCAAGGCCTGCACTGGGCACACTGTGAGGTGCAGGGAAAGTAATGACCCCTTTCCTGGTTCCCCACAGATACCACCGGAAGCTTCGGGCTACAAAGGCTGCCAAGGAGGCCCGGAGAACAGCAGCAGGGGTGATGCCCGCAGCTTCTGCCATCCCTGGGACTAACATGTACACCACTGAGAGGTGAGCAGGGCCTCAAGGCTGGGTAAGAGGCTCCATGGGGCAGCTGAGGTCCATGGCCGCTTGACTAAGCCTTCTCTCCAGGGCCAATCCCATGCTGAACCTCTCTACAAAGGACCTGGGTTTTGAGTCCCAATCCTCCTCCAGCGACCTAGACTGTATCAGGTGAGCAGTGCCCCTCACAGACAGGCTGGTTGGTGGTGGTGATGGTGATGATGATGGTGCTGTTGGTGGAGGGGGTAGTGATGGTGGTGATGATGATGGTGGTGATGGTAGTGGTGATAGTAATGATGGTGATGGTGGTGGTGCTAGAGGTGGTAGTAATGATGGTGGTAGTAGACATGGTGATGATGGTAGTGATGGTGATGGTGGTGGTGGTGGCAGAGGTTTTGGTGATGGTGGTGGTGATGGTGATGGAGGTGGTAGTGGTGATGGTGCTGGTTGTGATGCTGATGGTGGTGGTGGTGGCGTGGTGGTGAAGAAGGTAGAGGCAGTGGTGGTTCTTGACCAGACAGGAAGGACTGGGCCTGCTAACTATCTGAACTCTATCATCTCCCCTACAGCCACAACTCCCTAGATGACAACTCTGTGGACCTGGAAAAGGACAAACAGGAAATCAAGGCAAGATGGGGGGATGAGTTGTTGTCTGGGGATTCTGAATTGGGGTCCTTTTCTGAAGGGGTAGGGTTCAGGACAGAGCAGAAGGACCTGCTGCTGACTTGGGCCCTGGGACACCCTATGGCTCTGTAATAGGGTCCAATCCTTGCTCCTCTACTGTTCATTGTGACACCGAGTGGGTGACTTTTCCCTTTGGTTCTGTTTTCTCACCTGTAAATGGAGATCAGAACGCCAACCACCCAGGGCTGTTGTGAGGATGAAATAAGAGTGGGCATAAAAACTACCTGGCACAAAGCATGTGCTAAAAAATCTGGTTCCCTACTTTTACATCCTTTATATAAAATCTGGAGGGACGAGGGAAGAGATCTGGAGGTGAATATAACCTCGTGAAGGAGAGAAGGTTAGTTCAATAGGTTAGTTGGTTCAATTAAATCGAGTTCACACAGCCTGGGCTGCTGATTGGAATCATGTGGGGAGCTCTTTAGAAGCACGGGGTCACAGCCCAGGCATTCTGACCTAATGGATGAGGTGGGCCTGGCAGGAACCTGTTGTTAAAGCTCCAGGGGTTCTCACCTGCAGGCAGCATTGAGAAGCACCAGAGCAGATCATGGGTAGGGTGGGGGATGGGTCTATTCCCTATAGGGGTGGGCTGCCAGATCCAGAAGGAACTACTATCTCTCCTTCCCACTTTGAAAAACACCACTGGAGTAGAAGCACTAAGGCCCATTGAGCTTTAATAGTCTGCAGTTCTGTGTGCCTGTGGGTGGGGGTGGGGGAGTGGGAGTAGGTATCCATGAACCATTCACCTTATCCACTCCCCTCTTGGTGCCGCCTTCAGCCAGGCCCTGCTCTCTGGGGGTCCCCATCCTTCCTTCATGCTTCAATACTTACTTTCCCTTGAGGATGCCTTACATTGCATTAAAATACCAGAATGTTGCACAGGGACCTGACTGTAACATGGAGGCCTCCAAACGGGCCCCCAAGGATGGGGGTCATAGATAGCAATCCAGGCTGTCAGGCAGCAGTGGAGGCCTCTGGGTGGATGGCTCATCTCTGGTTGAAGATGGTTTGAGGCAAAAAGTCCAGTGAACATGTCTAGAGAGAACTGAGGCATAAGGGAACAGTTTGGTCTGCCAGAGCTGGTGGCCAGACAGGTGACTCCTGGAGAGGCCAAAGCTGACCCCCAGAGGGGAGTGGAGTTGGAGGCCCCAGCACTGTGGCTGGACCTGTGGCCTGGGGAGGGGCAGAGAGCTCTGAAAGAAGAGTCTGGAGAGGGAGGAGGCCAGGCTATTGAGAGCCTTCAAAGCCAGGAGAGAGCCAAAACTGTCTGGGATGGCAGAGGGTTCGTTGTTATTTCCAGAAGCTGCCTGAGGCTCTGCTCCCTCTCCTGCAGCAGTAGGTGGGCTTTGGGGTCTCTGGGAAAGCCCAAGAGGCCATGGGTGCCTGCCATGGGGAGCAGGTGACAAGAAATGAAGTGGACTGACTCCTTGGCACAGGACCTAAGGCCTGGCATTATTCAGGACAATGTGCTGCTGTGCCCACAGATGGGGCAAAGGCCAGAGTAGATCCCTCCTAGGCCCAGCCCTTCACCTGAGCCCAAATGTGTCTCCAGTGGCCACAGAGACCTCTGGGATACACCCAGGAAACAGGCCCAGGAGGAGCCAAGAAGTCCTTAAGCCCACTCAGCCCCTTAGGGCCTGGGGAGATTACCCCACCTGGCCTCTGCCCTTCATACTTCTCCTCTCTCTCCCCACAGGAGCCCCTGCACAGTCCTACAGAGTCAGATGCAGAGCCCCTGAGTGCAGTGCTGTCAGGAAGGAAGGTGGGCACGGGGGGACAGCAGGAGCTGTCCTTCACCAATGCTGGCCTGGACACCACAGACCTATGACGGGGGCCCTTCCACAGAGCCCCACATGGGCTCCGACTCTTCTAGTCTACCTCTGAAGAGGCCCTGTCTCCCCCAAACTATACCTACCCTTTCTGAACATAATAATATATTGTGTTGATCTGCCCCTTTCTGCATGTAGCTAATCACAGCTGACAAGAGTTGGGGAAATTTTATTACCAATGTATATTGTGACAGTTTGTAGCCAAAAACCTTGCTGGAGGCATGGGGATGGGGTACTTGAGTGGTCCTCAGGGATTTGTGGGGCTCACAGCACAGGGGAGACAATGGGCTAGAGAGGGCAGCCTTTAAAGGACAACTGTGGTTGTAGAATGAGCTCTCCATTCTGCCCCAGTACCCAAGACCAACTGTCACTCAGGCCACCTGTGGTCCAAGTCCAGACCTGTCTGAGACCTTCTGACCTTTCTGACTTTCTGACTCCTTTCAGCTGCACCCCAAGGGCACTCCTGCAGCTGCCTTCCCCAGCTGGGAATTGTGAATGAGTGTCCTGTGAGGGTGGACATAGGGCTGGAGGTTGGGCCAGGTGAGGGGGAGACAGGAATTGGGGATGACTACCATCAGCATGCAAGAGATGCCCGGGCCATGGGGGCCAGGCCCCGGCGAGGACTTGTACTCATACATGCCCAGGGCCTCACATTCAGAACCTTGTACACTCAGGAGCCTTGCACACCAATCCTTGCACACTTGAAGCTTTTGTACAGTCTCTTCCTTCCATTCTGGGGAATTGGCGGCCACTGTCAGCACACCAGTCTAGATATCTCAGGAGCCTGCCTCAGCTCTCAGGGCTGGGGATGGGAGTGCTGAGCAGGTGCCCAAGGTTGAGGTCACCCAGCGTGATGGGGAGGGAGTAGAGCTGAGGCTGTGAGGAGACAGTAGGGTGTCGGGGCTGGGCTCCGTGGGATCATGACCATGAGGGAGCTAGGAAGAGGAGGTTCCTTTGAGTGGGAAGGGAAGCGGGCTAGAAAGGGGATGAGAGGGCCCTAGAGGCTGCCCACCCCTCCGAGGCCTGTCGTGCCTCCAGGGGATCCCTTCTAATGGTCTGGGATCAAGAAGGGAGCCTGAGAAGGTTGGAAACCCGGGCGTACAAAAGGGGAGCAGATCACTCGGCCGTGGGTCCCGCCCGTGAGCAGCACCGCGGCCGACGGACGCTCTGCAGCAGCGCGCGGAAGAGGCCAGGCGGGCGTTTGGCGGCGCCCTCGGGGGGCGCGGCACGCACAGAGCCCGCACGGCCCGGGCCGGGGCGGGCGGCAGGGGGCTGCACGGGCGCTCCTTGGCGGCCGTGCTCCTCGATCTGCCGCTCCAGATGCTTTTGGATAGCCATGCCCAGCACCTCCACCTCCATGGAGGCGCCGTACACCTCCCACGTCATGCCCTTTTCGTCCCAGCTCACGTCGCGCACGGGCTCGGCTGCTTCTGGGGGCGCCACGGCGGCCGCTAGCACTGAGCCAGGCCGCACCCGAACCTCGGGAAACGCAGGCGGCAAGGTGGGCGGCGCGGCGGCCTGCGGCGTCATGGGCCCGGTGGCCACGGAGCGCATCTCGGCGGCGCCCAGCGACACTTGCAGGCCCGCGTCCCGGCGCGAGGGCGGCCTGGGCGCGGGGCTGGGCGCGCGCGGCGTCGCCTGGAAACTGAAGGCCGGTCCGCCCGCGCCATCCTGCGGAGACATGGGGCTGACGGCCACCGACACGCAGGCCTGCGCGCCCGCCTGCGTGCCCGCGTCCTCGCGCGGGGGTGGAGCGCTAGCCTCCCACGACGGTGCCTTAGTGAAGTTGTCGCGAGTCCGCGGCCGGGGCGAGGGCACAGCTGCCTCCGGGCCGGGACTTTTCTGGGTCCCAGCGGCCGTCGCGTCTTTCTGGCTGAGGCTGGACTCCAGCCCTGGCTCCACACGGTCCCTGCTACTCCCTGCACCGGAGGGAGAATGGGATGAGGCACAGGCAATGCCATCTGGTCGCCCGGAGGAGGAGGCCTCTGCCTGCTCCAGAGCTAGAGGCACTACCTTTTCCGAGGGTGGGGGCTCTGCTTTTCCCAGAGGCGCAGAGTCTGCCTTCCCCAGGGCCATAGGCTCCACCTTCCCAGAGGCAACAGGGTCTGCCTTTCCTGAGGATCCAGGATTCCCCTTCTCCAAGGCCAGGGGCTTCTCCTGCAAAGATGTAGCCTCTGCTTTTCCCGATGAAGTGCAGCCCTCCTGCTCAGGGGGCTTTGTTTCTGCTTTGCCTTGGGACTTGGGTTCTGCTCTCCCCATGGCCCTGGGGTCCACCTTTGTGGAGTTCACAGGATTCTCCTTCTCAAAAGGCAGGGGATCCACCTTTCCCACTGGGACGGCTTCTGCTTTTCCTGAAGGTGCCAGGACTGTTTTTCCTAGAGTCATGGGGGCCACCTTTCCTGAAGACACAGAGTCTCCTTCTCCAGGGCACACCGTTTCTGCCTTTCTTCTGCCCCCAGGGTCCACCTTGCAAAAGGCCTGGGGAACAGCCTCCACTGAGGCCACAGGACCCACCTTCTGTGAGGACAGCAGATCTGCTTCCCCCCCAGTCACTACCTCAGCTTTTACAGAGGATAAGAGTCCAGCTGTCCCCAAGAACTTGGAATCCCCTGGACCTGAGGGCACAGGGTCTATCTTTCCTGAAGACTCAGGGTTCACTTTTCCAGAAGATGATGTTTTTGTATTTCCCACAGAAATGGGATCTACGTTTCTGGAGGGTGCTGGGTCCTCCTTTCCTGAGGATATGGTTTCTGCCTTTCCTACAGAAGTCGGTTCAGCCTGCTCAGGAGACAAGGGCTCTGGCTTTCCCAAGGACACAAGATCCACCTTTCCCAAAGAAAATGGGCCCACCTTGCCTGAAGATACAGGATCCACCTGTCCAGCAGACTCAGTTTTTGTCATTCTCACAGACATGGGATCTTCCTTTCCTGAAAAGGCAGGATCTGTCTTTTCTGGAAACTGAGGGTCTTCTTTCGTGGATGACACAGTTTCTTCATTTCCCGTAGATACAGGCTCTGGCTTCTCCAAGAATATAGAGTCCACCCTTCCTGTTGACGCTAGAGCTATGATTCCAGGGGATACAGGCTCGATTTTGCCTGATGACCCTGGAGTCGGCATTTCCAAGGACCCAGGATCTGTTTTTCCTTCAAATGCAGAATCTGTGTTTTCCAAGGACACGGGATCTGCCTTTCCTGAGGGCCCAGGATCTCTCTTTCCCAAGGACATGAGATCTGCCTTGTCTGCAGATGCAGGACCCATCTCCTGCGAGAACACAGGAAGCTTTTGTCCTGAATACCTGAACTCCTGCCTTGGACACTCAGGATTCAATTTGACTGACGATACAAGATCGTCTTTCCTTGGAGACACTGCATATACCTTGCCAGAGCACGCAGGATCTTCCTTTCCCAAGAATCCAGGATCCTCCTTTCTTGGGGCTCCAGGATCCATCCTTCCACAAGCCACAGGATCCTCCTTTCCCAAGATTGCAGGCTCTGTCTTCCCTATGAACTTGGGATCTGCCTTTCTCAAGGACCCAGCATCTTCCTTTCCAATAGAAGTAGATTCTATCTGCTTTAAAGACTTGGAGTCCATCTTCTCCAAGAACATAGGATTTCTGTTTTCCAAGGACTCAGTCTTCACTGAGGACACAGGCTCTGGCTTCCCAGAGTTGGTGACTTCTGGTGTCCCTGAGATCAAGGCTCCATGTGCTCCCACTGTCTCCTTGGTGGCTGCCTCTTGGGGAGGAATGCAGGTCAGGGAAGGGCAGGTCGAGCTTTCGCCAGAACCTTCAGAGCAGGAGACCCCTTTCCCAGCCCCACTAGGGCTGCTGTGTCTGGAGTCCATGCCTGGGCTTTGGGCAGGGATGTGCCTGGGGGGTGCAGGGCTGGCCTTTAGCTGGGAGGGGCAGTAATCTCTCATGGCCAGGTTCCCAGCCCCCAGGCTCCCATCCTGTGGGCAGGAGAGGGCTGTTGGCTGGAATCTTGTGGGGCTGGAGTCCTTTTGAAGCAGCTGGAGCCAGGCTGGGTCTTCAGTACTGCCCAATTGCCCTCATGACCATGCTTCAGCCTAGGCTGCTGTCTGGTTCTGAAACACAGAGGGAGCAGACTCAGACTCAGGGGCAACCCAGCAGGGAGGAGCACCCATCGAGCCTCCTCTCTCACCCTTCTCTCAGCAGCCAGGCCTCCTCACCTGGTCCTCTACACTGGTTTGGTCTCCTTAAGTCCACAGGGCCTGGGCTAAAAACACTAACCCATCCAAATCACTCCCCTGCTTCACTGCTCCCTGTGGAACTCTGGATAAAGGTCAGATTTCCCAATATGGCATTCAAGGCCCTTCATAGCTTCGACTTCATCTACTCCTCCCTCATCAAACCCACCACATGCAATGTGCAACCCAGAAAGGATGCTTTTTCCCTTTAGCTCACGGGTCACAAACTCTGATGCTATAGGGGCCAGGCAGGTGATTTAAGTGAGAGAAGCAGGCTAAATATCAGACAACAGGGAGTGGTGAGGACCGCAGAAAACTGGAGAGCACATGCCCTATCTAGGGGGACCACCACTCCACCAGCAGAGTCCTACTCTAGAGAAATGCATCCTGGTCATAATTAATTCAAGGTTTAAAAAAACAACAACACTGTGGTAGCCAAACAAAATATGTCTGTGGGCCACCAGTTTATGTCCGTGTAGGCCGTGAATAGTTTATAGTTGAGGAAGGGACACAGATATGTGTGTTTTCAAAGATTGCTCTGGGATGGTGTGGAGGCTGGGCTGGAGGAGAGGGGCTGGTCAATCATTTGTTCAATCTCATCCAGTACTTCATTCATTCACCCAGTCCCTTCTCTGAAGTAGACCCTGAGCAGCTGCAATGGTCTAGATGGGAGATAGTACAGCCAAGGTCCTGGGGATGGAGAGCTGGCAGAATTGAGAGCTCTGAGGGAAAAGTGACAGGAACCAGCTGGCTGTAGGGGATGATGGTGGGGGTGGCCTGCAGGATTCTGGCTGGGGGTGGGTGGGTTGCTGGGTGATGGTGCTGGGCAGGAGATGTGAGGAAAGGGGGAAATGCATTGAAGATGAGCCAAGTGTGTGGTACCTGGGGAACAGCCAGGGAGAGGGTCTGGCAGACGGCTGGATTTGCAAGCAACTCCATTCCATTATACACACAACAGCCAAAGAGCGCTGAGCTCTTGATCCTCCCCAAACCTTCCTTTCCTGCCCTCCTCTCCAAAGCCACCTTGGTAGTGCTGAGTCCCACATCTCTAGAGTCACCCATGACTTTCTCTCACAGCTCTCATGTCCCATTCATCAATGAAACATAATGGATCTACCTTCAAAGTATATCTAGAATCTGGTCACTACCCTGAGCTTAACCCACACCATATCCCACTTGGGTCATCCCTGCTTTTTCTTTCACCCCAGACAGCTCCTTCTCAATATAGTGGCCAGAGGGATCTTAGTAGGATCATGTGCCTCCTGTGCTCAGAACCAGGCAGTGCCTCGTGCAAAGTAAAAGTAATCTCCTTACAATGGCCCATGAGACACTGCATTTTCAGGCCCTGTTACCTTTCCCTCATTGTGCTACTTTGGCCACACTGGGTGCTTGGCTGATCCTTGAACACACCCTGCCTTGAAGCTTTTGCTGTCTGTCTCCTCTGCCTGGAACACTTCCCCACCCTATATCTGTATGGTCTGCTCTCTGACCCATCTTGGATAAAGCAGCCTCCTCCCTAACACTGGCTGGCACTCTGCATCCCCCTTGCCCTGCTCAGATTTTCTTCACAGTACCTGTCACTGTGTGACATATTACATTGGTTTATTACTTATGATTTGTCTCTCCTATTAGAATGTCAGCTTCAGAAGGGAGGATTTAGTTGTGTTTACTGATGTACTCTTAGGGTTGAGAACAACGACTGGCAAGTAATAAGCTAGTAGTTCCCAATAAAGATTTGGTAAATGAAGGACTGAATGATCTTTCTAAGATGTTGGTCCCTGGCTCTTGCCGGGGAAGTAAATTGGCTGTCATCTTTTGGAAGGACATTTATCAATTCCTATCAAAGTTTTTGGTATACACAGCATTTGGGCCAGCATGCCCATATCCAGGGACAGTTTTGAAGATGACTGGTGGTGCACAGAAGGTGCATGAGGAGAGGCAAATGGGAGAGGCAAATCACAGAGAGTGCATGAGGATGTGGCTGGTAATGAGAAGCAAACTGGAAAGTAGGTTCATGAAATGCAAGATGACCATTTGGGATCGCTCATAACTGTCAGAATGTGTGGGGTGATGAGGAAAGATGCCCAAGATAAATTTTAAAAAAGATGCCAGGGGACATCATGGCCAGTGGAATCCCATGTGTATTGCCAAGGGAAAGGACAGACACACATCTATGGGTTTGGTGAAGGTGAACTGGGTGCCTGTGGGACTTATGGGGGGACATCCAAGAGCAGCTGCGAAGCAGGTTTGAAGCACAGGAGAGGTCTGGCTGGAACTGTTTGGATCTGCTTTTCGGCAGCATAAAAATAAATTGGAAGGTCACTGGCCCATAGAGTCAGCCAGGCATCAGATTTGAGTGGTATGGACTGTGTTCATCTTCATTTTTTGCCTCTTAATGGTGATATGGCACAGATAAGTATTTTTCTCTCAAAAGAAAAACAGCAGAGTAAGTGAGGTGATTAAAGACTCCTGACATCCTCCAGGTGAAGGAGCCAAGAGGGAGTGGTGGGGACTGTGGAGAACACTGGCTTCTTCTGAAGGGGCAGCTGCACTCAGTTCTACTAGCTAATTAGGAATTCATTTGTTAAGTCAACATTTATTGAACACATAAGCAATGTTGTAAATGCTGTCCTTGGTACGGGGGATACGGCAGTGAATAAGAAATGCATAGTCTCCGCTGCCTTCCAGGTGTGGAAAGATTGGGGGGAGGGCAATTGACAAGTAAGCAGATAAATAATGTAATTTCAAACAATAATAGATGCTATGAAGACAAAGGAGTGGGCAGCTGTTTAACACATGGTTGAGGAAGGCCCCTCTGAGGAGGTAACAGCTGAGGCAGCCATAAAAAAGCCTGAGTAGCCGGAGTGGAGATGGAAGGCGGAGAGGGAGAAGGCAGGTAGGAGCCCATTGTGCAGGCCACAGGGGCAGAGTGTGAGCTTATCCTGAGGATGCTGGGAACCTCCTGTAGTATTTTAAGCAGGTAAGTCAATGTGGCTCCTGCATAGCCAGTCCTAATTTTTTGAGCAAAACCGTCAGTCCAGATTTGTCTATATTTTAAATGTTGGCTAATTAAAAAAATAACACAGGCCAAGGAACTCACTTTTGTGAGCCAGCTCTAGTCCTTTGGGTTGTGGGGAAGGATGTTATAAGCCAGATCGGCTGGGAAGATGGACAAGAGAGAGGGCCCAGCTTTGGTGAGGGCTGGGGTCTGCCTGCCACACCTGCCTCTCAGAACTTTGGTTTCCTCTTCTGGAAAATAGGAATTCAACAGCTGCCTGGCAGGTGAACAGGGAGCTTGGGATGGAGCTGGGAGGAATCATTGAGGGGCTGTAGGAGGGGTGTTCTGAGTCCTCATTACCCCACTTTTACCCCTGGTAGCCCAGCTTTGAGGTCCCCTCACACCAGCCCCTCCAACAAGTTCCCTCCCCCTGTGTATCAGAGCAGCAAGTCAGAACAACTCCCACTTACCTGCTCTGTAACCTCGGGTAAGTCCCTTCTCTTCACTGGGGACCCTAAAAACCAACCCTCCAGGGCTGTTGTGAGAATTAATGAAGATGAGGGGTGTGCAGCTTTGCACTTTAGGGCCGGGCTGTGTATGTGGAAGGCCTGTTTTTATCTACTCAGCCTGTCAGAGCCCAGCTGTGCTCCTGGGAGCGGGGAGGAGAGGGAGGGCCTGCAGCAGAGGCACAAACTGGCAAACCCGGCCCTCAGACATGCTTGTCTGACCCAGAGTGCTAACATTTTTTTAAAAGAATTAACTTCTAAAATTTAGAAGATTTCATATGAATATCAGATTCTCTTATCTTGGAAAACTAAAATTTGGCAATCTGAGCATGCTTCCCGCATAGCAATAGTCAGCTGGAGCCAAGCAGTGTCTGTCTCTTTGGATGTGGGTGTACTCTCTAATTAGCCGCAATCTCCACCCTTCTCTATGGTGTCCTGGACACTGAGGCTGTCGGTTATCATTTGTCACTGAAATTGTACCACCATTTTTCTTATAGCCAGCCCCAGGTATATGTTATCCACCTGGCCTGTAGACACCTGAGTTTTGACCTTTGACCTAGATGCCAAGAAAGTGGGAATTGACCTCATACACATCAAGTCTTTATTGTGTCCACTATGTGCAGAACCCATACACCTTCCAGGTGGGTGTTCTGTTCTTATTTTCCAGAGGAGGAAAATGAAGTTCTGAGAGGCAGGCATGGTCCAGCTGGTAACATTCCCCTTCTGCAAGTTCCCTAGGAAGAGGCCAGCTTCTCAGTTCCCAGCTGAGGTTCTCTGATGTAGGATCAGACCTGGGGTAGGGACGAAGAGACTGGCCAGGAATTAGGAAGATGTGGGGTCAAGCCTGAGCTTAGTCATTGACCTGCTCCATGACTTTGGGTGAGCCTTTCTACAGGCTAGGCCTCAGTTTTCCCAATCTGTGAAATGGGAGAGGGGATGTAGTTGTATCTAGATGAACTGGCCTAGCCCTGGGTTTAAGACTGGCCGAGATACCATGTCCAGAGGCTCTGCTGCTCACAGTACTGCCAGGCCCTTTCTGGCTCTTGAGGAAGACTTGGTATTCTATGGTCACTTCTCTAAGAGGCAACCCAGGCCTGGTTTTTGCTTTAGCATCTGGACTTCATGACAATCTCACAAGGGGAGTATTATCATCCCATTTCACAGATGAGGACACAGGTCAGAGGAAGAAAAGACTTAACACCAAGGCTACATAGCTGGGGCAGGGGGCTGTGGTTCAAAGCCTATTGTATCTAAACCAAAAGCCTAGGTTCTCCCTACTCATAACAGCTAAGATCTTGGACACTGATGCTTGGCTCTTAAACCTCTTTCTGTTCTTTGGGGTCAGGCCAAGGGTCCTCCTGATCTTCTGGACCTAACAGATAACAGTACCAGGAGTAACCAGGAGAGGAAGCAAGTGTTCCCCATGCACATGACGACCTGCAGGAACACACACCCTATGAACAGAGAAGCCTGCACAATTCTGCAGCCCGACTGAGGTAAAAATTTAAATGACCCCCTAGGTATGTAGGCCAGCTCACCTGGTGTGCAGAGGGCATGCAGACTGCCTGTGGATATCTGTGCCAGTGTAAACCAGCCTGAGGACACAGGACCTGGCTCCTGTATTCTGCTCAAGAAGAGCTTGTTGTGCACAGGGGCGACATGTATATGCAGAATGGCTTGTTTGTTTGTGTCCCATGGGAGCCACTTGGACCCTGGGGGTGTGCGCATGTATGGCCACATGGCCTCAGAATCTCACTCATGGGAGAGCTGGCCTGGATGTGTGCACAGGCGTTTGTGCCCTGCTCCCCAGCAGAGCAGCCCTTGTATATGCCCATTCTGGCACAGACACCTGACCAGCCTATTCCTCTCCCTCTAGGATTTCTTCCCAAGGTGGAGCCAGGGCTGCCAGGCACCAGCGAACACCTCCTCCCATGGTGACGAGACCTACAAAGGCATGCGTGTGAGCCTGTGTGTGTGTCTGATAATCCTGGTCTGCTGCCCCTCGCCTCCTCATCCCTTCATCTCCTAGTACCCTCAGAGCAGTAAAGCTTCCTGCTTGGGGCTGGAGAGGAGAAGCCTAGCAAAGGGTGATAGCAAGGCCTTCCAGAAACAGCCCCCAGACCATCCATCCATCCATCCATTCATTCCCAGATGAGCAAGAGTGTGTGCACACTTGGGCTGACTGTGGATGGGGGGTGGACAGCAAGCTAAGAAGCAAAGAGAGTGTGATGAAGTGTGGGCACAAGTGTGACAGCTTACATGAGGGGCTACATGAGGGACACCGTGATGAACAGGTGTGAACAGGCGCAAGCAGGCCAGAGCAGGGCAGCTGTGAGTGTTATGATCAGGGAGTATTGTCGAGTTGAGCGGGCTGTGATAGGGGCTGGCTGGTGTGAGTGCGTAGCTATGCCTGGGTGTGTACACAAGGCTCCCACTTGGTGTACTGGGTGGGTGCACAGGTGGCTGAGTGTATGAGTCTGATGGAATGGCCAAGGGCCATAGTGTATGTGTGCAGACCCGTGGCCCGCGCGGTGAGTGTGTGACAGGGTGTGATTGGGTCCCAGAGTGTGTGCCACACTAAGCGTGTGACGGCGAGTGTGCTCAGTGTCTTGTAGACAGCAGAGCCACTCCAGCACCGAGCCTGCTCCAAGGGAGAAATGAATCAACGCGGGCAGACCCCCTCCCCGTGGCAGCGGGAAGCACCCCCTCCCGAACGGCCATGCGGAACAAAGGGGTTGCCCGCGGATTCCGGGCGCTGGCCAGAGTCGTACACGGATGCGGGCTGGCCCTCAGGGCCCCTCTGGGGCTCGGCCTCAACTGCGGGACCCGCCCCCGCCCCGCCCCACCCCGGCGAGAAGCCTGGAAATGGACACCCACCGCCCCGGCCGCGCACGCACACGCACCGGGACTCACGCTGGACACACGCCTCGCGCGGGGCCGAAGCCCTATCAACCAGGAGGTTCGAGGACCCTGGACAGCGGCTCCGGGGCCAGCGTGAGAGAAGAAGGGGGTCGACGCCGCCTGCCCCGAGGGGCAGCAGGTGCGGGCGCGGCGCTTACCCAGCTATGCCGCCTCTCGGTCTCCCAGGCGCGCTGCGCTCTGGCTCCTGCGGTTGATGCCCGAGTGGCCTCGGCTGCCTCCGGCCGGGCTGGCGGGCGAACCCGTGGACTCGGCGCCGCTGTCCCCCGCGCCAGCTCCGCGCTCCCACCCGGCGCCCCGCCCCGGGCATGCGCGCTGGACGACTCGGGCCGCGGAACCGCGAGGGGCGGTGCCAGCGGGGAAGTGGGGCCGAGGGAGGGAGGGACGCCCTCACCATGGCCCCTGGGCTCCTGGGTTCCTCGCCCTCCTGGACCGGGTTCCCGTTTCACAGACGAGGAGACTGAGGGGTGGAGAGGCTGTGCGCCTGTTGAGAGCGAGGCACACTGTCTCATATCTCACTCAATCCAGGCCCGCGAACACCCTCTCCTTATTTCACAGAGAAGGAAACTGGGGTTCAGAGAGGAGAAGCCACTTGTCCGAGGACACTCGGCGCCCGGATGGGTACCCAGCTCTGCGAGTTCTCCGAGCTCCCGCTGCACAGAAATTTCCCGCCTCCTCCTTGGCCGCACTTCCGGCCTTCCCCCAACTCCCTGCTCCAACCCTTTGTCTCGCAGCTGCCCACGCCCCTGCGAGTGCAGGGACAAGAGCCATGGGGGTGTGTATGGGAAGCACCGTTGATTCCCCCCAACTGGCCACCCTAGCTAGGTGCCTGCCTACCCTCTAGTCTGCGCAAGTCCAGTTCTCCTCCTCCTGGGTACCCTCAGGCAAATCACTTCACCTTTCTGAGCCTCAGTTTCCCGATTTATAAAATAGGACTAACATTAATTATCTCACAGTGGTCTTGACAGGATGAAGGATGTTCAGGGCTTTTCAGTTGAACCGAGTTGCCAAAGACATGAGGATTTGCTACCCACCCCTCCTCCACATTTCTCAGTGGAGACATTGTCCCCTCTCCTTTAACTTCCCAGAGGAGAAAAAAATAATTCAATAATTGCCGTTAGATGATAAAGCCCTCTCTCCTGTACTGTGAAACCACCTATTGAAAATCGTAACAGTCAAGGTTAATGTAACGGTTATTTAAGGGGTGAGGGGGAAAGTCCTACGTTTTGTTTACAGGTTTTATCTAATATCAATTTCCAATCACTTAGAAGAAAGTTAATATTAATGTATTCTATCTCCATTTTTCAGATAAGAGCACTGAAATACTGATAGGTCACTGGTCTGTGCTCACACAGTTAATGAGCGGTGGAGCTGTGTAACTTTTGAAACCTCATGCTTAACCCTTACTTTCTATTACTCTCACTTATCTGGTGAACCCTAAGTCACTGTCATCTTTTGGAAAAATTCTTTTAAAAATCTAAACGGCAAATGAAGAAAATCTATCAGATGAGCACCTTCAGCCAGCATTCCAAGAAAGCAGAAAACTTCAGGATGTCAGACCAATTTTCAGCACCACGGACAACACCCATACTGCTTCCCAGAGCTTCAGGCCCTGAAAATTGCTCATTCATTGCCCACAAGGGCATTTTGCTTCACAGTTTACAAACCCTAATCTACATTCATCATTTCATTTTATTCCTCCTACAGCCCTTCAAGGTACATTATTGGCCCCATGATACAGATGAAGACATGGAGGCTTGGGGAGGTTCACAAGATGTGAAAAGTGATAAGACCAACCTGTGATCTAAAATGTCTCACTGGGGCAGAGCGAGTGCTTACCTGAGCGGGACCAGGGCATGAGTGAGAAGGCTATAGCAGTTATCCAGGTTAGAGATGATGCTGCCTGAATCATGGCACCATTTGTTGTGATGGAGAGGAGGGGCCATATTTGATACCTAGTTAGGAGTAAAGCCAACAGGCCTTGGTCATGGGATGGATGTGAGTGTGAGGGGAGAGAGGATTTTGTTGCCTCTCTGAGGTTCTGCCTCAGGGAGGCCAAGTAGATGAAGGACAGATACCCGATGAACTCTGATGAGGAAAGCAGGGGCTTATGGGACAACCATACTGATGCTTCCAAGTCCAAAACTGAGCTCTGGAGTGGCCAGATCAGGGAACTGGTGATGGAAGTCATGATGGCATGTCAGTACAGGAGGGAAGAGTATAGGCCAAATAGGGTGAGATGAAGGGCTCAGGTCCACCGCGAGGAATACCAACATTAAGGGACCAGCTGGGAAAAGGAGACTGCAAAGTAAAATAAGATACAGTGGTCTGACAAACCAGAAGAAGCCCAGGAGAGTTTGATGTCTCAGAAGCCATGGGGAGAGAAAGTTCCAGGAGGGCAGGGTCAACCGCATCAGGAAGACAAGATATAGCCTGAGAGATGTCCTCTGGACTTGAAAAGAACGTAATGGAAATTTGATAAAAGCACAGTCAGTGGAATGGTGGGGGTGGATGTCAGACTTGGCAGGGGGGTGGAACCGATGAGTAAATGGGAGTAAGGAAGTGGAGAGGGCAAGCAGATGACTCTTTCCACAAGTTTGGGCTTGGAGGGAGAAAGGAAATATGACAGTCCCTACTGGGGGCTAGGAGGCACTTGAAGGCATTGAAATTCTGATGAGGGCCCATAGAGAGGGAAAGGGGAGATGCCAGGAAGGATGAGCATGATGGTTGGGCCAGATGCTCAGCGTGCAAGTATAGAATGGGATCCAGCACCCTGGGGTAGCTCACAGACTCTAAAATGAAGATCAAGGGAATGTGATTTATTTGGGAGGTGCAGAGACACCAGCAGAGGAGTGGGAAGGTGGCCCAGGAGGGGAAGGCATCCAATAAGAGGTGGATATTAACCCGGCTACCTCAGCGAGTGAGTGAGCTTAATCTTTCAGGAAGTCTTGGGAAATGGGGTAAAGGCACACCTCAGAATTCCCTTGGCCAAGGGCAAGGGAGCTGGTGCATTTATATTCGAGCACCTGGCAGACACAGGCTGCGTAGTAATTCCAGGTGCTTCTGGCCTATAGTGCATGTGGGCAAAGTGGGTTCCACAGCCAGAAGGCAGCTCTCTGACAAAGATGTAGGTCCTGACTATTGGGAGTCCTGCTGGCGGACACAGAAAGACAAAGTCATCTGAGCGGATGTAGTTAGAGCTCGCCTCTTTCCATCTGTGCCCTTTCTACCCAACCACTCTTGTTTTATGGGGACTTGTTGATAAAAACATGTTTAAAAATGAAAAAATTTCAACAACAGAAAAAGACACTTGCTAAGGCAGAGTTGTAGCTGAAAAAGGGCATGGAAGTAAGAGGGTAGATTGGGACTTACCCCATTGCCAGATTTAGGGGTGGATAGTGACCTGGGCTTGGACAATCACTGTGCAGTGACTAGTTCTGTAGTGAGAGCACAGGACAGAGGCCAGGGCAACTGGCTCTCACACTTTCCTGAGCTTTGGGGTTACTAAATTTGTGGTGTGTTCCCTGGGGCTGCTGGGGGTCATCAGCTTTGTTTCTGTATAGAGCAAGTCTGCCTAGACCCAGGTTTTGTTTTATCCTGGGGTTCTGGCTCATCCTGTGACCAACGTGGTCACTCACATTCATGTGGGTGTGTGTGTGCATGTGTGCGTATCTTGGTTGGTCTGCCGCTGGGAAGCCAAACACACTCGTACGCACCAGAAGATAAACAAGTGCCTGCAGCTCTTTGGCTGGCGCCCAGGCCAGGGGTGGAATAAACAATCCCAGTGACTTTCTGAAAAGCAAGCATGTGTGGCAACAGGCACCATGGAGACAAGCAGACTGTACCAGAGCAAAGACAGCAGCCAGCCCCCAATGCTACCCTTGCGCATGCACACACACACACACACACACACACACACACACACACACTTCTCGTGCTCTCTCATATTCATATCATGGTCATACGCAGTGCCCCTTTCATACTCAGGCACATTCACCCTTGAGGTCTAGTCAGTTACTCCCATTCCAGCTTTACTTGAAGCTAAAGACTTTTCAGAAGGTCTGAGAAACCCAATACGACAGTTCCTTTGCCTAGACACTAGTCCTGGTCTAAGTCCAGTTTCAGCAAATCACAGCCTCTAGGAAAGATGGTGTGTGTTGGAGGGGAAAGGGGAGATCATATGGCAGTCAGTGCCATATAAACTCAACTTTCTGGAATATTCTTGTTTGTTTCAGAAAAGCACACACAACACACATTCACTGGCTTCTTCAAGAAACACTCACCCAGACCCCCCACCGCCTAGGCTTGAGGCTTGTACAGACACACCCCTGATACAGACACTCAGATATGTGCACGTCCTCATGCATGCAATGTATAACTCAATATGCCTTAGATGCTGATAATGATTACTGACTGCCTAATTGTTTTACAGTCATCATCTCATTACATTTACTCCTTAAAGAAAACCATCTGAGATAGATAATCTTATTATTCTGATTTCATAGGAGAGGAAACAGAAGTTCAGAGAGGCTAAGTAACTCATCATGGTCACAGAGCTGGAAAGTGACAAAGCTGGGAGCCAAACTCCAGCCCACACTATTAGCTCTTCTTCATTTACTCGGATATACCCGCAACACTCTATGCATGTGTGGGAGTGTGCGCGCGTGCGCACACTCACACACAAACATGCGGAAACCCTACCTCCTCAGTCAGTCCAGATAACTGATGTCCATGGGGTCACTTCCCCTACTATGACCTCCTCATATGTACTACTCCCAGTCTCTCACAGCGCTCTTCTGTTATTCATGAGAGTCCCTGGCCTGGGCACATGTGAACACAGCCTGCTACCCACACAGGCTCCCTCTTCCATTCTCACATACTTATCCCCCAGCAGCTGCAGGACCCAGCCCAGTTGGGGGTGGCCCTGGGATTTAGATGGGTGACTCAGGCTGAATCATGGCCCAGCTGCTTCTTGGCAGACCTCTCCCCCATTCTGTCCAGAGAGCCTATTTCAAAGGCAGAGGTGGGCCTTGGGGTGGGAGACAGGGAATGGGGCAGTAGGGGATGGAGGCACTTGAGAACAGGAGGAGTAGGGCACAAGAAGGCCTCTGCCCCCCTCCACTTCTCAGTGGTCTGCCAATGCTCTCAGGCAGCCCCAATCCGTGCCCCTCCTCCTGCCTGGGAGAGGGGTCCTTCTGCCTGGAAGACGACTAGGGGCTCCCTCTGTAAGCCCAGGTCTCACCTGTTGGCCCTAGTAATGATATTATTAAAACAATAATATTAACTATTCTAATTGATCACACATGTTACAGCACTCGATGGTTTTTACAACGCTTTCTCATCAGTACCACATTTAATTCCCTTATTAGTCTTATGGGGTGGAAATTAGCATTCTTCCAGCTGAGGAAGGCAAAGAGAGGTTATGTGAACCATCCAAGGTCATATAGTTGGTGAAGTAACAGAGCCAGGAAGCAAGCTCAGGCTTCCTCATCCAATCTGTGGAATGTAAGCATTAGGGCCAGGAGTTGAGCTGCAGTTGGGAATGGTAGGGGAAATGTGGGGTGGCATGGTGGGACATTGCAGGAGCATTTGGGGGCCATGGTTGGGGGGCATAGCGGAATGTATGGCAGGGAGTGTGGCGGAGGCAGGACTGGTGGCTTGGTGTGTGTCAAGATCATGACAAAATTTTTCTCTTTACCCTTCTGAAGTTAATAGATTGTGGGATTAGTTATGCTTTTTAACACATATTTCTTTAGTGTTTCCGGCCACTGTCCCAAGGGTAACAAGTCCAAAGCCATGGAATTTCTACTGAGAATACTTGCGCTATGGGAACTTTGTTTCTTGAAGTCTCAGTTTCCTCATCCAAAAAAATGGGTCCAGGCAAGGTAGGCTCTTGAGAGGTGCTGAGGGAAATCACACGCTTTATGCCCTTTAGAAGCTGTGAAGGACTTCACAAAGGCTGCTATTTTTCACATTTTGTTTTATCTTTTAAAAAACACCCATGGGTGCTGGGCAGAGAGCGGGCGAGGTGGGCTTCTGGGAGCTTGGGAGCAGTGCTGAGAGGAGTGGGCGACAGCTCTTCCTTTCCCCTGCCTGGGCTGGCCTGGCCTTCCCCCACCCTCAGCCCAGAGCCGGTTTCTAGGCAACAGGATGGATGCAGGGATGATTCTAGAGGGGAGAGAGCTATAAATAGAGAAGGGAGAAAACAAAAATAAAGTTCCAGAGAAAGCTGTGGAGCTGTTTTACCAGGGGGTGGGGAAGGGGTGGGGAGCTGGAGGGGTGGAGACGGCCCCCAACCCTTCATCAGGAAGGCGGGGCAGTTTCTAGGTTAGCCAGCTGGCAAAGGTCTGCAGAGTGCTGACATGTGTGAGGAGGGGGTCTTTGTGCATACAGCTGAGCAGGAAGGGGGTGATGGGCGGAAATCACTTCTGGTTGGAGGACTAAGGAAAGCTCAGAGGAGGGAAGTGTTTCAGCAAGCAAAATTGAGGGCAGCTGTGGAGGAAAGACCACAGGCAAAGGGAAGGTGTGGGTCAGGCAAGGTGGGGCTGGACCCACATATCTTGGGAGGGTTGGCTGGGCTCACTGGGCTGACCACACATCCATGTTCCTGCAGACAGAGAGAGGTGGGCTCCATCTTTCCTACAATGCTCTTCTCAGATCTTCCATGCAGGTTTCAGCACCAACCTCGCCTTTTCAGATGCCTGAGCTGACCGCTCAAGTTAATGTTGGTCACTACCCCCTCCTTGTCACATTCTATCGTATTGCTATGTTTTATGTTCTTTGTAAAACTCAAAAGTATCTTGATTCATGTATTTGTTGATCCATGGGACATGAGTTCTGTCAGGGCAGCGACCTGCTGAGCTATTCCCTATAGCCCCTCACTTGTAAGAACAGAGTGGATGTGCAACACACACTGTTAGATGACTAAATAAACCCACACAACACATGTGGGCAACATCTGTGTACACGTGTAGATATAGCCTCATCACATTTGTAAGTGTGCACACACAGCTCATCACCCCACCCCTCACATATACAATCACACTTGCAGTTTGCATGGAATTGCACAAGTATCTTTTATCTCCACTCTGCTGCCCCCATGTTTTTCTACTGTTGGTGATTTTGTTCTTGTCCCCTAAAAGCACGTGCCTTTTGGAAAATTGGGCTTCTGGGTCAGGCTTCCAGTTGAATGTGGCCTTGCCACTTCCCACCATCATTCCCCAGGGCAGATAATGTTGCCTCTCTGGCCTCCATTCTCTCATCTGTAAATTGGGTCTAATAACAAGTAAAACTTGAGTACAATTTCAAGTGAAATTAATGGGACAAGTGTTGGATGCTTGGGACATAGTGGGCACTTGGGAAATAGCTCCATCCTTGTCATGAGGGAGGGGCCATGAGTTGTGCGTCCTCACACACGCACCCAGTCAGGCCTGTCATCTGACACAAGGCTGGCATCTTCCGCTCATGCTTCTGGGCCTGTGTCTGGAATGCATTTAAAGTGACCACGACAGATGAAAACATTGGTTCTGAGCAGAAAACCAGGCTCAGAAAACCAGATGCGTGGTTTGGCATTTGGGACGAAGTATACCCGCCCCCGCAACAAAAGTCAGATGTCGAACCTGGCTTTGGCATCTAAAACTGGGGATCAGGCACTGGTAGCTGGAGAGGAGGTGGCAAACTCAAATTCTTTAGGGACCAGACAGTTCATGAAAATGAGTGAATAGGGAAAGGTATTGTTGCCAACTGTAATCAAATGAAAAAAAAAATTAAACCTTGTGCTAGCAAATTAAACACGTCTACAGGCCAAATTCAACCTGAGGGCCACGAGTTTGCAATCCTTGCGGACTCTAGGTTGTAAATAGTGTCCTAATTCAGCCAAAAGGAATCTGGATGTCCTGGAACTGGCGCGTTGAGTCAGAGAATCCAAGCCCACCGGTTTGTTCTCCTTATATACACGTCTACCAGCTGCCTCCGACTTCCGGAAGTAAAGGCTCGGTACACTGCAGGCCAAGATGACCCGAGTGGACCTGTCTCCCTCAGTGCTCAAGGCATTCCCGAGCCTGGCACCATTCCCCCGCCCGCAACCACTCAGGGAAGGAGGCGGCGCTAACACTTGGGGGTAGACTGAATAGAGCAAGCTCCTTCCAGGACTGGGGCTGGAGTCGGAAAGGATATCTGACCAGGCAGAGAAGGGGGTGAAGTCTTGCGCAGTGAGGTTCGGGGCGCCTGCGGCAAAGCTAAGCGAGGATTCTTCCTGGACCCAGACCCCGCCTGAGTGGAAGCGAAGTTAGAGGGACTCTGCTTAAAGAGGGCGAAAGCGCCGCATGGATGAGGGTGGGGCCTAGTACCGATGTGGGAGGGGTCTCCGCGCAGGTACAATGTGGGGAGCTTTTGAACCAATGAGAGCAGTGCCTTCGCCCTGACGGAGGAGGGGCCTTTGCGCAGCTCCGCGGAATCTCCGCCCCTTTTTCCCCACACAGAGATGGTGTTGCGGTCCCTCTAGTGTCGATCCTGGTCGGTTTCCGGATTTCTGTGGACCCTCGCCTACTTCAGCCGAGGGCGCAAACCTTCGGTCGCCTTTCCAGGATGGGTGGAGCACTGCCTCCTTCTGGGGCAGCTGCCCACTTTCCGTCCTCTTGGATGAGTTTTTCTGCGTTGGGCAGGTGTACTCAGGTGTGTGTGCGTGTAAACGTTATGTGCATGGGGAAAGAAGTCTATGCGCGTAACAGCGTCTTTCACTTCCCGCGCTGCTGGTTTCCGAGGATTTTTCTGCGGCGCGCATGGAACTGAGTGTGCACATATCGGCCAGCCTGCGTGCACGCGTGTCTGCACGTGCGCGCCTGCCAGGGTGCGTACACTGGGGCTGGGCGCGCAGGGACCAGCGGACGTGCTCGCATATCCGCGCGTGCGTGTGCGTCGCGCGCCTGCGCTTGGTGTGAGGCGAGGTGCGAATCAGTCCACTCTACGCTGTGGCGGCGCGGGGCTTCCCTCCGCCCTGCACCCCCAATAGGGGCTCTATGGCCCAGCAGGTGGCGCCCGAGGCCGCCTTCCAGCTTCCTGGCCTACGGGGTGTCCCAGCCTGGGGTAACTCCCTCCCTCCTGGTCATGCTGGGAGAGGGTGGGAGATGGAGAAGCTGAGGCCGGAGATGGTCAGTTTCGTATTTGGGCCAAGCGTGCCAGACCCAAAGAGGGGAGTGGGCAGGCTGGGACCTGAAAGCCTGTCGGCCACTCCCATTCGGCGCCTAGCCCATTCCTGCCCATGTGGCGCCGATTACAGACAGATTGGCTTTATTCATGGACACGCTGGGGGCGGCTATGCCGTCCGCCCGGAACACGCTCACATGGGGGTTAGGGGACTTTCCATGCCACAATCACGACACACGACGTCCGCTTTTGACCGGGCCGGCTGGGGGAGGGGGCATGGCACAGCCTGGCTCCTGGTTCTAGTTTAAAAAAGGGTTCTTGGGGTCGGTGTGGGAGTGGGGTGGGAGACTCTGGGGCTACCGGGTGGCCCCTTAGAGAACCTCTGTCGGGGGTGAGCGGGGGGAGCCGTCGTTTTCATATTTTCGTTTAAAAACATATAGAACATGCTACATCCGCGCACACGGTGGAAGGGATGGGGTGGGGAGGTGGCAACATATGTGGGGAGAGGCTCCCAGTCACTGCTGCAGCCCCAGCCCTGTCCAGGCCCCAGGGTTGGAAGTGGGCAGATGGCACAGACATATAGACAGACACTAACACAGGCTCCGAGGGGGCACCTCAGAATGAAGGAAGATCTTGTGTTTGTGGAGAAGGGGTAGAAGGACAGCCCTGGCTTTGGGAGGCGGGGCAGGGACAGGGAAGGGTTTGTGCTGCTGGTGGGGGGGCCATCCTGGGCCCTTACGCCTCCGGCTCATACTCCTGATACTCCTCCTGTATCAGAGGGATGGGGGTGGAGTGGAGAAGAGTAACAGAGGAAGGGGTTGGAGACCAAGTGGCCAGGCCCTGGGCCAGAGAGCCCTCCCCCTCAAGGAGGAAGAGTGCATCCCCTTCCCCTTGGCAGGAAGGAACCTGGAAGTTGGGGACAACCTGGCCAGTTCTGAGCAGGGGTACCTGGGGCCCAATGCTAGATCCCAGCTCTCCTCCCTCCCTGCTGCCACTTCCTGGGGCCTGGGTTCTAGAAAAGGGGGGCCTGAAGCTCCCTAGCCCAACCCTACCCTTCCAGGGACCTGTCTCTCTCCAGCTGCGGATGGCAGCAATCCTCTGGGTTGCCCAAAGCCCCACCCAGCCCTTCCACCCCTCACCTGGGGTGGTTCCTCGTAACTCTCTCCCTCTGGCTCCATCAGGGGCTCTATCAGTGGCTCCTCAGCAGCTTCCTGGGCCACTTCCTCCGGCTGCGGCAGAGAAGGGACAGGGCCTGTGAGGGCACCTGGGGATGCCCCCCACATTCCTACCCTGGGGAGCTCTTGGCTGATTCGGGGAAAGCTAGGCTTTGTTGGCAGCGCCACCAGAGTTTCTAATTAAATTGTTTAATTGGAATGCCTTGGAAATGGGATGTAGACACGAGAAGTGAAATCCCTCCAGATCCTGCTCGAAACTGTGGGTGAGGAGCAGAGCGGGGCTCTCCATACCCCTCTCCCCAGTACCTGGCAGCCTCCTGCACTTTCATCATTTTGACTGAATGGGATGGGGAGATAAGCAGCACATTCAGTCACCCATTTATCCCTACCCCCTTGGGTCAGGCTCCGTGCCAGGCATCAGGACCCCAGAGATAACCTTGGAAGCTCCTCTGGGCTAGCAGGAGATGGAGGCTCAGGGTTAGGGCTGGGCAGGGGCTCTGAGCCATTCCCCTGCCACCTTCTACCCATCCCTCCCCCAGGGCCCTGTGTGGCCTGGTTTCTTCAGCTGTTTCTATTTTAAGATAAGCTGGAAGCAACAGCTCATGGTGTTGCTTGGATGTGTGAGCTAAGACTCCCCTCCCCCTGCATCTGCTGCCCAGATGGGTGCAGACCAGCAGGCACACAAAGTGGGGGGCTACCAGACAAATGGCCAGCCACTTGCAGGCGAGTACATATATGTGCACAAACACAGGACAAAGCTGCCTGCACATAAGCACACATAATAACCTGGGGTCCATGCGTGGCTGCACAAGGCCACATGGGCTGGTACATGCTGGACCCCTAGGGGAACTAGTAGGCCACGGGGCATACCACCTCTCCCACTTCCACACGTACCATTGTCCCTCTCTACTGAGTGGAGATAAGACTGTTGGGACCCTGGAGGGCTGGCACTGAGACTGTCTGCCTTGAGCACTTCTGTAGTCTGATTGCCTCATCCCCATCCAGGTAGCTTCAGCTCCTTCGCATTACCTGTCTAGGTGGGCCCCCTGGGCACAGGAGTTTACACCTCCTGACATGGCTCATTAACCCCAGTGTAGACTTGGGTACATCAAGGCCCAGGAGCTGGGGAAATGTTAGTTTGTTCAAAGTCACCCAGCTACAACCAGGACCCAGGAAAAAAACATAGTGTTAAAAATCCCAGCTGGAGCACATTATTTGGAAACAACTCAGATATGCGTGTTGTGATGTCATCACACAGGGCACGATATGGAGACCAACCAATAGTGCATGGCACAATTTCCTGCTGAGTGGAAGAAGCCAGGTACAGAAGAGCATGTGCTTTAGGATAACATTTATACGAAGGTAAAACTCACTAATTTGTGGTGATAGAAGTCAGGAAGCAATTCCCCATGGAGGGAGAGGCAGGACCAGGCCGAAGGTGAGGAGAACAAAGCGCCTAGGATGCAAGTGTTTGGAAGGCACCCACTCTTGTGGCCACACAAATGAGACCCCAGACACCTTCCTTGTCTTATCCTAGTCTTGGTTCTGGGAGTAGGGGCTGGAAGGGAGTCTAAAAGGGGCTTCTGAAGAGCTGATGTTCTGTGTCTTGATTTGGGTGTTGGTAACATGGGGGAGTTTCCCAGCCTGGCCACTCACGAGCTGCCTGGCACTTCACCCCTGATCTCAGCAGCCTCAGGTGGGAAATGAGGTGCTGTCTCTGCTTTGCAGGAGTATGGGGCGGCTTCCATGATTATGTGTGTGAGCAGGCTGGGATAGAGATGCTCAGGAACATGTACCCTGGGCTTGCATGGGCTCCCCCATGCCCAGTGGCACCGAAGACCTATGGTTTGGATTGTAAATCTATGATCTTGAGCTCTCTTGAGAGAGGAGGCTTGAGTTGTCAACAAGTGCTGGTAGGAGGAAGGCGGCTTTAGAAAGATGGTTCTGTGCAAAGTCCCCCTCAACAAACAGCCTTGAGCCTGACAGCTCAGACCCAGAACTGCCTGTCTGCACCATAGCCCCCAGCACAGGGCCTGACCCCATGTTGGCACCAAGTGACTCCAATGACATGGACCTGAGCTTATCCTCCCAATCACCTTTTCACGGAGGCAGGCAGGAGTGGGATCTCGGGCAAGCCACTTCACCTCTTGGAGCCTCAGTTCTTTCATCTGTAAAATGGACTAATTGTGGCGCTTCCTTCATAGGGACATTATGAAGAGTCAGTGAGTTACTCCATGTAACATGTCTAGGGTATTGCCCGCTCTTACAAGAGGGCAGCAAATGGGAGCCATCACTGGAAACGTGATGATAAGAAATGGGAAGTCACATAGCTGGTAAAATGCATAGGCAGGACTTCCAACAGGGGGAGGAACCAACTATGCAAAATGTCTAGAGTGGAGGGTGGGGTGGGGACTCCGCCCAAAGCCCGATAAATACACTCATGCAGAATGCACACTAATTTCCTAAACCAGATGCTGAAGGAGCCCCACCCCCACAGAGGCAGAGTCTGCCCGTGTACATGGACATACACGCAGCACCCACAGGAGGATGTCTGTCCAGACGTATGGGCCCACAAAGTGCACTGGTACACTTTCGTGCACATCTGTGGTCACATATGCTCCCCTATCCCCGGGGGCAGACATGGAACATTCACATGGTCATAAGGCCACTGTCTTTTACTGAGCACTCACTGTATGCAAGCCCATCTTAACAAGTGCTCTTACAGTGGGGTCCCTGCACCTGCAGCATCAGCATCACCTGGGTACTTGTTAGAATTGCAGGTTCCCAGGCCCGACCTCAGACCTAGTGAATCAAAAATTTAGGCATGGGGCCAACAGTCTGTATTTTAACTTGGGCAACTGATGATTCTGATGCATAATTAAGTTTTGAGAACCTCTGGTCTATATTATCTCTAATCTATGTAAGAGCCCTCTTTTGTTCATTTCCCATCTTACAAGCAAAGAATCAAGCTCAAAGACGTGATGGGACATGCCCAGAGTCACACAGTCAGGAATTAGTGGAGCTGGGATTCAGATCCAGCACTGTGAGGCTCCAGAGCTCATAGCTCTTACTCTGCAGTGTGTCCCAATGGAAGCATCTGTCTTTATGCACACGGGATAGCCACCACCACTCTCCTGGGGATACCAGCCTGTGCAAACATGTGATACACAATTCACCCCTGCACCATGGTCCACACCTGCTCATGCCAGCCTCAGGGCCTTTATATGTGCTGTTCCTATTGCATGAAATACACTTCCCACTTCCTCAGAGAAGCCCTATCAGCTAAAGTAGCCCCCTCATCCCTGGACTCTATCCCATCACACTGTTGTCTTTTCTTCATAGCACTTACCCTGTCTGAAATCATCTTGCTTATTATTTGGCTTTTTACTATTTCCTCCCACTACAGTGTCAGCTCCATGAACTCAGAAACCTATTCACTGCGGTAACCCCTAGAACAATTCCTCTCTGGCATAAATACTTGTTGAACGAAAAGAAATGAATGAATAATCAGTAACACATACAGACATGGCCAGAAGTGGTCTAGGTCACACTTGGAAGCAGAATACATGTACACAGCCAGATCTGGGTCAAGGTCACAGAATGTGAGGCAAGGTGGCTTGTGCCCTAGACTGGCTGATGGAGCAGGGATCCTGGTGGTAGGTTTATGGGTATGCCTGGCATGTGTGCATGTGCATGCATGCATGTGTGTGTGTGGCTAGAGGATTGCTCACCTTCAGGTCAGTGGGGAATTCCTCCTTCTTTACCAGGCCTGTGGCTGCCGCGATGTTCCCAGCCCCAGAAAACACAGCTCCTCCCAGATGTGATGCCTGTTCCTTGGTTTTCTCAGCCACTGGAGCAGTGAGAGGGTTGGGGAAGGGGTTGAGGGTCAGAGTGAAGGAGACACAGGTATCCCCCTCCCCCTGTAGTATCCTGGAGCCTGCTTTTCCCGTGGAGCACCCCCAAAGCCTTGAGGGTATCCTTATCCACCATCCATCCCTGCCACCCTCTGTATCCTGGACAGCTTTCAGACTGGGGGAGGGAAAGAGACTGCGCCAGTGCTGCGCTGGTACCTGAGGCCACTCCTTGTACCACCCCCTCTCGGGTCTTGCTTCCTGCAGGAAGATAAAGGGGCACATTTAAGGGTTCTGAACTGAGGAAACAGACTCTGGCAAGCACGGTGTTTATAGAGTGGACCGAGGGACCCAGATGGCAGCGGGCATTCTGGCCCTATCACTGCGTCCCTGGGCTTCTCAGGATCCCACAAGTCCCCCCTCATCACTGCATTGAGCCCCACATACCTACTTCCTCAGGATTTCTAGTTTTCCCCTCTGTCCATCCTCCTCCTCCTCTGATATGGTACCACACCCCCAGGTGGCTGTTACTTGAGTGCCAGCACTGTGCAAAGCACTCTACTTGCACTGGGTCATTTAATTCTCTGCTCAGGGTGTGAGTATGTGTGGTGAGAATGGGGGTGGGGCTGGGGGGCAAATGGATCATATATTTGGAAAGGTGCCTCGGGTGCATGACTGCCCACATCCCACCTATGGGCACCTCCATTCACCACCCCGACTCCAATTCTTCTAAAGATTCTTCTAACAAGGGCGCAAATCCATTCTTCTGACTGGAGTAGGGAGAGTCTCAGGTGCTCAATGAGCCTAAGGGTGATGTGCAGGTTATAGCTGACACCCACAGCATTGACTGGGCCTTCCCGAGAGGGCAGCAACTTAGTCACAGCAAAATGTAGGGCTGCTGGGAAAGGCGAAGGGGCCTGATTTGAGGTGGGTGGAGGAGCCTTCAGGGGAGTGAGGGTCTCGTATCCTGAGGATCTGGAAACTCAGACAACACCTGAGAGACCCAGAAATGGGTGTGTGAGTAGGCTGAGGCCTGTGGGAGGGGAAGAGGCCACCGTGGGAAGACAGGGTTCTCACACCTAAGGCCAGCCAGACCTGGGGCGAGGTGGCTGTGCATGCACCCATTCATTCCTCCCACAAACATTTGTTGGCACCTGTTCTGTGCCAGGCTCCAGGCCAATCACTCACTGTCAGATGGGGGTAAGAGAAGAGCAAATTCGGTGCCCAGGATCTCAAGCAGTGTGGGAGAGGACCTCCAGCCTCAAACAGTGGGGTACATGATAAGGGAGGAGGCATTGCCTGGACCTTGACAAATGGGGAGCAGATAGATATGCAGAAAGGAGACTGCGGAGGGTACGGCAGGCACAGAAAACCATCCACGCAGGCAGGGCGTAGAGAGGTGTGCACGAAGCACCTCAATGCCATCTGTGTGCCTGCAGTGATGGGAATGGTGAGAAACAAAGCTGGAAACACTGAGTGAGGCAGGACCATGCTGGGTTACAGGGAGCTGAGGCTTAACTGTGTAGGGACTGGGCTGCCGGGGGCTCCTGGGCAGGGGGATGAGGCAGAGGGAGGCCAGAGTCAGTCGGCAGGTGTGGGCTCGAGCCTTGTCCCTGCCTCCATCACCTTTGTCCCAGCTCCAACCACTTTTGTCTGGTGGCGACACGATTTCCTAGGTAGTCTCTGTGATTTCCTCTGTCCCAATGCCTGAGGGACCTTTTAAAACTGAAATCAGATCATGTTGGTCCCTAGCTTACAATCTCTCACGGTAATTATAACAGTGCTTTGCCCAGGCCTACAAGGGCCCCTCATTGATGGGCTCTTGCCCACCTATCCCTGCTTCCTGTCCTTTGCTCTCCAGCCTCCACCCTGGCTCCTTATTCTCAGGGCTCAGCCCAAATGCCACCTTCTTTGACTACCCTACCAAAGTGGCCCTCACCCCAGCTAATTGATGTCAAATCCCATTTTTGGAATGCTCTGTGTCACATCAGGAGAGAGGGTACCTTTGTCTCTTGTCCACTGTTATATCGCCAAGAGCCACACCATGGCTGGCACATAGTAGGTGGTCAATAAATACCTTTCAAATGACCGTAAACTCAAATCTGCCCTGGACAAAGTTAACCAGCCCGCTTCAGCCTGCATAGGTGACAAGCAAGGCCTGAATCATGGAGAGGATTCAGTAAATGTCAGTTTCTGGGCCTTGCCTTTATGCAAATGACCCTGCAGGCTCCCTATCCTTTCAGACTTAGGGTGAGAGATTTAACCACTTGGCCTTTGTCCTGCTGCCAGCTGGCAGCTGCAAGGAGGGGGGACCCAGAGGATCGATGGCAGTGGTGGACCTACAGGCACTGGGAGGCAGGGAGACATGGAGAGGGACTACGAGGTGGAAGTAGCTGGAGAGGGGGGCTGGGAGGGAGCCCCTAAAATACAGGAGGGAGGGCAGGCAAGGGGAGGGATGGGGCCTTGGAGCCCAAAAAGCTTGGCTCAAACTCCAGCTTCAGATTTCATCAGCTGTGTGACCTTCAGCAAGACAGTCAAACCTCTGGGAAGTTTTCCTGGTCTGTGGAATGGGCAGGGAGCATTAAATGAGGTGATGGATGTTATGGCACTTTACACAGCACTTGGCAGAGAGTAAGGGCTCAACACCAGGTAACTATTACTAATGTGAAGAAGAAAAGGAAGCCTATCTACTTCAATCACCCCCTCTGTCCCTGGCCTTCCATCTGAACCCCACCCTCACCAACACTTCCTCCCCATTCCTCCTCCTGTGGCTGTGTCCCCAGTGACCCCAGCTGACCCACCTTATCTGCTGACTCATATTCTCCCGCCCAGACCCCGCACTCCCTCCCTCTAAGGACCCCAGCCCAAATTCCCCGGGGGACACCCAAACCCTGCAGCCCCGCCCCTCGCCCACCGACGTAGAGGACGCCCTCCTTGGTCTTCTCCGCGGCCTCGGTGACCCCCTGCTTGGTTTTCTCAGCAGCGGCCACGACACCCTCCTTGGCCATGGACAGGCCCTTCATGAACACGTCCATCCTGGCGGCCTGGGGAGGGCGAACATACGGGCGCGGTGCGCTGGCCCCGCACCCTCACCCCAGTTCTTCCCGAGGGACGCGCAGGGCCCCTTCCCCTTTCTCCTGAGACCACAGCACTCTGTGGGCCCGGAGCCCCCTCCCGCCTTTCTCTGTCCCCAGCGCGAAGCCACAGGGCCGCGGCGAGTCCTAGCGTCCTTGAAACCCGAAGACAGGGGAGGGGCCAACGCCTCGGTTTTCCGGGGCCCCGCAACCTACAGCCCTGCGGAACAGGAGTGCTGGACTCAGCACGAAGCCCCGGAACCTGCTTGTACACACACGACAGTGTCACACGGCCAAGCTCACAAACGCACTCCATGGACACGCTCATGTGAACATACAGGACACGCAGACGTTCAAACGCGCACTGACACTGACAAACACCGGTACACGGGCGCGGACGCACGTCCACACACGGCCACCCAGGCAGTTGCAGACAGCAGCAGACACACATTCCCCGGGGCGCACACTGACTTGCACCCACAGGCGCCCTCTCTACGTTCTCCAGCCCCTTCCTCAACCCCTTCCGCATCCCACCCAGTCCCCTCTCCAACCCCAGACCCTTTCCTAGCCCACCTGGTTACCTCTCCATCCCAGCCCTTCCCTTTTTTGGCTCCCGGAGCGCGGCCACCTCACCTGAATGCGGGGCCCGAGCTGGGGATGGAGCGGCGGCTGAGGTGGGCGGGCGCAAGGGCTCGGCTAGGCTGGTCTGGGGTGGGCTTGGAGCTGGTTGGGGATCCGGCCGTGGCCAGGCGCTCAGGTTAGTCTGCAGCAGGCGGGCGCGGGCCCTGAGCTGGGCGCAGCAGTGCCCGAGCCTTGGGTGCGTCGCCTGCCACCGCTCTTTCCTTGAACCCTGCTCGCTCGCGCACTCGGGCTCCGGCTCCCGCTCCCGCGCTGCGGCAGCTCTGAGCTCAGCGCTCCCCACAGGCGGCTGCACCGCCCCCTCCGCCTGACTGACAAGGGGGCGGGGAGGGTGACATCTCCGCAGAGTCTGCTAGCCTCCCGGGCCCGGCAAGAGACACGCAGCTGGGAACCCCGGAGCGTCAGACTCAGGTCCTGTCCCCAAGAGATCAATCTGGTGCAGGAGACAATGCGGCGTGCTAAGAATGGAGAAGAAATAGTGCAAAGGGCTTTGTAGTTCAGATGGGTTCGAATCTCAGCTGTTTTTTGTTTGTTTGTTTGTTTTTTAATTAACTGGGACTTTGGTCTACTTAGCTCGCTTTTCTGAATGTGTTTCCTCTTCTGTAAAATACAGATGATTCATTCAACCAACGTTTATTGAGCGCTTTGACAGATGCTAGGTGGATTGGAGGCTGGAGACAATGGAAAAGAAAAACAGGGTCCCTGCTCTTGGGGAGCTTACAATGGTGTGTGCGTGTGTTGCAGGGATGGGACACAGAAAATAAAACTGGCAACACTTAAACCAGAGCTATTTTGGCTTGTGAGAAGTGTAAAGAAGATAATAAAATAGTGATGTAACAGAAAGACTAGAGGAGGGGCACCTGAGACAGAGTAGTCAGGGAAGGCCTCTGTGAGGATGTGAATGGAAGCACAGACCCCAGAGAGGCACCTAGGCCAAGATAAGTGAAGGCAAGACCCACACAGAGGGAACTGCTAGTGCAAAGGCCCTGAGGCAGGACTGTGCTTCAGAACAGATAAAAGGCAGTACAGCTGGAGAGCCAGGAGGGAAGGAGAAGGATGCAGACAAGACAACTTTTTTGCGTGGTTAGGGTGAAGATTGGCAAAACGTGTCGTAGAATGCCAGGAACACATAGGCCCTCAGTCAGTGCTGTGATAGAATTATGCCCAAGAAGCTGGGATCCCAGAGGAAGGGGATTCTGACAGCTTAGAGGGGGTCAGGGATGGCTGTACAGAGGAGGTGACATCTAAGCTGGGCCTTGTGGAACAGGTAAGATTTTATCTGGCAGATAAGAGAGGGAGTTTTGGTCTGTGGGTACAGCATGGGCAGAGGCACTATGGATGGAAAGGCAGGGTGTATAAGTGACAGGTGATGAGGTGAGGGGGCAGCCAGCAGCCAGAGTGCAGGGCATGGGAAAAAAATGTTCACAGGCCGCTGGTAGAGCTGCAAATTGGGCATACTTTTTGGAAGGCAATTTGGCAATGTTTACCTGAGACACAAATGTACGCTCCTTTTGAGCCAACACTTCCCCTTCCAGGAATTTATCTCTTGGATCTATACTTGCACAAGCACACAAAGACATTTGTACAAGGATGTTCACTGTAGCCTGGTTTCTTGTAGCAAAAAAATGAAAATAATCTAAATGTTCATCTGTAGAGAACCAGCTAGTTAATTGTGGTACATTCACTTGGTCAAATGCTATGTTGCCGTTAGAAAGCACATGCTATATACATTATAGACACCTTATATACAAATATATACAGACTTATTTATATCTGGATATTCAAAGAACAGATCTGCAAGGACTTCCAAAAAATCCACCAACAGTAGTTGCCCCTGGCAAACAGGACAGAGAGGACTCAGGCAGGGAAGCTTTTACTTTCCTTGCCTTCCTTCTTATGCTATGTGATTATTTTTACCTTGAATAGAACTTTACTTGTATGATTTTAAAAGCTAGCATGGGGGACATCTGTCATTATCACTGGCCTCTCAGCATCAGAATTGCACCTTCCTAGGCTTGGGGAATCCCTCACCTTATGAGGCAGAGCCCACCTCCCTCTCTAGATGCTCGCAATGCTTTCCCAGGCTTCTTTGCAGCTAGGATCTGTGAGGTCAGCCCCAGACACCTCAGCCTCAGATTCAGAACCTGAAGCTAGTACCAGAGCAGCAGGGAAAGAGGAAGTCTGCTCTGGTAAGGACAGGTGGCATTGTCAGTGGCAGCTCTTGTTAGGGGTCACTGGGGCATCAGTTACATTGCTTATGGGAATACCCAGCATGACAGGGCAAGCTGCACTGTCCATGTTCATAGCGTCAGGGGAGTCTTTCTAGGCCTGCTTGGCACTATAATTTGGGATATCATTCCAGGCTTGGAGAATTCCCTGGCATTCCGAGAGAGTTTTGAGCTGCTCTGTATTGGTTAATAAATGTATCTGCTTAAATTAGCTACAAGTGATTTCTGTGACTCGGGACTGAGAACCTCTGAATGTCAGAGTAGATGACAAGGAAGGACTGAGGAGGAAAGAAGAGAGGAGGAAGAGAGAAAGACAGGATGAAGGGTATCTGTACTTCTTATGTCATTGCAGGACTTTAAGTTCAAGAGAGACCTACACAAGATTTGCATTTTAAGGGGCTAGATGGAGGTGGGCTGGAAGGGGCCATGGCTAGAAGCAGCAAGATCATTGAGGCTGGAGCAGAATCCATGGGAGGGAATGACAGAGCCTGAACTAGGGAAGCCACAGTGAGGCTGGAACAGGACCACTGGGGATCATTGGGGAAGTAACTTATCAGGTGCTAGGGAAGAGGGAGAGGGATGAGTCTAGGATGATTCCCAGGTTCCTGGCTTGGATATTGGGGTGAATGCTGCTGCAGCAAAGTGCAATAGGCATTAAGAGGCTGGAACAGTGTATGTGTGTAGGGTGATGGTGAGCTTGTCTGGGGCATGCTGAATGTGCAGTGCCTGGTAGACAGGTTGGAGGAGGTGTCCAGCAGATGGTAGGATATCTGAGCCCAGAGCTCAGGCAGTCACTCCAGGCTGGCTTCAGGTATAGATTTGGGCCATGGTATACCAGGAAATCTTTAAAGTGTGGCTCTCCAAGTGGAGAAACACCTTGATCTGTAGTTTGCTGATACCTGTGGTATAAATTCTCCCACCATTGTTGCTTTCAAGCTGTCAATGTGATGTCACTGAACAGAGAATTGGAAAGAGACATGCTGTATTTTCACCATACAGAAAATATAGATTAAAAAAAACCCTTAAGAGTAGAGATATTGGTCAAATAATTAGAAAGTGATGTTTTGAGTGTTTATTATATTTATTTTTAACATAATTGATATCATAAATTTATAATAGCTTTTACAAATGGTTCATAAAATTCCTGAAACTTTAATGATGGTTCTCAGGAGCTGGTTCATACCAGCCCAATACCCTACTGGATCTGGAGTCGTTAACATAGAGATGGCAGGTGGAGCCATGGGGATGATGTGATTGCCCAGGGGAACATAGAGAGTGAAAACAAGAGAGAACCTGGAACAGAATCCCGAGGCACTGCAACCTTCACAGGCAGAGAAGCCTGGGGAAAAGACTGAGAGGGAGCAGCTCCGAGAGGAGAAGAAGCTGAAGAGAGTGGTAGTAGGGCAACCAAGGACATTAGAGGACAACAGGATAAATACTAGAGAGGCAAAAGCCCTGAGTGGTGAATCCTTAGATTGGCAGCAAGTGGGCTGTTGGATTGTTTAACAGCTGTATGGGGGGAGGGAGAGCTCTAGGAGTCCAGGAGAGAAGGAGCATCCAGGGAAAGTGGCCAGGAGAAAGTGACATTCAAGCTGGGTTTTGAAAGATGAGAAAGGTCTTACAAGTGGTGGTAAGCATTCTTGGCAGAGGATCTGGCAGGCGAAAAAGACTAGAATATAGAGGGAACAGAAAACAGGTTAAATTCCAAATCAGGCAGGAAGTTCATTTGGTTGCTAGTACAAAAGCTTAGGCTAAGCAGGTGTTTATCCTTTCACTTAAAGAAGTCCAACGGGAGGCAGTCCACCGTTTGTGTGATGATGCCTACCTTCCTGTTCCATCATTCTTAGTACATGGATTCCACCTTCAAGGCAACCTCATGGTCCAAGATGGCTGCTGCAACTCCAGCCATCATGTCTATGCAGAAAGCAGGAGGGGAAATAGGGTTTTAAAAAAAGCACCCTCCAGTTGTCTGTCTCTTTCGTGAGTTTTCCCAGAAGCCAAGCCAATGACTGCTGCTTCTCTCTCATTGGCTCTGCCTAGGCATAGCGAGGCTGCAAAAGTGTGGTCATTCAGCTAGGCACAGACTTCCTGGAATCAAAGTAGGAGAATGGAGAATGGTTACTGGGTAAGCCACTAGCATCTCTGTCACTATTTCTTTTCACCACCAATTCTTTTGTTTCGAAAAATGTCAAATCTAGAGAAAAGTTGCAAGCATAGTACAATGAACAGAACCTCCAGAAAAGTTGCAATATTAGTACAATGACTACCCAAATATCTTTCATCTAGATTCACTAATTGTTAACATTTGCTACATTTTTCTTGCTTTCTCTCTACATGTGCTGTCACCCAAAGAAAGGGATATGGTTACTGGGCCACTACTTTCTGGCATAATGGATCCTTTACCTCGTGCCACACTGCTGGTCCCCATTAGGGCAGAGCTCAGATCCTCAGGTCTCTTTCTGGCCAGGCCCTAAACCCTTGAGTTCTCAGGGCCCTCTCCGGTTTCTGTTCTCTCTGGCCTTGAAAAATGGGCCTCTGCATTCTTCCCTTCCCTCTCCCCTCCCTGAGAATGTACTAAGGAGAATGGCTATTGAAGCTTCCTGAGAGGGAAGAGAGGAGAATGTGTGGAAGGAGATGGGAGAAAATCCCAGTGGAAGTGGCTGGAGTAGAAGGCGTTTTCTTTGGAAGATCCTGGGGATGCCATCCCTGTGTGGGTCTTCAAAAATTCAGATGTGCCTTTATAACTGCGTGTGGTGCCTGACAGCGTGATTAAACATTTATCAACATTCCTGCCATTTTCAGAGGCCTCAGGGTGGGGAGGAAGACAGGCAAGCAGGATGAGGACTGACAACAGAGAGAGGAATGGGTGATATTTATTGACCACTTACTGTGTGCCAGGAACTACAGCCATTATATCATTAAACCCTGAAAATAATTCTTTAAAGTGGGCATTTTCATTCTGAATTTACAGATGAGAGAACAGATACCCAGAGAGGAGAAGTCACTGGTAACTAGTTATTGACATCTATTCCTTTCAATCAGTTTTTCCTGAGTGCTTACTGTATACTAAGTACTGTTCTAAGTACCAGAGATTAAGCAGAAAACATGACTAGTGAAGTGCCTACTCTTCTAGAACATTCCAGTAGGAAGCGACAATTAACAAATGAACTAGTAACCAAACAAGATGCTTTAGATTGTTACTCTTGTCAAAATTGGCTACGTTCACCTTGTTAAATCTAATGGTCAACTCTCCCTCCTTGCTCTGACCTCAGTGCTTGTTATGAGCCAGGCCCTGTTCTAGGCACTGGAGAACACAGCTGTGAATGAAAGAGTCCTTGGGGACCTTATTTTCTCATAGAGGAAGGCAGATGATAAGGAAAATAAATAAGTAAAATCTAAAGTGCTGGAGTGAGGCCAAGGGCCTGGATGGTTCAATACAGTGAGTAGGGAAAGCCTGACTTAAGAATGAAGAGACAAGCCAGTGAAAACTGCTAAAGCAGGAGTGGGCCTGGCATGTTTGAAGACCTGCAAGGCAGCCAGTGTGGCGGGAGCAAGCGAGTAGGAGAGGAGAGCAGAAAGCTGATGGGGCCCTGTGGACACTGGACACTGTGATGTGAGCAGAGGAGCAACATGCTCTAATTTGCATTTTAAGTGCCACTCTGTAGGGAGTAGAATGTGCTTGGGCAAGGGTGGAAGTACCAGTTCAGATGCCACTTCCACAATACAGGCAAGATAACAGTCACTCGGGTTAGGGTGGTGGCAATGGAAATGGAGAGAAGTGTTCAGATCCTGGATCTATTATGAAGATAGAGAGAGCTGCAGATAAAATGTACTGGTGGATGAGAAAGAGAGGAGTCCAGGATAGATGCAGAATTTTTGGCTGAGTAATCAGAAGGATAGAGAAGATTGTGGTAGGGGCAGGTCTGGGGATCAGGGAAGGTCAGGAATACAGATTTGGATGCAATAATCCTGAGAGAGGCATGTTAGATGCCCAGGTAGGGCTATGAGCAGACATTTGGATGTGCTTTTCTGGATTCTGGGTTGGGGCCCCAGGTATACTGGATATGTTACATTTATGCCCAGGGCTGGATGAAGTCATGAAACAGCAAATGTTGACAGAGCAAAGAAGAGATCCAAGGGCTTAGTCCTGGAGCCTTCAAAGCAACAAGGAGGAACCATCAATTTTGTTCACATCTGTGTTCCCTGTGCCTAAAACAGTATCTGGTGCAAAGTAACTGCTAGATCAGTATTTGTTGAATGAATAGCTAAATGAATGAATGAATGAGTGAATGAATGAATGGTGCTAAATACTAAGAAGGAAATAAAACAGGGTGACAAGTTAAAGAGTGCATGGAGGAGAATGGTCTACTTTAGGTAGGGTGGTCAGGGAGGGCCTCTCTGAGGTGATATTTGAGCCAAGCCCTAAAGGACAAGGAAGAGAAGTCAGTCATGTAAAGGGTTGCAAAGAAACAGCAAGTGAAAAGGCCCCGAGGTAAGGGTGAATCTGGACTGTTGAAAGACAGAGTATTTGAGGCATTGTGAGGCTGGATCACGCAGGAATTTGTAGGCCCAGAACCTGGACTTTGAATCACATTGTGAATGTTCTGGAGGGTTTTAAACAGGGAAGTTAAGGAGATAAGTGATCAGATTAATATTTTAAATGATCCCTCTGAGGCATGTGGAGAATTTTCTATAGGGAGGCAGGGGTGGAAGCAAGGAGAGTGGTAGGGGAGACCCGAGCACTGGCCCAGGCCAGAGATGGCAGAGCATGTCTGGCATGGGGGATGTGGGGAGGGGGGGAGTGGGCAGATGCAAGATATTTAGGAACAGAAGTTGGGATTTAAGAGCTTCTGCTTGTTCAACCCCACTGTGAAGATGTCCCCCAGAGACAGAATTACGAAGGCCTTGGGTAGGGGCCAGGACCCCTGCAGGGCCATGGTTTCTCCTTAGTCACTCAAGCTGGAAGATGTAGAAGATGGTGGGAAGGGGTGCTGTGGCTGGCAGAGTCATTCATGCCAGGCTCTGGGCCAGGACTCTAAGGCAGCTGAGACCGTGCGCTGGGGGAGGGTCCTTTCTCCCCTTTTCTCCATCAAATCTAGATTCATGATTTCTCCCCAGGCTTGGCCTTCTTCCAGCGCTTCATCTGTCCAGAATTTTTCAACATTCCTCCCATTGGGAGGTAATATTTTTTCCTCGTCCTTGAATGTGAGCCCTGGGACTCAAATACAGTAGACACGATGCTGTGCCAGGTTTGGGCCCAGACCTTAAAAAACTGCCAGTCTGCTTCCCATCTCTTGAGATGCTCGCTCTGGGAACCCAGCCACTGTAAGAAGGCACAGCAGCCACATGGAGAGGCCACAGCGAGCTATCCCGGCAGACACCCCCGGCTGAGGTTCCAGCTGACCACCAGCATCAACTGCCCCACTGGGAGTGAGCAGATGACTGCAGCTTCAGTCTGTGGGCCACTCCAACTGATAGTGCTTTGGAGCAAAGATGAGCTGTCTCTACTGAGTGCTACCCAAATTACAGATCCATGAGCAGAAAAAAATAATATTATTGTTATTTTAAGCCACTAAGTTTGGATGAATTGTTATGCAGCAACAGTTAGCTGGGACGCCATGCCCCACTTCTCCAGAGCCTGTCCATCACCAAACACTACAGAGTCTTCCTTCTAAATACTTCTGAAATTCAGCATGTTCTCTCCATCTTCTCTGGGCTACTACATTAGCATCCTAATAGATCTGCCCCACTCACTCTTGCTGCCACTGGGTCTGTTTCCCACAAAGAACTCCAGAGAACTTGCTGGAAAGCTCATCCGCTTACTTGAGCAACCCATCCATACCTACTTGAGGCACTTGATGGCTCTCCATGTTCCTAGGATCAAGACATACCATCCTTTCCTCCTTTGGGCTTCACCACACTGGCCTTTCTTGTCTTCCTCCAATACCCATGTTCCCTTCGCCCCAGAGCTGATGCTGCCCCATGCCCTGAGATGCCCTCCCCCATCCACCTAGCTCATGCTCACTCATGCTTTAGGTCTCAGCTCAAACATCACCTCCTCCATGAACTGCCCCTAAGTCAGTGGTTCTTGAAATGGGGTCCCTGACCAGCATCAGCATGGAATTTACTGGAAATGCCAGTTCTCAGGCCCAAGCCCAGCACCAAGGGATCAGAAATTCTGGGCCAGGGCCCTGCAGTCTGTTTAACAAGCCCTGCAGGTGATTCTGATCCATGCGCTTGAGAACTGTGGCTCTAAAGCCCCCTATTCAGGTCATGGGCTCTACCTTCCTTCAGAGGTCTGTATTGGTGATGACAAATAGTCCAGGGCATGGGGGCCACCCAGTTTTTGCACCTTACCGCCTCCCAGCACATAACCGCATGCCTCGCACATACCTAGCACTTAGGGGACGGGGTTATACAGATATTGACTGTCAGCCTCCAGGTGGTCATGGGCTTCCCTGGGGGGAGGAGGGTCTGTCTCCTTACAGATCTGAGTTCCTGAAAGTGGCCAAGGGGAGGGTGAGAAACCATCTTAAGAATCTTGGGGAGACTTCAGCCCCTGCAGAAAAGGGTACTGTTCAGAAGGCTGGGAGTGGGTAACCAGAGCCAGAGTTTCCCCCTCCATTTTTCCCTTCCCAATCCCCGCCCCCCGCCGCGAGTCACCCTCAGATGATTTCTATTGACCTCTGAGCCAGGCCTTGTTATGGGCTTTTTCTGTTTTATATCATTTAATGCAATGAGCTTCTGAGTTGTGTGTCATTCACATGCTGCAGATGGGGAAATAGACTAAAGAGGTTCAGTGACTTGTCTGAGGTCAGGGCAGGGGGGACTTGAGCCCCAGCTGGGTGGCACTGCCCCTCGCCATCCATGCCCAGGTGGGAGGTACTCAGGCCCAGAGTGCAGGGACTGTTGGGGCTGTGTGGAACCTCATTTGCTTCTCAGCTGCCCTGGGTTGTGGACCTGTGAGGTACAGGCCCCAGTATTGCCAGACCTTCCAAAATTTTCAAGAGAAACCAAAAATGTGGATTTTTAATATACAATCTCCCTGTTTCTGAATGATTACATTTAAAATAAACTCAAATGTGTCATCTAGAGACCAGATAAATGCCTATGTCAGATGACATTGGTGGCCAAATCAAAGGGGTGAATGGCAGCAGAGATAAACAAGGAGACACCACAGTGAATGTATAAGGGCTCTGACCTGGCCTCACCTGGCTATGTCAGAGTTAACTGCTTCTGCCATCTCTGGGACAGTTGCTTTAAATTCAGGGCCCATGCTCGGTGGGAGGCAGTTTCACTGAGGGCAGACCCCTAATACTGAAACAGGCCCCTCTGTTTAAAATCCTCCAGGACACCCAGGATGTGATTCAAAGACCTGTCTCGGCCCTCCCATGTGGGTGGGGCTGGGTCTGCCTGGTCACAGGTATGTCCCCAGCCTGGACTCTGCATACAGAAAGCACTCATTAAAAGGTTGCTGATAGAAGGAAGAGGGTAAGTCTTTCCCACTCCGAGCAGGCTCCTCCTCATCATCTGCCCTCGGTGGGTGGAGGCAGGGCGCTGGTGAGTTAAAAGGAAGCAGCTGGGGGCCCTCTGATGCCTTGTCTTCTGTGGAGCCCAAGCTGCTACAACATGGCCACCGCAAGCCCTGTAGGTCCATTTGCCTATCCTTCCTGCAGCAAGGGATGGGTGGGACTGGGGCAACTGGGCTCACAACCCACCCTGACTCTTTTCTTTGGTCAGCCCAGGGAGGCTGAGGGTGGACTCCAAATTTGGGAAAAGAAAGAGAAAGAGGAAGAGGAAGAGAAAGAGAAAGAGAAAGAGGAAAAGGAGGCAGCTGCAGCGGGGCCCTCAGCAGGAGAGGAGGCTCCAGGCTCTCCCTGGGCTCTGCTGTCCCTGAGGAGAGAGGCCCGGGATGAGGGCCCCGTCAGGGTCAATCCTGAGTTGCACCTTCTACAGAGCAGGTAGGCCAGGACCTTGCTCTGTGACCTTGGACGACCTCTTCCTTAGGCCACAGCTGTCCTAAGACATGGGCCCTGTGGCTCCTGAAGCCTTGACCAGCTGGGATTCTGGGGTAAATGCTCCCACTTGTCCTCTGGTCCCCTGGCCCTGAGGATAACTGACTCTGGTCACCTTTAGGGGTCTGTATCCCAAATCTCATCTCCCAGTTTGTCCTTGCAGGGGTAAGACCTCTCTGGTAACCCAGGTGGTGTTGGAGGTGGACATGGGGGCTCTCTGCTTCCTCATGGTCCCCTGTCCCCCCCTCCCCAGGTGGGCTCTGTGGTTCTTCAAGAATGACCGCAGCCGGGCCTGGCAGGACAACCTGCATCTGGTCACCAAGTTTGACACTGTGGAGGACTTCTGGGCGTGAGTGTCTACTCCTTACGGAGGAGGCTAGGGCCAGGGCCTCTGAGCTCAGAATCCTTCTCAGATGCCAGCCCTCTGGGGGCTGCTTCCTATACAGCTTTCCTAGCCCTCTGTGTGGCCTGCCAGTGTTAGTGAGGACTGGGGCTTGGTGCGTTCTGAGGGGGACACTGGGGCTGGGGCACAGGCCCCCTTAAGCCTTCCTGGGGCTTAGGGAGAGCCTGGGAAGTGGGAGAAGCAAGAAGTTGACCCTGACTCTGCTCCTCCATGCTCTGTGACTCTGGCCAAGTTCCTTCCCCTCTCTGAGCTTGTCTCAATCACTGAGGATTAGGCTGCCTTACAGTGTCTGTGAAGGATCAAGTGGGGGGATCCGAAAGGTGCTGTGCAAACCCTAGGGGCAGGTGAGGAAGTCCGGGTTTCCAGGAGGTCAAGGTACCAGGGTGGGGTGTCTAAAATCTCCAGCTGTCAGGACACTGGGGTGGGGATGTCTAAAAGCCTCCCGTGGGGCTTGGATGGTCAGGGAAGGCTCCAGGGAGTGGGTGGGATTTGAGGGTTTGAGTAAGTAGGGATGGAATTCCAGGCAGGGGCACCAGTGTGAGCAAAGGCTTGGAGGCAGGAAGGTAAGTGGAAAGCAGTGGGGTTGGGTGAGAAGTCAAGGGGGCCTGAGGCCTGTGGGAACCAGGCTCTAAAAAGCCTGGTCTTTCAGCCTGGGTGGGGGCTCTCTCCAGGGTGTACAGTCACATCCAGCTGGCCAGTAAGCTCTCGTCTGGCTGCGACTATGCCCTGTTCAAGGTAAGCTCTGTTCTCCCTGCTCCTCCCATTCCCATGGCTGATTTTCCCCTGCATCTGCTGTAGTACTCCCTTACAGGGGGTTTCGGGGAGGATGCCGAGGACAACCTCCCTCCCAGCCGAGAGGTGATTTCTGATTGAAGAAATGCTGTATAGAAGCTTGGACAGAGTGTCATACCTGGGCTGTACCTTGAAGGACAATAAAGAGTCTGAAAGCCGGGTGGGTGGGTGGGTGGGGAGGAGAGGGAACAAGGAGCCCAGGTTTCTGGCTTTGCTCAGGTTCTTAACTAGGGACAAGCAGCAGAACTGCCTGACACTGCTCACTCCAGCCCTGGAGGCACTGACACCAGTATTTACAGATTCCCAGGTGACTTTGTGCCCAACCAATCCTGGGATGTTTGGCCTGGCTCAAACTGGGGTTGCCCCCAGAGGCTTCGTTAATCACCAGCATTTGAACTCTTTAAGAACTCTGTTCAGTAAAGGAGACAAACACACACGTGTGAGAAGCTATAAAAGATGACAAATGTTGAGGCTCAAGGGCTTGGGGAAGCTCAGAGGAGGGTCTGGGAGCTGAATGGCTGGTGGTGGCACTTACCTGTACAGAGAGGATGGAGGCAAGAGAGAACTTGGTCTGTGGAAGCCTATTGAGGGGGAGGAGTGAGACCTTGGCAGGTGGCTGGGCCCCCACTTCCCTTTGAATGAAGGGAGGCAGTTGATTTGCCATCCGGCCTCCCAGGATGGCATCGAGCCCATGTGGGAAGACCCCAGGAATAAGCGGGGTGGCCGTTGGCTGGTCAGCCTTGCCAAACAGCAGCGCCACATCGAGCTGGACCGCCTGTGGCTGGAGACAGTGAGTTGGGGGCTGGGAGGGGAGGGTACACCAAGGAAGGGGCAGGGCTGGTGTGGAACCCATGGTGGCAGTGGTCTCAAGGATGGCTGGTACAGTCCCTGTGTCACAGCTGGAGGTCTCATCTTTCCCGCTTTTGGCCCCAGCTGCTGTGTCTCATTGGGGACAGCTTTGAGGAGTACAGCCGGGAGGTGTGTGGGGCTGTCATCAACATCCGCACTAAGGGGGACAAGATTGCGGTTTGGACTCGGGAGGCAGAGAACCAGATGGGCGTGCTCCACATTGGGTGAGGATGTCTCTGGCATGGGGTGGGGACTGGGTCCTTTCTAGGGGAGAAAGTGAAATAGGAGGTGGCTTGGCCTGTGAGAGAGACCTCTGTAACTCTCTTTGCCATTCCCCTTCTGCCTTACCCACATATATAAAGGGTTTGGAATCTAGATTTCAAACTATTTCTGGCAGAACAGTTTGCTTTTGCACTGGTCCTATTTTGGGTTTCCACATGGCTAGACACACAAAACAGGAGTGACTGTGGCTGGAACCAGGATAGGAGCTCTGGGCAAAGGACCTAGGGTCCCAGGTTATCTCCAGAACCTGCTTGTTAACTGCCTGTCTCATTAATCCCCAGGCGTGTCTACAAAGAGCGCTTGGGACTCTCCACAAAGACCATCATTGGATACCAGGCCCATGCAGACACGGCCACCAAGAGCAACACCCTAGCCAAGAACAAATTTGTGGTGTGAGAGGGCCTTGGCACCACTCCCCATTCAGCTGTCCGAGCCGCTCACTGCTGTGTGTGTCCATCCTGGGCAGGACTGGGGGATAGAGGGCCTGGTTCTCACCTGTTCTGAAGTGAATATGAACATTCTTTAACATGAATTGGGGCCCAGGCCTAGGAGCTGCTCTGTGGTGGATGGTGGTGGTGGTGGTGGGCCAAGCTGAGGACCTAGGGCAGCAGAAAGGTGAAGCAATCCCTGGGTTTCCTCATCCAGGGGTGGGGCAAGTCACTGGGGGAAAGGGGGCTCAACTGCAGGTGGAAAGATGACAGGAGAGAATCTTATGATCCAGCACTTACTCTGTGCCTACCTGGGAAGGGGGCTTGCTAGGCAGCCTGAGGGCCACACTCTACTATTGGGAGAGAGGAACTCAAGGCCACTGACCTTCTGAGAGCTGGAGTTCAGAGACAGGAGAAGGGGTCTCTCCTATTGGTGATCACTCTGCTGGAAAACCTTTGTGGATAACCTTATCAGAGCTGTAGCCTTGGAGCCCACCCTGAATCCTAAACCCTCCACGGAGTAGGGCTGTCCCCCACCACAAAGGCTAGGGGCTTGGAGGCAGAACCCCATCTTCTCACAGGATTTGTGTGTAGCTGGGGTAGACAGCCCTGTGTGGCCTCTCTCAGGGCTGTCTAGGCCTGGCCTGCCTCAGGGCAGGGCTTAAGTGGAGGTGGGTGGGTGAGGCCCCGCCCAGGAGAGGAGGAGGGTGGTGGAGAGCCCCACTATGGCTCTGCTAGAGCTGGATTAACTTGAAGATGATTAAGCCCAAACCCTCTTCTGTTCCTGTTGAACAAAATTGGAATTATTTTTGAGGGCTCTAACATTAAGTAAGATTCAGTCCTTCCCAAACCTAGATCTGCTCCAGTCCTGCTTTGAAGGGGCTTGTGTCAGACTCCCAGGTAGCAAGGAACCCTGTCAGGCCAAAGCTGGGTTTGAGCTAGAGGGAGGGGTGTATGCTCCCTGCAAAACTGAAGGGGCAGAGAGCAGTCGGCGCGGCACTCACAAGACCCGGGCCTAATTTCCAGTGAGTGAAACGTACATCTAATTTGACTTCATTGTTAACATGTCAAATCACCACCTGCAGTAGCTACTCCTCTCCAGAGTTGGGCTCTCACAGCAAGGCCGGTGATTGGAGTGGCTTTGGCATTGAACCATGCGGGATGAGGGGACCTGGGGGGTCTGCCATGCCAGAGTTCTGTGCGGCCATCAGCGAGTGTCAGACGGCACAGGAGGACCCCGGGCGGCTCTCTGCGGCTGTCTACGCCTGCAGCTGACCCGGGGGGGCGGAGCCTTTCGGGGGCGGGGCCAGGGCCAGAGGCGGGGTACCAAGGGGGCTGAGTTGCCCTAAGGGGCGGAGGCCAGGCGGGGGCGGGGTCAAGCACGGAGGAGGGGCTCAGAGCCGGCTGAGTCGCGCTGGGGGGCGGAGCCAGGCCAAGGGGCCTTGGGGCTCAGTGCATCCAGCAGGCTCCGGGCAGGGCGGTCCCGGCGCCGGGGGCGGTCCCTGTGGAGCGGGCGGGGCCCGACGGGCGCTCTGTGTGGCCGAGGCCATGAAGCCACAGCCGCCGGGCTAGGCCCCGGGCCGCTCTAGCCCAGGGCGGCCCGCGGAGGGCTGGGCCCGGCCTTCGGCTCCGGTTCCCAGGCCAGCGAGCGGCCGCTCACCATGCCCGGCAAGCACCAGCACTTCCAGGAACCCGAGGTCGGCTGCTGCGGGAAATACTTCCTGTTTGGCTTCAACATTGTCTTCTGGGTGAGCGTGGGGTGGTTCCGGGCCCTATGCTGGGGGTGATGGGGAGAAGGAGGTTCAGTCCCCTATTGCGGAAAGAACAATCCCTGCAACAAGGGCTTGGGACGGACGGTCTCCCAGCTCCTTCTTCCCACCTCTACTTTCACGCACATCCTGAGGACCACCGGTGGGGGTGAACTATGGGGAAGCCCAGATTGCAAGGGGGCGGGTCTCAGCCACCGCTGGGATGAAATGGGGAAGGGGAGGCGCCCTGTCTTTCTAAGGCCCCGCGAAGGAGAGGCAGTGTTTCCTTGAAGTCTCCAGGGGCACGCGTGGTTCGGGTCGCCCTCTCTCCCACCAGCCCTCTTTGATACCCTGGGGTGTGGGGTGTGCACTGAGCCCCACCCCTGGTTTAGGGAAGAGAGTCTACCATGAAGAGAAGGGCCGGGTTTTTTCTGCCTTCTTTCCCCTCTAGCACCTGGGCCTGGTGCCTCACCTTAAGCTTTTGAGAAGGGTGCTGGGTCAAAGCCCCTCCACCGCCAGCCCCTTACTGGGAGGCTTTGGGGCTGAAAGGGCCAATAGCCTGAGTCCTGGGGGAAGGGGGATCTCCGCTGTTGAGAAGCTGGGAGCTGGCTCTGAGGAACAGAATTCTACATTCCACAGCTGACCAAATTGAGGCTCCAGGGCAGGACTGCCCCTGTCCTGAGAAGGGAGCTGCTGGTGCCCATCCCAGGGTGGCATCTGTGCCCCTGGGCCCTGCCAAGTCATCTTTCCCATCTCTTCCCATCTCACCTCTCCAAGGCTGCTTGTTGCCTCTGCAGTCTCTGCTCCTGCTACTTTGGTCAAAATGCCAGCCCCATTCAGTTTTGTTTAGTGGGACTCAGTGGCACTGCCCTTGCTTCCCTTGCAGTCACCCGTGTGTGAGTGTCCTTTGGCCCCAGCAGCACTCAGCTCATGGAGGGTGTGGGATATGCAGAGAGTACTGGTGGGGAAGTCTGGAGGCCTGGGCGTAGCAAGCCCAACTGTGAGACTATGGGCAAGTCACTCCTCTCTGGGTCTCTGCTTCCTTACCTAGGAGTGGGGATAATGAAGCCTGCTTCTCAGGGTTAGGCAGATTAAATGAATTCTTACTGTATTCTTGAAGCTACATTAGTATCTACACTTTACATATAAAGGAACAGGCACAGAGAGGTTAAGTCATTTAACCTAGAGTTACACAGCCAGTAAGTGGGTTAAGATGAGGCAAAGCATTGAGCAGAGGAATCCTCCAAATGCCAAGGAGGGACAGATGTGAGAGACTCAGGCTCATTCCAGAGGCCGCCCCTCCCCACCCCCCTTCCCTCCCTCCCCCCAGCTGGGGCAGAGTTTGAGTTTTATGTTGAGGGCAGTGTGGAGCAGTGAGGACTTCGATGCTGGCTGATGGATCTGTTCTATCTTTTGTATAAGAGGCAGATCTGTCTAATTGCCATGGAGAAGGTGAGTGAGGGGCGGGGTTGGAGGTGGGGAGACCAGGGCTGGGGCAAAGCTGGGGTGGTGAGGGGTGGGACAGGTGAGGAATGCTCCAGGGGAATCGAGACCAAATTGACAGGACTGGGCCACTTGGTTGTGGAGAGAAGGTTTCAGGTTTAGGTCAAGGTGGCCTGAGGAAGATGCCTATGAAATAGGCCTAGAGATTTTTTTGTTTTAATGGAAAGCAGACCCTGTTGTGGTGTTACTGAGCTCAGAGCCTTCCAATGGCTTCTCACTAGAGTACAGTCCAGACTCATCTCCACGGCCTCCAGCACCCTGTGGGTCTGGCCCTGATGCCCTTTAGTTTTTTCCTTGCACAACCAAACGTGATCTTACCTCAAGGCCTTTGTCATTCCCTCCCCCTGGAATTTTCTTCTCCTTGCTGCACTTTGTCATGATTCAAACTTTGATCTAAAATGTCACCACTTTCCCTAACTAAAGTGCTCCCCCACCATCCCTAATCACTTCCCATTGTTCTGACTTGTTGATTTTCTTTAAAGGATCTGTTTGTATCTGAAATTACCTTGTTTGCTCACTGTGGATTTCCCCTACTTGAGTGTAAACTCCTTGAGGGCTGAGAGCTATCTGTCCTATTTGCTGATGTAGTCTCAGTACCTAGAACAGTGAGACACAGAGGCGTTTGCAGTAGGGGTCTGCAACCAGGGAGAGGCTTGAGTGGTGTCAGTGTCATGAAGGGGTGGAAAATGAGTATGAGGAGGAAGGGCAGAAGGGTAGAAGGCTGAGATTGGAACTGGTGGCGGGGTGGGGTGGCCATATACATGGGGCAGGTGAAGCAGGGTGCTGGGAGTGAGGCTGAGAACGGAAGGGGCATAGCCAGGAATGGCATTGAATTAACTATTGAGGAGTTCAGGAAGGAGAAAGTAATGGTGGTAGTTTGTCTAAAGGCCATGGGCAGGTTAAATGGGATGAGGCAGAAGTGATGTCTGGTTTCACATCCCAGATCCAGTGTCGTGGGGGAGGGGAGGAAAGACATTTCTAAAGAAAGAGTACAGCAGTAGAAAGAGCCTGGGGTCAGAGGGGGACAGCATTAAAGATGGGGTAAAGTTGACAGAGGCTATGTGATGAGGGGAAGGAGCCTGTAGAAAAGTAGGGGTGAGGACAGTCTGAAGAGGAGAGCTCATGGACATGGGCATGGGCAGGAGGTGATAGGTGGTCAGGGTCAGGCAGCAGCCTTGGCATCCAGGTCTCTTCCAGTAAGGAACTGAGGACAGGATGGCAGGTGGCATTTAGAAGGCCCAGGCGGAGCTGTAACATGTATTTTCTAAGATACAGCCATTGGCCCGGGTTGTGTCCCTCAGCTGGGTCCTGCTCTGCATCAGAATTCCTTGTCATCTAGTGGGCTTTAGTTGTGAGCTGTGAGAATGGAGCTTGGCAGAAAATGGCCTCTGGCAAACAGAGGTTTAAATGGGGGGATGGGGGTAGGCTGAAGGCAGTGGGAAGGCTGGACATGAGAGAAGGCAGAGTCCTGGAGCCCTGAACCCTAGCATGGGCTGGAGTGGGAGTAGAGGCTCAGGACACTGCTGCTGCTGCTTGGCAGGAGTGTCTTGATTGCTCTCTGCTCCAGTTCTGATTTCCAGGCAAGGGCCCCTGAGGTCCATCCCAGGATTAGGGAGCCTTCAATCTTCCATATCCTGTGGGGGAAGAAGCACTGAGAAGTGTTCTTGGGAAGATGGAATGGATGCTGGATCCCATTTACAGCCCTTTGCACTTTTTCTTTCTCTCCCCTTGAAGACTTTGAGTGCTAGGGGAAAGAGGCTTTGCTGAGCAGGATGCTGGTATCTCAGCCCTCAGCTCTTTGCTACTGCCTTTTGCAGGTGCTGGGAGCCTTGTTCCTGGCCATTGGCCTCTGGGCCTGGGGCGAGAAGGTAAGGTGGTGGGGTAGTGTGTGGGTCTGTCATGGGTCGAAGTGGTAGGAGAATAAGCGTTCCCACTTGCATCTGCTCCCTCGGCACAGGGCGTTCTCTCCAACATTTCCGCGCTGACGGATCTTGGAGGCCTTGACCCCGTATGGCTGTTTGTCGTGGTCGGAGGAGTCATGTCGGTGCTGGGTTTTGCTGGCTGCATAGGAGCCCTCCGGGAGAACACCTTCCTGCTCAAGTTTGTGAGTGTCCCCCGCCTAGATTCACTGGGGACCCCAACCTCCTACAACTCACTTCTTACATATAGTTTGTGCTTAGTAATGGATAGTTTTATTATGTTATTTATGATCATCATCATTGTCAGATTCGTATTATCTATATAGGATCCCTTCTGTTGTAAGTGACTGAAAACTGGTGACCTAAGCATAAAAGGATATTTACTAAGTCACTAAGAAAAGCCCAGGGGTGTGCTGGCTGCTGGCACTTTCGGATCCAGGGGCCACCACAATGTCACTTGGCCTGGTGTTTTTTTTCTCAGCCCTGTCCCCCTGAGTTGGCTCCAGTCCCCATGGGGTGGAAAGATTCCGTGGAGTGGTGGGTGCTTGCTTCACGCTGCCCTTCCAGGAACTCCTTCTGGAGGCTGAGGCTCTCTCTTCTCAAATGGTCTGTCAAAGTCCTTTAATTGTATCTCCTTGGTTCTGATTGGCCATCTCTGGACCAATCCCTGTGACCCTCGGGGAGGTAGCACTCTGATTGGTGAGCTCCTGGCGCATGCCTCGTCCTCCATCTGGGAATGGGGAAAGAGGTGGAGGTGATTCCCGCTGAGCTACCAACACTGAAGGTGTATGTGGAGAGTGGTTTCTCAAAGAAAACAGGGGCGATTACCAGAAGAAGTGGAATGGATGATAGATAGGGCAGCATTGTCTTTACCATCAACAACTAGCATGATAGGTGGGGACCCTGGATAGTTTTGGATCCCGGTGAGAGGTGGAACTCTTCCCCGTGGCACTCCCAGGTCCTGTGTCTTCGACCCCAACCATCTGTGTGCTCCCAACTCTAGTTCTCCGTGTTCCTTGGCCTCATCTTCTTCCTGGAGCTGGCAACAGGGATCCTGGCCTTTGTCTTCAAGGACTGGATTCGAGACCAGCTCAACCTCTTCATCAACAACAACGTCAAGGCCTATCGGGACGACATTGACCTCCAGAACCTCATTGACTTTGCTCAGGAATACGTGAGTCCAGCACCCAGCACTAGCCAGATACCTGCAGGAGGTGTCTGCTAGGCAGATGAGTGTGGGAGCAAGTTCCCTGTGTGCTGGGACCATTCCCTCGCCTACCCTAGCCAGGCAGGCCCCAGAAAGAGAATCAGGAATTCCCTTGTCTGAGGGGAAGCCAGCCCCTGGTGATTCTTGTGGGTCCCCCATGTGCCTTGCCCTGTAGAGGCACAGGGTTTTGGAAGAGAGGCCAGAGGCTCCAAATTGGCAGTTCCTAAGCCAGGGCTTATGCCACACTTACAGGAGGAAATTTGGTATAAAAATGTAGACCCTCCCCCTTCTATTAAACTTAGGGTTACAGTATCAGCTGGGGCTACACTGCTGTTACCCTCTTTGCAGGGGCTCTTTGTTTGCCACCATCCCTGCCATTCTGTATTTTGTTACACCTGTCAGTCTTCTCTCATTTATATTATTTGTTTGGCTTCTGAACATATTACAGGTTGAGACTCCCAACAGAAGCTCTGCCTTTAAGCTTGACGAAGCAGTCGTGAACAGTTCATGAAATCCTAGACACCTCACACCTGCAAGTTCTCACCCACTCACACACACAGTCTGCTCTGGGATCCAGGGATGAACCAGAGCTAGTACTTGCTTTGAGGAGCTCAACTTAGGGCCAAGACAGACATATAGCTAGGCAGTTAGGATGTGGTTTGTTTGTTCATTCAACACAGAATTATTACAGGCTTATCATGTGCCAGGCCCTGGGCTGGGTGCTTGGGATTCCAGGGACCTCTCCTTGTGGGGATGGCAGTCTGTGGGGAGAGACAGATAAACAAGCAAAGCAAACAAATGTGTGTTTATGTGTGTATAAAATTATAAATTGTGGGAAGGGCTGAAATGGGGAAGGGTAGAAAAGGAGAGAGCCTCTGGGGAGGTGACCTTGGAGGAGGAGAGGGAGCTGGGATGTGAAGAGAGGGAGCATTATTTCCTAGCAGGAGCAGTAGGTGCTAGGCAGAAGGAGAGGAGGCAGGCAGAGGCCAGGGTGTGTTTAGGGACCCATGCACATAGAGCCACAGGGCCATACCTCATTTCCCACCTTGGCCCACAGGGCCAGCTGTGTCTGCTGCTGAGCTGGTTGCTCTGGAGCTGGCTCTCTGGCAGCCCATGCAGCTTCAGTGAGTTAAGGCTGCTCCTGTCTCCCCTGCTAGGTCATGAGCCCCTTAATTCATCACATCCCCACACTCACCATTGCCCCACCTAGGGAGGCAGCCCACCATGTTCTGGTTAGGGATGATGGGGATTTGGGTGCTGACAGCAGCATATATGAAGTGTAATAGGAAGGTATGAGGGTGGCAGGATTGCCCTCCTGTCCCTGCAGAAAGGAAGAGAGGGCTCTGTAAAATCTCTGAGATGAGTGTGGGGAGACCGGTCACAGATAGATTCAGTGGTGCTTCTCCCCATAGGGTTTGGCCCGCTCCCCACCCCTTAGGGTGTCCTGGAGGAAGTCAGAGTCCTTAAGCCAACGTCCTTGCCCCACCTCTTGCTTTTTCAGCCTCTTATGAGTTAGGGTGACAAGCTCAGGAGCCCCTTTCCACTATTCCCTGCTCTTACTGAACTGGCAGGAGCCCAGAACTACTCTGATGGCCCTGGGCCCAGGCCCAGCCTGTCTGCCCAAGGTGGGGTGTGGGGAGGTACCCACCTGCCTAGCTACCTCTGCCTGCCCTCCCAGCCCAGCCCTGTCTCTCTACTGCCTGGGTCTGTCCCCAAACAGGGTGGGCCTGGCTCACCTGGGGCCCTCCCCATCTTATTCCAGTGGTCTTGCTGCGGAGCCCGAGGGCCTAACGACTGGAACCTCAATATCTATTTCAACTGCACTGACTTGAACCCAAGCCGGGAGCGCTGCGGGGTACCCTTCTCTTGCTGCATCAGGGACCCTGCGGTGAGCGGAGCTGGTGAGGGGGGTGGAGGGCATTGCCATGCTCAGGTCCAGTCTTGGAAAATCTCACCAGAGGGCTCGCCAGGCCCCATGCTGGTGGCCATGTATGTCAGGAGGAGGTCATTTTACATGGGGCACCCCACCAGGCTGAGGAGTTTGTGTCCGTGGGCAGCACTGAGGCCTATTGGAGTGGGGTCTTTGCCTTTTCAGGAAAACCTGTCTTTTTGATTATAGTACAATAGCAGTTACAGTACCTTGGGCACAGGGCCTGGCCCACCAGACTCCTGGCACCCTATGTTCCCTGCTAAATGCAGCCCAGGCAATGTCTGCTCCTGGCTGGCCTGAAGGTTGTTGGTGCTGGGGATTGAGTCACTCCTTTGGTTATGGGTGTATGTGGCAGGGGCCACCCAGGCTGCAGCCAGCCACTTCGCCCCTGGGCTGCCATGCTGTGGTGGCAGGGACAGGGATTCTGATCCCTCTATGGCTTTCTTCAGAGCAGAAACTTCTCAGTGACATCCCTCCAGTCATAGTTCACCTGAGACACTGAGGTCCAGTTTCTTCCTATTTTTATAAAACACAAGCAAGCACAATTCCTAAGCAGGAGGCAGCTCAAGCTGGCGTGTGCTGACCTGCGCAGCTGTGCGCCCTGGTGTGAGGCAAAGAGGCAAATGGGCCCCAGTGAGCTCCCAGTAAGCACCACTCTGGCTCCAGAGTGGCGGACGCAGCAGAATCTATATCCCACCTGCTTCCCCCAAGAAGCAAGCACCAGCACAGTGCTGCGTGCAGTGGGCCCCTGGGGGCGCCCATCCCCTCAACAGTGGCTCATTGGCCTGTTTCTCCTCAGGAGGATGTTCTCAACACTCAGTGTGGATATGATGTCCGTCTCAAACTGGTGAGCAGGCAGGGACAGGGCCCGGGCAGCTGGGGGCATTGGGATGGGAAGGGCCCCCCCTCTATAAGCTCCCCTGAAAGTGGATTCTGTGGGGAGGGGGTGCTGAGACCTAAGAACCATCCAAGCACACAGGCCTTGGTATTGCCACACATGGGGCAGTGGGCCCGTGGGCATCAGCACAGGTGTATTTGCTCATCCCAACTCTTTGCTGAGCACACACTGGGTGGTGGGCAGTGCCCTGGACTCAGGATTCATGCTCCTGTGACGGACAGAGCCCTGACTCTCAAGGAGCCCCCACTCCAGGGAGGGAGAGACAGGAAGTTCCTTAATACAGAAATGTGAGGAGTAATGTGACCATTTCAGCTAAGAGCTTGGAAGAAAATAAAATAAAGGAGGGGATGGGATAGGGGCTGGGCGGTCAGGGGAGGCTTCTCGGAGGAGGAGCATCTGTGCTGAGACCCAGGTGATATGAAGGAGCCATCTATTGGAAGGCCTGCGGCAGAGCTCCAGGCAGCAGGCGCTGAGGCGTGAGGCCCTGGGGCAAGGTGAGCCTGGTGGCAGGACTGAGAGGAGGCCTGTGGTGGCAGATGGGCTGAACCCAGTGCTTGTGTGTACCCCTCCCTCGCCCACCAGGAGCTGGAGCAGCAGGGCTCCATCCACACCAAAGGCTGCGTGGGCCAGTTTGAGAAGTGGCTGCAGGACAACCTGGTCATCGTGGCTGGGGTCTTTGTGGGCATTGCCCTCCTCCAGGTACTGCCCAGGTCCCATATGCCTCCCCCAGTACCCCACCCCCCCATCCCACCACCCTGCCAACCGCCTCTCCTTCACCTGCCCTCTGTCCCATAGATCTTTGGCATCTGCCTGGCCCAGAACCTCGTGAGTGACATCAAGGCAGTGAAGGCCAACTGGTGAGGCTGCTACGCTGGCCATGGCCACCCTCCTTGCCTACCCAGGGACCCTCCACTGTGCCACGATGGGCAGGGCTGCAGGAGGTGTTTCTGTCTGGACCTGAGCCCCATGTGGGGTTCATGGGTGGGTGTGCTGTGCACCCACAGAGAAAGCCACGTGGTTGCCCAGGCTGCCTGGCTTAGAGCTGTGTGCATGGAGGGTGTGTGTCAGTGTGGGGGTGCACAGGGAGCCACTGTCTTGCTGTTGTTGGGTGGTGGGCTCTTCAGGGAACTAGTAAGGGCACAGGCTGGACACACTTCTCTGCATGGCAGCGTGGGGTGGGCTGTGGGGTGGGCTGTTGTCCAGGACATGGCCTCATGCAGCTTCAGAGCTCTCTTCTCTATTAGCTGTGACCTTGACCCTGCCAGAAGCCCACTTCAGCCTCAACATCTCAGACTCTAAAATGGGTCCAAGAATTTTCTCTCCCTTGTTTGCCTCTCAGGATCAAACATGACGATGGCTACAAACTACTCAAATAAACAAAACCTTGAAAACCAGTGCTTGCGCCCACCATCTTGGAGATTCTGTCAGCTGCAGGGCCCCTGGCCCCAACCCACCCTGCCCTGTTTCTTTTGGCCTGGATTGTGTATACATTTGAGCCAACCTTTAAAACTTGATTTATTTCACATAAAAGTCCAGATCCCTGGCTCCTCGGTAGGAATGGCCATCTGACCACAGCAGCTCTTCAGTGGCAATGTCTCCTGGGACACACACTTCCTGTTCTCTGCGGCCCCACCTCGTCCATTTCTATTCACCTAAGTGCCCTGCCTGACCCCCTAGATGGGGAGTTGGCCTCCCTCACTTCTGTAGGGTATTCACTGCCAACACCACGAGGCTGCTGTGGCCAGGCCAGGAGTGAGGCACAGGAATGTGAATTGAGAGGCCGGACCCTGCTGGGGACTGAGATGGGTCCCAGGGTGGCTGCGAGATGGAATTGAGATCAGAGAAGTTTTGGGAAGGAAGTAGCTGGAAGCCCAGAGCTGGGCAATCATGTTATTGGGGAGTTTGGTTGGGAGGCCATTGATGATTAACTTCTGGGTTTGCTACCTTGAATCAAATTCAAAATTTTCCCGGTGGCCTGTAGGGCTGCCTCATGGCCACCAGAGGGCATACCAACAGCATTCCCTGCCTCTGGCTTTCCTCTAGCTATGTCACCAGATTCGGTCAAGAGGTTGTCATGTCCACGCTGCTTTCTAGTGCTTCAGGGTTCTGGAAGTTAAAAACTTCAAAAGGCACAACTGGCTCAGACTCGGGAAAGTCTGGCTGTTGCTCTTAGATCTGCCTCTTAGCAGCAACATGAAGGGGTGTTGTACCCCTCCCTGCTCTGCTTTTTGTGGATGAAAGGAGGGGTTTGGGCTTGTTCCCAGATCTCACACTCAGCTGTCCCGAGGGCCAGGTAGGTCAGATAAATGAATGAAGTAGGCCTTTGCAATGCAACTTTAATGCTGTTCCTGGAGACAAGAGAAATAATTGTACATCAAGTTGATAATGGCAACTGGCCTTGAGAGTGATAGGGTGTGGTGGGGACTATGGCAAAGCATAGACCCCTGTCTGAAGTTGGGGGCTGTCATTAAGTTGTAGCTAACTGCTATAAAATTAGAAAGCAGCTCTAATGTCAAAAATATGGTGAAGTCAGAAATCTAGATTTTTATATAAAATATTTTGATTTTTAAGTTGTTGGCAACTAATGAAAAAATTTTAAAAACCTGCAAGCCAAACAAAGGGCATGGGGCCAGCTTTGACCCCTGTGCCACTCTAGATCCCTCTGGGATAGTCACCCACAGGAGCCCTGACTGCTCTGCCATTCAGGGATCCTGGGAGCTGCCACCAGGTGGGCAAAGTGTGGGACATGCACCCAGCATCATGGCTCCCAGATGCAGGCTGGATAGCGTCCTTGCGTCCCTGACAGGTGTCGGCTGCCAGTGGTTTGTAGACACTATAATAAATGCAGCTCACAGTATTGTGCATGTGTCTTGTGTTTTCTAATTTCAAACACTTTCTCTTTCATTCCTCTGTCCCTGAACCTCACAACCCCCTTGTGAGGTGGACATTCTGTTCTTGATGAAACTGGCTCAGAGAGGGGAGGGTGTTGCCCAGCACAGTTTGAGAGGCACCCAGCTCTGACCTCTCTCACTGGAGTTTTGCACCAGAACTGTCTTGCCTTTCTAACACATCAGGGTAAAACGTGCAAACTTGAAGTGCCCACCAATTAGAGGCAGGATGCTCGACTTCCCCAAGTGGGAGTTGAGCATCCCTTAGGTGCTGGGGACATAGGAGAGAGAAAGGCAGGATTCAGAAACAGGCAGGTAATATATGCTATAGAGAATGTAAGGGTGATGGGCTAGACATTGATGGCTGATGTGTGTGTGGGAGAAGGGACCCCTTGATGGACTGACCAGGGGGAGGGGGTACCATCTCTAATAAGTTCTGGAAGGACAGTGTTCCAGGTTTTGGTACCAGCTGTCCTAAAGGCCCTAAAGCCAGAGTGGGCTCAGCATGAGGGAGGCTGGGGTGCTGGAGATGTGGGAGTGGGTGAGGGGCAGAAGGAAGTGGTGGGACCAGGTTATAATTGGAAATAGGATTCATGAGATGGGATAAGAATGACTGGTAGGAGTGGTCGTGACCCTGGCTGGGACTCAGAGTTCTGCAAAGCTCAGTTCTGCTGCAGGACATGCATTCATCCATCCAACCACCCACTCATCCCCCATCTACTCAGGTAGGCTCTGGCTAGAGGCTGGGGTTACCGAGGCAGCTCACAGCTGCCCTTGTCCTCCCGAGCCCACAGTCTCTTGGCAGAGGCAGACAGAACAGCTAGTGGTGCAGTGTGGACATGGTGACGAGCACATAATGATCCCTGCTAGGTGGGATATCATGCTGGTTAGAGACAAATTTCATGTTCCCAAAGCAGAACTTGGAAAAGTTATTTTACTTGTACGGAGGAAGCCCTTGCTGGGTGGGGGACCTCTCCAGGTGTGTAAAAAATACAAGGAGGCTTGTAAGGCTTCCCCCTGCCCATCGCTGTAGGTGGATCCCTGGGCCATAGGGACAAGGGCAACCTTCCCCTCCTCTGTCAGAGAAGGGTGCACACTGGAGGTGACAGAGGGGAGCACTGTCTGGCAGCTTTGGAGCCCCCTAGGAGCCCTGGGCTTGCCTAGTCTGACCAGAGAAAGGGCTTGCAGCTCGGCAGAAGGGCCTGCGACGTTGGGCTGCCTCAGAGAGAGGGCCAGAGTGAGGACAGGAAGGGACAGAGAGATTCTGGGCGGCGGGTGGTCGGTAGGGGTAGGGAGGTCAGGCCAGTTTCCCTCTCGGAGGCTGGTCAACGAGACTTAAGCGGCGCTTGCCTTGGAGGGAGCTGCTCCCGGTGCCCACCAGAGGGCACCAAAGCGCAGTTGACCGGCGCAGGGGTGGCAGAGGGCAGCGAGCAGAAGTGGGTGTGGAGGTCACAGAGGGAGCCCCTGCGACTAAGGCCGTGCCACCTGTTCCAGAGACCGGAGGGCCCACTTGTTGCTAAATCCAGACCTTGCCACCCACTTCTTTGTCCTTTCCAGGGACTCAGAGCTAACAGTACTGCACCCCGCCCCTCCCCTGCCTCTTCTGCTGCTCAGGGAGACCTCAGCCCACCTTCGAGCCCCTCAACAGGTGGTGATGTTAGCCAGACAGAACTGGGAGGGGGTCGTCACTTTTTCAAGGAGGCTGAAGCGACATGCTCCACCGCATATACTTCCATTCACTCTTTCAGCCAGGCTTACTGAGCACCTGCTATGTGCCAGACACTGTTGTAGGCACTTGGGATATAAAAGAGAACAAAACTGAGATCCCCTCTCAGCGCTCACAGTCCAGACCCTGGGTGGGCCACCTTTTCTGCAAAGGGCCAAAGAGTAAATAGTTGAGGCTTTTGAACCACTCAACTCTGCCTTTATAGCAGAAAGCAGCTCTCCACAAGACAAATGAATGGGCGTGGCAGTGTTCCAATAAAATTCTCTGGACACTGAAATTAAAATTTCATGTAATTTTCATGTGTCACAAAATATTATCCCTTTTTTGATTTTCAACCATTAAAAACACAAAACCATTCTTAGCCCTTGAGCTATGTGAAAACAGGCAGTGGGCTGACTTTGCCTCATCACTCGAATTGTCAACCTCCAACCTAGGAAGAGATGACACGCAGTGAGCCTGGTCCTGATTTGGCCACCTGGGAGAGGGCGTGAGTGCCATCACAATATCAGAGCATATAGCAAGTACAGAGAGTTGGCAGTGTGGGGGCAGGGCAGGCCTCGCTATTAAATTGGGTGCTCAGAGGGTGCCTTGCTGAGAAAGTAAGAAGGAGCAAAGACTTTATTTTTATCTTAAATTATTTTGGTAGCACAGGTAAAATAGGCACCAAACCTACTTTAAAAATGGAAGCAGCTCAGGTCCCCTTCTCTCCCTTTCCCCAGTGTCATCACAGCTGTGAGCTATAGATCCTTCCAGACTTTTTGCATTCTCCATACTTTGCACTCATGTTATGCACCCACAGAAAATGTTCAGTATTGTTTTTTGTGTGTTTAAAGTGTCAGTGACTGTCCCCATCTCTCTGTGGCTTGCCTTTTTGCCTCCGCGATGTGTTTTGAAGACCTAGTCATGTCTGTGCATTAAAGCTGCTCATTTCATGTGACTGCGGGGGCGTTTTCCTGCAGAGACAGCCATGCCTGCCTCTCTATCCCTCACCCATTGGGTGGTGGACAGTCCAGCCATTCCCACTTTGGGGCTCTTTACACCCCAAGGCTCTGGTTAGGGGCAGAGCCAAGCTCTCTCTACTGGAGGTTCCAGCTGGAGCAGCCATTGCTTCGCTGGGGCAGGAGGACAAGGGCTACAGGTGAGGGTGCCCCCAAGTGGGGACTGATGGCTGAGGTGGCCCCAGCAGGACCCTTCCAGGGCCTAGAGGCCGCATTTTGCATCTCAGCCCAGGCATTGGCCTGACACTCATGAGATGTGAAAACTACATAATTAGCCCCTTGGCAATGCCAAAGCTGTTACCACGGTAATGCCTCCCTGGCCCCCTGTGCAGCTACACAGGCAGGTGGGGACACCAGCACCCTGCATATAGAGGGACCTCCGCTGTGGCTGGAGAATCTAGCCTTTGATCGATGGCTGCCTTAGGCTCCTTGAGGCCTGGATGCTCCTGGACACCTGAGTCCTGCTTCCAGGGATGATTCTGTCTGGAAAGTAGCTCCCCAGGCCTGCCTCCTGCCCAGGCCAGACCCTGCCCCAGTGTGCCCCACTCCCAGTTTTCTGGGAATCATGCCTGGAGAGAGAGGTCCTGGCAAGGTCCACATGGGATCCCAGCGGACTCGCCTGTCAGCCAACATTTGACCCCTACCTCACGTGGTCCACACGTGCTCAATGCTAGGAGTTCGGCAGCAGTTCTGACAAAGTTCCTGTCCTCAGAGGGCTCACGGTCTGGTGGGAGACACAGACAGGTGAGTCGCCAGTCTTCACAAGTGATTTATTTGTTTGCATAGGTGGTGCAGGCCTGTGGTTACAAACTGTAAATTGCATGGAGGATGTGTGCAGGTTTCCCTCTCTCCCTGTCTTCTCCCCTCCCTGGAGGCAGCCACTGTCCTTGGTCTTGTTCCAACCTTCTAGAGATGGTCTATGCATTCAAAAGCTGCTCCCCTCAAGAAACAAAGCAAGCCAGATCCAGTCCACACACTGCATGGCCTCTGCACACTCTTTTGTTTGCGTTTTTCACTGACCAGCATTTCTGGGAGATAATTACATATCAGTATGTATAGATCCACCCAATTCTTTTCAACAATAGCAAACCAATAATAATAGCAAGGACTTAAACTTACTATGTGCTGAGTGCTCCTCTCAGCACGTTATTTATATTAACTGATGCACTCCCCCAGTGGCTGGGAGAGGGACACTCTGCTTATCTCACTCCACAGGCGACAGGGCTGGGACACCCCCTTGTGTGATGTGTCCTGATCAACTTTCAAAGCCACTCCTGATGGACGTGCAGGGTGTCTGCAGGCAGTGAACCCCCTAGTACTTTTATTTTGGGGCACTTGTATCTCGGAGGATAAATACTTAGTAGTGGATGGCTGGGTTAAAGGACACATGCATTTTAAATGTCCATAGCTATTACTAAATTGCCCTTTAAGAGGTCACACGCATTTACTAAGATGTACCTGCTCCTTCTGCTCCTGGCAGCCAGAGCAGCCACTGCTTCATGCACCTTTCTATCTTTGCCAATCTGATAGAAAAAGACACCTCTCCTTGTGATTTTCCTTTGCATTGCTCTTATGAGAGAGATTGAGCTTTTTCATACAGGTCAGGATGATCTGGTGTAGTCAGAATTGTATAGAGCGAGGTCCATTGTGGCTGAGTGCCATGAGGCTGGGGTGGTTTACGTCTGGGTGAGAGTGGAGGTGGTTTAGGAGCATTGCAGACATCTGAGCAGGCCCTCAGGGTGTGGGGTACACACAGGGAGGGGAGGGCCAGAGCAAAAGTTCCAAGGGTGGGAGGCAGCGGGGACCAGGCCTGGGGTGCCCCTCTTCTCCACAGTGTCACCCCCTCTCCCTGAGTCTCTAATCCCCAGCCAGGCTCTCTCCTCTACTCCTGCACACAGTTGAGCTAAACCTGTGTCCCTGGGGGTCTCTGCCCCCCAAGTCGTTAGTGAGGTAGGCCCTCATTGCCCCTCTCCACCCTTCTACCTCCTCTGCCCCTCCCACCCATCCCTGCCACCAGCTGGGAGAGTGTACATCCTCATTAGCACGGTTCAGTGGCCAGCACTGGTAATTGATCTCCATCCGGTCCAATGTGGACAGCAGCTAATGGGGATGAATGGGGCGGGAGGCGCTGCTGCTGAAGGACTCTCACCCAGAGGCCCATATGGGGCAGTGAGGCGGGCAGGAGATGGAGATGCACTGAGCAGGTCCACGGCTCAGTTGTGTGGTCTGCAGCTGCCCCTACCTACCTCACCTCCAACCCCCAGGCTGCCATCAGACCCCCAGCCTGGGCCCTGGGGCAGGATGGGCAGAGGAGCTCTGGAATGCAGCTGCCCGTTGGAGCAGGGGCAGGGGCCAGTCTAGCAGGTGTTCAAGGACAGAATCCCAGGAAGGCTATGAGTGTTGGAGCCTGAAGGTAAGGCAGTCAGTGTCTCCAATTAGTTGTGTGTAGGGGGCAGTAAGGGAGACACTCCAAAGCTGGATTGGGCAGCATAGGGGCCGACCAGAAACAAGAATTCCATCGTATAGTCAGTCAACAAATCTTTAAGTGCTTACCATGTGCCAGGTAGCTGGGAGAGCGTACATCCTCATTAGCACGGTGACCAAGACAGTCACGATCCTCTTCCCTGGGTTGGGGGCAGATAGACAGTAACTAGGGAAATAAATACTTAAGATGGTAATAAATGGTGATAGATGCTCAGAAGAAAATAAACAGAGTTATGTGATGGGGATGCCTGAATGGCGATGGTGCTTCAGGAAGAAGGGGTCTCAGGAAGCCTCTCTGAGAAGGCACCATGTCAGCTGAGACCTGAATGGTGAGGAGGAAAAGCATTCTAGGCAAAGGGAACAGGCAGCGCAAAGATCCTGAGGTGGGAATGAGCTTGGGATGTTTGAGGCAAAAGAGGAGGCAGTGTGGCTACAGTGTGGCCGGTGAGGAGATGAGCAGTGAAGCAGAGGAGCATGGTCAGGCCAGAAGCCTAGTTGTTAGGTCTGTGGGGTCATGGTGGACAGGACACCTTTCTTGAGGTGGTGTTGGCCATACACAAAGGCAGGGAGTAAGGTCCCATGAGAGTCAGCTAGGTTGGAGGACCCCAGGGAAGCCAGCCTGGGGAAGACCCCCGTCACTCTCTGCAGATTGCAGGGGTGAGGGTGTTCCCAGTGCCTGCAGATTGCAGGGGTAGGGGTGTTCCCAGGGGCATCCAGGCCAGCCTCTGTCTGACTTAGAGGAAACACAAGGGACTTCTTGGCCATCCTGGGAGAAGGTGTCGGGCACCTGCTGCATGCACAGAACAGTGATATCCTGCATGGAACAGACGTCCTACATGGAACAGCGGCATCCTGCATGGAACAGTGACCTCTGCATTGTCTAGCTTCTGCCGAATGGGGATACCATCCAGGTAATCCTTCCTCCCAGCAACTAACACACCTACTAAAGAGTGTTACAGGATAAAGCTTAGTATGGAAGTGAGTTGGAGCCAGCCTGGTAGGCAAGTAGAAGACTCTGAAGTTCTTATAGGGTTTAAGACATAAAACCCATCTATGTTTTTATGGGCAATTTAAGCAATTTTCAAGGATAATCTTGACTATTCTGACTTTTGCCCTATGTGCTGACTTCACTGTTGAATGCTCAAGTCATCATTCTTGCAGGGCTGGGGCATGTCCTGGACCCACAATGGGCAGGTGTTTGCAAACCAGGAGCAGGATCTCACATGAAAGGACCACACCAGACTCATCCCCATTCTCTGAAGACATGTCACACCCCCATATCCTTGCTTAGATTGTCTCACAAATGCACAATGCCACCCCCCTCGTTGATGCCAGTCGGTTTCTTTGCATCCTTGAGGGACCTACTCAAATGTTCCTTCATCTCCCTGGCTGTCTCTGGCCCTCCTCCCCCCTCCTCTGGTCTCCTGTCTTTCCTTTACTAGAGCTCAGGGTAGTATAGCTTTTGGATTACAGGTCCCAGTAAAATATTATCTAGAAAAAGCAGTTGCAATATTTCAACATCAATTTATGATTTTAAAAAAATCACAATTTCTTAGCAACTAGAAATAAAAGAGAATTTCTTTAACTTGCTAAAGAACAAATGGGATGAACATTATGCTTAATGCTGAAACATTACTAGCAGGACTAGGACAAGGATGCTATCAGTGGTGCCCTGCAGCATTGCTTTGAGGCCCAACCAATGCAATAACACAAGATAATAAGAAGTAGAAAGATTAGAAAGGAAGAGATAAGGGACCATCTCTTTTATCTTGTTTCCCATTAAGCAGATACTTAACTGTTTATTAAATTGAAGGGAAAATCAGTGTGTCCTCAGGTTCTTGCAAGGGGTGGAGAAAGGACTGATCCTCTAATAACAAAAGTCTGAGAGCATTCACTGGTGCTCAAGAGGTTCCGTGATCGTGGTCCTGCCAAAAATATAGAAGCACAATATTACCCTAAGACCAGAACTGAATGAGAGAGCTCTTGGGAGGCCAGGAAAAGAGTTAGTTTTCAAAATACTTGGTGTTGGTCCAAAAACAGGGACAAGATGTTTAGGTCAGTAGAATCTCAATGGCAAGAGGAGTCGATGGCACCTGGATTCTGCATTGGGAGCAGAAAGCTGGGGCCATGGAGCCAGGCAGTGTCTTCTAACCCATGGGAGCTACAGAGATAAGAGGCATAGGCCCCAGGAAATATTTCTGTTTTTCCTCTCAGGACACTTAGAATATCCCGCTGTTTTCCATGGGGTTTTAGAAGATTAAGTTTAATTTCCACTTCCCATCCCATGCCCTGCCAGGTTTGGGTCTTTGATATTTGTGACATACCTGGGAAAAGTAGCTCTAGCTCAAGGTAAATTGGTATTGGGCACCTACTGTCTCTGCCTGGTCCCTTTCTCTTTCTCATCTTCTGGAAATGGCTCCTGGGTTTTCTTTTGGGGAGAAATCTCTCCAACTCTTGGTCCATGTTCTTCAAGGGAAGTGGGTACGGGATGTGGGCCGGAGCAGTCGGCATGCTCCCTCCCCTTGACTGTGGAGAGTTGGGAAAAGAATGCCTGCTTCTGACTCTTTGCTGAGATAAGAAAGCTCTTTCTCCTTGGGGTTCTGGTGCCCACCTTCCTGCTCATGGTCCCAGAGTGAAGGTGACAGGGAGATATAGTCAGGAGAGGGTGACCAGTCGTGGCCTGGTGATCACACTTGAGCCCTAGATCTAGCCATGTCTGATGCAGAGCTTTCTGCTCTTTCCAATGACATGAGCAAATAAAGCTGCCCCCTCCCTTTTTTTTGTCTAAGCTGGTTCAAATTGGGGTTTTGTCATCTGCAACCAGAAAAATTTTTATTGACACAATGGGAATGAGAATGTCTGGGTGGGAGAAGCTGGAGTTCCAGGTTGTACACGCCCCGGTGGGCACTCCTGCCTCTTCGTTTGTCCTGCAGTGACCCTTCCCAGGGGCAGGCCCCGAAATCCCAAGAGGAATGGCAGAACGATCAGACATTACACCAAGTCATTTTTGTAAAGTCAACGTCATCGAGGTATAGTTTACAAACAATAAAGTGTACCTATTTTAAATGTATAGTTCAATGAATTCTACAGATTTGTTCCCTGTGTAACCCCTACCACAAACAAGATGGAGAACGTTTGCATCACCCAGAGGGTGCCCTGTGGTCTGCCCTCGTCTGCCTCTGCTCCACCCCCTGCTAGACAACCACTGGTCTGCTTCTTGTCACCAACGATTAGATTCTGTTCTCTAGGGTTTCATATACAGTCATTCCTCAGTATTCGCAGATTCCACATTTGTGAACTCATTTACTTGTTAAAATTTATTTGTAACCTCCAAATCAATACTCACGGTGCTTTCATGGTCATTCATAGACATGTGCAGAGTGGTGAAAATTTTAATGTGCCTGAAGCACACACTCCCAGCCGAGGCTGAATAGGGCGATGCTCCACCTTCTTATGTCAGCTGGAAATATCTCCTTTTTTTGCGGTCTGTTTAATGCCATGTTTTTCACTCTTTTGTGTTTTTTTGTTGGTGGCTTTGCTGTTTAGAATGGCCACCAAGTGTGGCGCCAAAGTGCCCTATAGTGTTCCTAAGCGTGGGAAGGCTGTGACGTGCCTTGAGGAGATATGTGTGTTAGATAAGCTTCATTCAGGCATGACTTACAGTGGCCGTGAGCTCAAAGCTAATGAATCAACAATATATATTAAATAACGTGTCTTTAAACAGAAACACACACATGACAAAGTTATGTATTGATTGGTTGATGAAAATGCTGTGACCAGAGGCTTGCAGGAACCTACCCCGTATTCCCCTAGGAGCAGTGGCACAGCAGTCACAAATTCAGTGTCTGCAATGGCTTTGCAGAGCATGACTACCACGAGTGACCCTGTGTGGAATCATATACATGCAGCCCTTTGAATCTGGCTCTGCCACTTAGTGTGGTGCTTCTGAGACTCACCGACATCTTTGGGTATGGCTAGTTGGTCCCTTTTATTGCCGAGTGGTGTTCCTTCATGTTGGGTACATGAAGCAGCCTCATTTTATAAATGAGATGGGGGCTCAGGGCTGTCGTGGCCTGCTGCGGGTTACTTAGCTTCTGGCTCCTGTCCCCAGCATGCTGCCCTTTCCTGGTGGAGACCTGAGGGGCCCTGGTCAGGCTCAGCCCCATGCTGGGCTGGGAAGGACCTAGGCTCTGTCACTGCCTCTTCACGGGCCTCAGGTTCCCCTCCAGGAGCTCTCGGTTCTCCACACTTGTGATCCTAACCCTGCTGGAAGCCTGAGCAATGGGGCCAGGCCCAAAGGAGCTCTTGGGAGACCAAGCCAGGCTGGAACCAGGAGTGACAGAGTCTGGGGGGCCTGGCTTGTTGGCTTGTGGGGTTTCGGCTGCCCAAGTCTGCTCCCCTTGCTGAAGGTGACAGGGCTGTTTGTTTCTCTTGGCGGTCCTCCTCGTCCATCATGTGCAGCCTAGTGGGGACTGTCCACAAAAGCCTTACCCTGGCCAAAGAGGGATCACCTGACCATCTCTGACCTAGGGCTAAGAGGGAGGCCTGACGCAAGGACTGGGAAGTGGCCGGCGTGGGCTCTGAGCAGCCCTTGCTCTGGGCCCTTTCCAGGCCGGGATGTCCTGCCAGCTGTTAGCTCAGCAAGCTGCCCGGCAGCCTCCCAGTGCACTCTGGGGGTGTTTTGTTGCCCATGGTTAACCCTGCTAACTGTGCTCGCTCCTTCAGTTCCGGCTTATCTCTCAGGAGACTCATCTCTCAGACTTTGCTCGGTTTGAAGAAACCCAGGAGAGAGAGCAACCAGTGCAGAGGGAGGGGTCCGAGTCTTGGGGAGAGGAGATGTAGATTTGGGTCCTGACTTGTCGCTCGCCCCCTGGGGCTAGTCTTCCTCATCTCTACCCTTACCCTTCGACCATTTCCTGTGGGCAGGCACTGTCCCTGGTGCTGGGGAGACAGGTGGAGGAGCCAATTTGGATGGGCCCTGTTCTAATGGAGAGGGGCAGGCAATGAGATGTCACAGTTGGGCAAGATGACAGAGCAAGTACCAATGTCCTGGAGGCAAGCTAGGGCATTGTTCAGACCTTGATCACTCCTTGGGCCAGAAACTAATCTTGGCCACCTTAAGCAAGGGAAATTTATTGGAAGGAAAGGGTGGAAATTAGGGCGGTGTTGGGGGTCTAAGTAGTGAGAACTTAAAGGAAGGTCTCTCTAGGGTGTGGCCATGAGGATGAAAAATTCTGCTGAAGAGTCAAAATCTCAGAGAGGGGTGTGCCTGGCCTTACTGGCCTGTGCCAGTACTGACCAGGGTACAAGGCCTCATGATTGACAGCCCCACCAGGTCTGTGTGTGGTGGGGAGGGGGTGAGTCCTTAGGTGCTATGCCCTAAAAAGTAGGGGAAAACAGGGAAAGAAAAAAAGCTACAGTTGTCCCCTAGCTGTCAGACAGGGACTCACAGGAGGCTCTGAAAATCCACGGGAAACTGAACTGTAAGCATAGAAGGTTTGGGGATTGTAGAGCTCAGACAGGGAGGCGGACTTACCTGGACTCTGCACCATGGAAAGGATGCCTACCTGTTCTTTTGCTGACACAGTGTCAGAAGCTAGAAGGTGCTCCATGCGTGTTTGGTCAATGTAGGTGGGATAGATGAGACTCTGAGCACGTGTTTAGGCTGTGAGGCTGCTGCCAAGCCTGTCCCACATGGCCTTGACTTCAGGAATTCAGAGTTAAGCAGTGGAGACAGATGTGCCCTGGACTAGAGACAGAACAAGACACAGGTTACAGACCTGTCACTGAGGCATGAGGCCAGTGGCATGGGAATGTCCAGGACAGGTGGTCAGCCTTGATAAGGGGTTGGGGGATTTCAGAGGAGGTCTGGGCAGGGAAGGCTGGGAAGGGAGAGAGAGGGCATTCCGGGGAGGGGGGTAGGCGGCTTTTTATCCTGAACTCTGCTTCTGCCCTGGGGGCCTTAGAGGGAGCTGGGGCCTGGGCAGACAGGTACATAAGTGTCTGGAGGGTGAGCTGGGGTTGGGGTGGCTGGGCAGGGAAAGGAGGATGGGGGCAGGAGTACAGGGAGCCCTGGGTAGGGGAGAGGTGGGGAGATGGGGGCTGCAGGCCCCTGCCGGCTACAGAGGACACCCCAAGGTTACCTTGGCCTGTGGCTCTGGGCTGGAGCTACTGCCAGCAATGACAACAGTGAACTAGCAGCCTCTCCGAGTTTTATTATCATTCAAATGAGGACGTGGAGAGGTATTTCATTTGATTGGTAGAATAATAGGAGCCATTTATCTACCTTCTCTCAACCTTTCATATCTGTTTCACTATTTTATGGGATCACATACATCATAGTAAAGGCAAAAATGTATTTTTTTTCCCACTGACTTGGGGCTGGGAGGAGGGCGGGCAGCAGGGATGGGGAGGAGGATCTCAGAGTGGCTGGCAGGAGCTGAAGGAAATGAAATCGAAAAAGACTATCATTGGTGACAGACAGTTACATTTGAAAGGGAATAAGAAACTCCCCAGTGAGCCGCGGATGAGGAGTTTTAAATGGAAGATCTACCCGCTCCAGCTCTGGGGCCCGCTGCAGAGATGGGACTGAAGGAAGACCTGAAGGGTGGGGGGGATGGGTTGGGGCCAGTGGGGACGTCGGAGGCAGGTGTGGAGCCAGGAGCAAGGCTGGCACTAGGGGCATGTGGCCCAGCTGTTGAAATTCTTTGTCTTTCTTCAGTTATGATAAATTACACGTGTCATACAAGGATCTGTTCTCTTTTTGACAAAATTAGAACCTTCCAGCTAAAGCCCCTGTGCCCACCAGCCCCAGCCCCAGCCCCACCCCCTCTTCCCCTTCCCCAGAGGTAACTGCTATAAAGATTTTTTTCCTCTTGATTTTACAAATATATAAATAAACCTTAAAAGAGGTAGTACTCTTTAGTGGATTTTTTCCTTCCATTCTTAACCGCTATTATCCAGCTCCTTGTATTTTGCACTCAATGTTTTCAAGCTCTGTGTGCCTAGATCCACGTGAGTCTCCATGCTTCTTAGAACTGCCATGTGGTCCTTCCACAACGAGCCTGTGTTTTAGCTACCCAATATCCCCTTGATGAGCACTTGGGTGGCTTCCAGCTTTTCACAATTACCGAGCACACTGCAAGGATTCTTGTCCTCTTCCTGGACACCTTGAGCCAGTTTCTTGAGGGCAGGTGAGCAGTGAACAAGCTGGCAGGGAGGGGTGTGCATTTTCAGTTGGAGGAGATGCTGTCCAGTTGCTGCCCCAAAGGGTCTCTAGCCAGCTGTTCAGAGTGGCCCCCACCACCACCTGCCTCCCAGTGACTACAAGTGAAAGGGCAGGAAGGTTCACTCTTGGGTTCCTGCCCAAGTGGGCAGAAGAGAGGGGAGCAGCAAAGAGCTGGTTGGACAGGGCATCAGAGTGGAAGAGGGAGACCAGACCCCCAGAGCTCTAGGCATGGCCCCCCAGGGTAGAGGGCAGGGTTCCACTGAGACAGGCAAAGGGCCAATAGACTCACCCTGGACATGGTGGTGGGACCACAGGCAAGGGCTGGAGAGCAGGAATCAGACAGCATTGTGTGGCAGGGTAGTTAGCCAGCAGTGCCCAGGAATAAGGCAAAGTTGAGTCTGTGGATGGAGGCAATACAAAGTAGGGTGTGGGGAGCACGGGTCCTCCAGGAGCCCTGGCTCCCTGAAGGCAGCACAGAGGCCCGAGGGTCCAACTGACTGTAGGAGACTTAGCTCAGGCCCACAGGTATGGGCCGAGGCCCCTGTTCAGGGACAGCATTCGAGGCCAGCTCTCAGGGGTGTGGGAGGAGTGGTTAGAGGAATGGGGGCAGTGGCCTGTTAGGGACCAGGCTCTCTATTCTAGGACAAAGACTCAGGTTCCAGAACTCTCTGGGGAGTCAAATTGCAAAGATTACAAGAAACAGTTACTTTTTCTTTTTTTGAAACAGCTTTATTGTGATATAATTTATATACTACACACTTTACCCATTTAAAGCGTACCATTCCATTGTTTTTAGTGTATTCACAGATACACGTAACCATCATCACAGTCAATTTAGAACACTTTCATCACTTCTGAAAGAAACATTTTAGCTATCATCCCCATGTCTCTCCAACCCTAGGCAACCATTTATCTTTTTTCTGTCTCCATAGGTCTCTATTTCTGGACATTTCATGTCAATGGAATCATACACTATGTGGCCTTTGTGTCTGGCTTATTTGACTTAACATCATATTTTCAGGGTTCAACCATGCTGTAGCATCTATCCGTACTTCATTCCTTCTGATGCTTAATAATATTCTGTTGCATGGATAGAAAGACCATTCATCAGTTGATGGACATTTGGGTTGTTTCCACCTATTTTTTACTATTATGAATAGTGCTATGAACATTTGTGTGCATGTTTCTGTGTGGCATATGTTTTCCTTTCTCGTGGGTGCCTGCCTAGGAAGTGAACCTGCTGGGTCATATGGTAACTCTGTGTGTGAGGATCCTCCATACTTCCTAAAGCACCACTTTCCATTCTCACCAGTAGTGTGCGAGAATTCCATTTTCTCCATATTTCTCGCCAACACTTGTTACTGTCTGACTTTTTGATTCCAGCCATCCTAGTATGAGGAGTTGCTTTTCGAGGCAACTTCAGGAACTGGTGGCACGAGCTCGGTGCACCTCTGGGCTCCAGACTCCCCAAGAGCTTATCCAGGAGAGAGGTGGGGCTTTCCTGCATCCCCAGCTCTGCTCTCTGCTGGGTGTGCTTCATCTCAGTGTGACCCTGGCCACGTGAGGCAGCTTTGGCTACTTTTTGACCTGAGCTTGGAGCCTCCTTCCTTCAAAGGAGTTCTCCAGAGAAACATAACCAACAGGAGAGAGAGAGAGAGAGAGAGAGACAGACAGACAGACAGACAGACAGACAGACAGAATTGGCTTACATGATTATGGAGGCTGGGAAGTCCCCGGATTTGTAGAGGGAGTCAACAAGCTGCCGACCTAGGAGAGCCGATGGCGTCTTTCCAGTACGAAGGCCAGCAGGCTCAAGACCTGGGAGGAGCCGATGTTCAGTTGGACTTTGAAGGCAGGAAAAAGCCAGTGTTCCCATTCAAAGGCAGTCAGGCAGGAGGAATTCTCTCTTACTTGGGAGGGTCAGCCTTTTTGTTCTTTTTAGGCCTTTGACAGATTGGGTAAGACCCACTCAAACCAAAGAGCGCAATCTGCTTTACTCAGTTTACCAATTTGAATGAGACTATCATCCAGAAAAACCCTCACAGACACACCCAGAACAACATTTGACCAAATACCTGGGGACCCTGTGACCCAGTCAAGTTGACGCATAAAATGAAACTTCTCTGAGGCTCTCAGTGGCCATCTCAGCCACTGACTGACTTTCAGTTATAAGTCAGTGAATTTTTTAACGTGATTTAAATAGTCACAGTGGGGCTTTGGCCACTGGGAACCAGAAGATACTTGACTGATGCAATCAGTACCTTGAGGGTCTTAGAGTTCAGGAGCCTGGCAGGGGCCAGGTGACAAACTCTGATTTGACCAGACAAATGAACCCTGTCTGGAGTCTGCAATCTTTCCTCTGAGTTGGGACCCCCTGCAAGGGGCTCCTGCTTCCATGAATGAAGCCTGGACCACTGCATCCTAAATTTTACTCTCTCTGGGGGTCTTTCTGTCTGGTTCCTGCCACCTACCCCTAAGGGGTCAGTGGCAAGTGCTGCCCCTTTTTATTTCCTGGCACCCGTGTGAATAACCTTTTCCTGGGTCCCCCAAGCACAGCTTTGTTAGTTCTGGGACTTCACAAAGGTATAAACACAGAGAACCTGAGAGACACGCCCGGCATCCTGGCTCCTCCAGCCCCGGTTTCAGTCCCTTGGCCATGGTCACCAACTGCGAGCCTATGCTCTTGATTTCCAGGTCATCTTTGTGACAGGCTGGACAGCCTTTCTGGCCTCTCCCAGGAGCTCCTCACCAGGCGTCCTGGTGCCCTGATGGACTTGCCCCAGAGGGAGGCACCACCACGGCAGCCATCCCAAGTCCCCAGGTGGAGAGTATCATCCGATATGTTCTTGTCTCCCAGGGTTGTCGTGTCACCCTAGCCAGCCTGGGGCAGGTGACACTGTGAAGTCTTCCCCAGTGTGGCCTGGTGCTACCTGTAGTGCCTTCTCCAAAGGCCCCGGTACCATCATAAACAGTAAATCTGGAGCACTACCTACCAGCGAGCTTTTTGCCTTCATCACAGGGAGATGAGGTTAGAGATTCCAGCTGGCTGGGAAAGAGGAGTATGGGGAGTGGAAGGGTGAGCTGGGTCCTGTTGGGCTCTCTCTTGTGTGTGTGTGTGTGTGTGTGTGCGCGTGTGTGTGTGTGTGTGTGTGTTGGGGAGCGAGTCCCCGGAGGGAGACTGGGGAGGATTAGCCTTGGGGGCAGTTGGGAATCTGATTGAGGGGACACCTAAGCTTTGTTTCCTGATAAGATGTGGTGACTGGAGACAGGGGGTGTGAGGGGGCTCAAAGCGAAGGCCTGAGACAGCCTGTGAGTGTCCCAGCCTCAGAGCACTGGGGTAGCAGCCAAGTTGTGATGAGAGGGGGCCACCATCAAAACTGTCTTGGCCCTTACAATCAGGGACCAGATGGGGACACAGATACCTTGTCGGCTGCCAACATTGAAGGGAGATGACAGCCAAGAACCAAATGCCCCCGTGTATATCTTGGAGGTGCCAGCAGGGTCAACATGGACCTATGACCCACTTGCCACTGCCCTCCCTCATGTTCTGACACCACCCACATTTGCTGGAGTTTGGCGACAAGGAGATGGGGGAGAGGAGACCCTGAATCAACTGAGTTTAAGTCCTAATCGCTGAACTAACCAGGTCTTATTTTCTACTGTTGGGCAGAAAACAGAGATTGGAAAAAAAGAGGAACTCAGTAGGAAGATACAGTTGTGGTTGTGGTTTTGGCATACTTGGGGTAGTGCTTGAATATTCATACCCACAACCCATAGCTTAATTCGGGACAGTGACCATGGACTCCCATGGGGTCACAGAGGCGGCAAGGCAGGGTGCCCCCCGCACCTGAGCTGTGCAGGTGGACTCTGGCTGGACCTGGACGGCCCTCCCCATCCTCCCTCCTCTGGATCCATTCATCTGGTCTCCTACAGGTTCTGGGGGAGTAAAGGGGCTGAGTGAGGGGTGAGCAGAGCCATCCATCTTCCTGAGTCCCGGGGGTCCCTGTTTGGTGAGTGATACTGATAGAAGCCGATGATGAGAAGGGAGGCAGGAGACGGGGGTTGGGGGATGTGGGGGAGCTGGGTGACCTGATAGTCATAGAAGATGCCTGGAGGAGGTTGCGGGGACAGAAGGAGGTGGCAAGGACTCAGCAGCCTTGGCAGCTCTGGGGATCCTAGGAAAGTCCATCGGCTTTCTGAACCTTCACATCCTCACCCAAACAGGGTGGGCTCTGCTGTTTCTGCCTGGCCCCCATATTCCCCCTGCATAGTTCTCGCTAAGAAACCTTCATCTCTCTGTTGTTGTGCTGACCCTGGCCTCTGATGTCAGGTGTGGGTGGGTGATCCAGGCCTGGCCCTCAATAATATGTTCTGGTGCCTTTGTTGGAACTGTTGGCAAAGAGAAACTGGCTCTCCCCAGGGTGGGGAGCGGTGAGTGTGTTGCTTGGAGCTGCTGAAGGATGGGGTTGTTTGATAATGACTCTATCTCAGAGGAGAGCAGAGCTGAGAGACAAAAGAAATGGAATCTGTCTCACTCAGCTTGGACTGCCATCACAAAATGCCATGGACCGGGTGGCTCAAACAAGACATTTATATCTCACGGTTCTGGGTGCCTGGGAACTCCGATATAGAGGTGCTGGCAAGGAAGGTTTCATTATGAGGCCTCTCGTTTTGGCTTGTAGATGGCCACCTTCTCACCGTGTCCTCACGTGGTGGATGCAGGGAGAGAGAGATCACACTCTCATGTGTCTTCTCATACTTCTCATAAGGACACTGATCCTATCAGATCAAAGCCCACCTTTGTGACCTCATTTAATCTGATGACCTCCATAAAGACCCTATCTCCAAATACATTGGTGGCTGAGGCCTCAATGTATGGATTTAGGGGGAGCACAAACATTCGATCCATAATGGAGTCCTAGGGACATGGTTTGCATTCCTGGGTCCAGCTATGCCTGAAGCCAGCTCTACACATGGACTTTTCAGTTACAGAAGCCATCTATTCCAGGCCAATGTGGGTTGGGTTTCTGCAACTGAGGGAGTCCTGTGACAACTGTTATAAATATTACAAGTGTATGTATATATCTACATAGATATTACATGCTTCGCATATGGCAGGTGGGGAAGAAATGTTTGCTTGGTCCTTGAAGAGAAAGCACATGTGTTTGATGTGGGGCGGGGAAAGCAGTGGGGAGGGAATGGGAAGACTAAGAAAGGCAAATCAAGGAAAGAAGAACTCAGAATCGGTAAAGGGACAAGAGGAAATGTTATTTGAAGGGAAAGTGAGGAGAGAGAAAAGAAGCCAGGACTTGTTGGAAACTTTTGCTTTCCAGCAGACTAAGTCCCTGTACTGTTTGCTGTGTGGCATTGATGAACAGAGTCTGTGAAGCCCTGGAGCCTGCTGGGTAGTGAGGGCACGAGGCTGGCAAGCACACTGAGTCAGTCAGGCAGCCGGAGCCTGCCCTGTGCTTCACTGCAGATCATCCCCTGTCTCTGGAGCCATTCTTTAAAAGAAGTAAATCAGATCAGGTCTCTCACCTACTTCACTTCCTCCTGCCCCTGACTTCCCATCACACTGAGAATAAAGGGCAGGTCCCCCTGTGCCTTCCCCTGCTGATGCCACTGTGAACACCAGCTGCCACCCTCGGGGCCCCTGCCTATTCTCCTGTAAGCCATGTCCCACCTGCCACCCCTTACACCTGGCTTGGAATGTCTTCTCCTCTGACCTTCACTTTCAGCTCCTTCTCTGTAGCCCAGCATCCCCTCTTCAGAGAGGCCCCTCTAGGTCCCCTCTAAAGCAGTCCTGAGGTGTGATCCCCGGGTCTTGTGCCATGCAGCACTCACTACCATCTGAAGTGAGCTCATGGGGTTACTTTCACTTATGTATTGATGGCCCCCTCTTCCAATGTCAGCGCTCTGGGCTGGAACCTCAGCTGTCTGGTCTTTGCAGCCTCCCAGTCCTGGAACAGAGCCCTGCATGGAGCAGACACTCAGTAGAGTCTTTGATGGGACACCAAACCCCTCTTGAGAACTCTATGCCAAGCACTGGGCAGCCTGCTGTACTATAATCCAAGTGTGCAAAATGGTTCTCAGGTTTTCGAAAATGGAACTCATTTTCTGCCTTAGCCCCATCGTAGTACATTCAATATATATGTAGTCAATTCGTGGTATTCTTGGTCAATTCTAGGTCTCCTCAGTTGCTTCAGTTTCCCCGCTTCTTACTAGGGTTGCACTTGAAATGGAGGAGGGGTCTGTGAAGGGTCAAGGCCTCAAATAGGACTGAGCACCCCTGTGTCTGTGCTAGCATCTGTGCTGCATTCACATTCCTGGGGCTTCCTGTACCTCCACACTGGCTTCTGCGGAGGTTCCCAATCCTCTCTCTGGTCCAGGGCCCATCCATCATCTGCCACATGTCTCTTTCCAGCAGTGGGATCCCCTGGTTTGTTCCAGAGACACTGGTGACCGTCTCACCCCAATAGGGCTCATGGAGACCCTCCCGGCTGCCCAAGCCTGTCTGTCTTGACCCCTTCTAAAGGAGTTTCTTGTGTCTTACTGGCTGGGGGCTGGGTGTGTGGGGGTCTCTGTGGGCCCTGTTGCTACCCAGGCCTCACCTCAGAAGTGAGGAACAATCCTGCTGCCCTGGAAACCGCAAACCCCACACATGACCATGCTAGCTTTGCTGACCCCTCCCAGCTGGGAGAGGGCAAAACCCTTCCTTCCCCCACCTCACTCCCAGACTTTCCCCAGCCTGGGGGAGAGGGTGGTCTTCCTACTATGTGTTGACCAGAAACTGCTCTGATTTGCTGTTCGAGGCATGACTGTTAGCCTTAGGCCATCCCTGGAGTCTTCAGAGAATGGGGGGATGCTGAGAAAAAGGGAGAGCGAAGGGGGAAAAGAAGGAAGCTGCCAGGGCACCCCCCGCCCACGCCCCGGCTTCTACTCATCAGGATGAGAGGGGCGAATCTGAGGGTTCCTGGGTACCAGCGTGTGTGAGCAAGGCTGGCTAAGAAGGGGTGTGCAGAGGGGGTGAGGGCCAGGCAGCGGGCTTCATCTTGCTTTAAGAAACGGCAGGACTGAGCTAGATTCCTGGTTTTGACAGATGGAAGCTGCAATGCAGCTCTGCTCCAGGCCTAAGCTCAGGGGATGAGGCGGTGGGAAGACCCACCCCTGTGCCGCCCCTGCAGCCGCCATGGAGGGCCGCCACCCGCCCGTCTGCCCGCCCCTTTTCACTTCGCTGACTCCTCATCAGATTTTCCATCTCAGCCTCCAGCCTCCAGCCCCCACCTCCCCACCCAGCATTGCTTAATTTCCCGCTCTCGGCTGCAATTTATTACTTAAGTCTGCAGAGCGGCCGGGGTGAAGCTGGCTTCCTGGGAGACCGGCGATGATGGAGGAAAAAAACCGGCTTTGGCAGGGCCTCCGGGGGTGGCTGGAGGAGACCGCTGTGTGGGGGGCAGGACCGGGTGTGATGGCACCCCAGGGAAGCATCTGAGCTGAACCCGAGGCTCAGAGATGTGAGCCCTGTTCCAGCTCAGGCTATTTGGTCAAGCATCACCCACACAGGGAAGCCCCTTGAAGAGTGGGGACATTTTAGCAGGCCCCTCCCCACCAGGCCCTTGGGGTGATGGGTTCCAAGAGGGTTTGAGATGCCAAGACTTAGCTGCCAGACAGCCTCCAGGCAGGCAGGTTTTATGCAGCTCTGAGTGAGGGTGGATTTAAAGAAAACCAGAGTTGCATTTAAAATCCAGGAGATTTTATATAAATACCCAGTTTCTAGTGTCTAAAACTAGTTGTCAACACTGAGCTGCCTTCCACAAGGCAAACTTGGGCTGCAGTCCCATTTGGAAGGCACTCGCATGTGGGTTAGCACAGCCCTGCCTCCCTCTTCACTCATGAGGGCCTGTCTGACCCCTGGGGACATTTGGGTTTGGGACCCCTGCTGGTATGTGGCACAGCAGAGGCTGGAAAGTCAGAGCCCCGTCCTTCCCCCTCGGCTGTTCTGTGGGTTTCTGGAGAACAAGGATTCCCCTCTTCCTTTCCCTGCCTTTCTGTATATTACTCATTGTGATGCCAAGCCCAGTGCCTGGCACGTGAAGGTGCTGAATAAATACATTTTCTACGAGTGGCTGAATAAATGAGTGAAGGGATGGTGGTGATTGTGTAGGAATATGAAGCTGAACACCATTTGAAAAGGCAAATCTAGATTGCACACCAAAGAAGCAGAGAAACAGAGGTTGGGACACTGGAGGAGTCCAGGTTGTGTGGGGTGTGTGGGATTGAGGGTGGGGAGGTCTCCTGGACAGGGAGGTCACATGTGGTGGCCTGAAGGCCAAGCTGAGGAGCTGGGATTTATTGTGCCAGGTGTGAGAGACATAAACGGGCCTGGGACCCAGGCTGAGTGGTTGGTAGGTAACCATGTGTGCCACAGGTCTGCCGTGGTGTTCAACCACCTTCCTGTCCCCACACCACCTGGGGCTGGTATCTCTATAAAGCTGCCTGTCGCCCTTCCAAGTATTGGTCAGGCCTTGTGTGTCCATCCATTGTAGCCACTCACCATGTTTTAAGTAAGTTTTAGAAGGAAGGAAAAGTGTGAAGTGACTGTATTTGTTTTGCCCAACAAAATCCATTTATAAAGTGCGGCACTTGTTTAAGAAAAAACAACAGCTATTGACAGAATATAAGAAAATAAATTAAAGCAGCAGCTCTTTAAAAGGACCTTGTCCAATAATTTGATATTTTCCCCCTTCTTCCCTTAAAGGCCAGAACAACATAATCAATCTTGCTGTTCCATAGTCTGTCTCATTACAGCTTTATCCTAAAGAAGGAAGAAAGAAAAAAGAAAGAGAGAAAGAGAGAGAGAGAGAGAGAAAGAAAGAAAGAAAGAAAGAAGAAAGAAAGAAAGAAAGAAGAAAAGAAAGGAAAAATGGAAAGAAAATGAGGTGTCGTCGGCATCACTTCCCACCTCACCCTGGGCCCCACTCGGCCCTTCTGCTTCCCCTACCCCAGCCTTCTTGTCCTGCTGGCAGCTCAGCCCTGGCACCGACCCTACCCTAGCTGTGCTGTCTGGTTGGGAACCAGTGTGCTTGGTGAGCTCAGGGCTTCTCCTGCCAAACCCCACAACCCACAGACCCTGTGAAGATCCTGTCCTATCCCTCAGTACACAAGTGGATTCTTACATAGATTTCTCAACCTGACAGCCTCGTTCAAATAACTGGTGTTTTTCAGAGAAAAGCACAGAGCAGGATACGTGTGTGCTGAGGGTAGATACAATTTGCACATGCAAGTGTACCCATGCTGTAGGTAGCATCTTCTTCCAAAATATGCAGGACCTCAGTCAGAGGGGGCTCCCCCAGCCATTGCAAGACCTCCTTCTCTGAATGCTGCCCCTATTGTGGCTCCCATCCATTCCCATCATGGCGGGCCTGCCCCTCTGTTGGTGGTGCTCTGACCACTGCCAACTTGATGACAGATAAGGTTTCTTATGAATCAAACCAGCTTTAAAAGCAGTCCCACTTGCGTCCTTGACCAAATCCCTGTACTCCTGTAAGTTTCTCCACCTGGAAAGCAAGGTCAGTAACACCTAGGGGTTGTTGTGAGGATTAAATGAGCAACCACATGTAGTAATAATAATAATGATAATGATGATGATGATAATAATAATAATAATAATAATAATTTATAATTGAGCACTAACTCAGTGCCTGATCCTAAGTTACAATCTTTTTCTGACATTATTGGATGACATCGTTCGTTCATACTATTATTAGCCTTATTTCACAGGTGAGAAAACCAAGGTACAGAGAGGTTAGGTTAATTGCTTGTGGTCTTATAAGTAGTAAGAGGAAGAGATTTTGAGGGGAGAGTTTTCCAGAATCCACCCCCACACTTGCTTATTAGTCTTCATTTCTCTCTGGAAAAGTCCTCACTGAGTGTAGTTCATGGGAGGGAACTGATGGTGCCTGCCTCTCGCAGTGGGAGCCCAGAGGCAGTGTATTCCACTCCATGGGGCCAGAAATGAATCTCACCTGTGAACCTCAACTCAGCTTGCAGTCCCTGGTGTTCCTAGACCTGGCCCCCCAGCTCCTGGATTCTGGGAGCTTCAAATTTACCTTTCCTTTTTGCTTAATATAGGTGTTGCCCATCTCTGTAGCTTGCAACCCCAGGACTCTGCCTGCAACAAAATAAGAGGTAATAATAACACTGAGAGTAGCCATCATTTCTTGAGCACTTACTATGTGCCAGGTCCCAAGATAAAGGGGTTTATATATGTTACTGTGTCTCATCTGCTTCACACTCCTATGATTGTCCCTGTTTTATAGACAAGGAAACTGAGCATCATATATGTTTTGATTCTTGGACAGCATCACACCACTAGGAATACAAACAGCTGTGTTCAACCCTGAGCATAAGTGTGAGCATAAAGCTCTGTTCATGTGCCTGACATAAAAGGTGCTCACTAACTGATGGCTTTAGCACCGTGTGGGGTGCATGCATCATGCCCATTAAAAAATTACTGGGAGGTTCCAGTTCCAGATAACATAGTGAGATAAACCCACTCCACGCTGTCTCTCCCTCTGAATGCATACAGCTTAAAACCTGGATGCGATGCATAGACTAGCCATTTGAACTCTCTGAAAAGAATAGATATCAAAGTAACACCAAATCAATGGTAAGTTTATTATTTTTTTCTCCCTCCAGTATCCCCTGGGCTGAATTCTGTGCAGCCTGAAACCTTGAAGTGGGTGTTACCCTCTATGCGGAGAATTCCAGGAAAAGCCCTCTGATTTTGGCTTGAGGATCAAGAAAGATGCTTTCTATTGCTCGAAGTCTCCTGTATGTCTTTTTGTTTTTCTTTCCCCTGTTTTCCATTCTCTTGCCCCGCAACCTCCAAGAAACCATGTGTTGGCATCAGCAGCAGAAGCATCATGGGCTGGCAGGAACTTAAAACTCTGAAGGAAGGGGAACTTTGCTCTCCAAGGTGAGGAGCCATGAGGGCTCCTGCTGCTTTGCTGTCTCTGCTGCTTGGGCTCAACACAATCTCTTACAGGACGTGCACAGCAGTGAGCAGTAAACAAAGCCCAAGTTTCTGGTGAGAGGACTGGAAAAGGGAAACCTCAGTGAACTAGAAAGTCCAGAAAAGATCACAGACAGGAAAAATGGAAAAGCTCCCTTTAGAGTTGTTTACGCAATCCTGGGCTCGCCCCGTGAATACACATGGTCTGACCCTAAATAGCATACAGAGACCTGAGAACTAAACTATGCGACAGAACACTGCCCAAATTCCAGATTGGTCATGAGGTGGCACATATATGGGACAGATCTGAATAGCACTACAAAAGCTTTGAAAATGGAACTGACATTTGAACCACACACTGCAGGAGGCTGATGGGAACCCCACTGGGCCAATTACCTGCTGAAAGAAAAATACCAAAATTATTCCATTTAAGAAGAACCAGGAAAATCTCAACTCACTCAGGAAAAGACAACAGATGCCAATGCTGAGATGACTTTGCTGAGATAGTAAACAAAGATTTTACAGCAATTATAAAAATGGTCTAATAAATAAGGGCAAACACTCTTGAAATGAATGGAAAGATAGAAAGTCTCAGCCCAGAAACAGGAGATATCAAAAAAGAACCAAATGGAAATTTAAAAGTGAAAAATACGATAATTGAAATGATAAACTCACTGGATGAGCTCAATGGCACAATGGAGATGATAGAGGAAACAGCCAATAAACTTGAAGATAGACAAACAGATATTTTCTAATCTGAATAACAGAGAGAAAAAATATTAGGAAAAAAATGAACAGAGCCTCATGGGCCTGTGGGACAATACACAAAGTCTAACAGTCATGTCACTGGAGTCTTGGAAGGGGAAAAGAAAGAGTGGGGGTGGGTGATTTAGAAAAAATATTTAAAGAAATAATAGTAAAATTTTTCCAAATTTGGTGAAAAACAGAAACACACAGCTTTAAGAAGCTCAGTAAATCCAAAACAAGATAAATACAAAGAAATCTAGGCCAGACACATCATAATTAAATTTCTGAAAATTGAAGATAAAGAAATCTTCAAAACAACCAGTGAAAAATAATACATTATCTATAGGGGAAAAATGATTTAAATCACTGCAGTCTCATCAGAAACCATGAAGGCCAGAAGGAAGTGACAAATTCTAAAATGCTGAAAGGAAAGAACTCTGAACTCAGAATTATTTAAAGGAAACATCCTTCAGGAATGAAGGTAAAATAAAGTCATTCTCAGATAAAGAAAAACTAAGAGAATTTGTTCCCAAGAAACCTACTTTAAAATGTTGCTAAAGGAAATTCTTCAGACAGAGGAAGATAAGAGCAGAAAAAACTTGAAACATTCCAAACTTGGAATAAAGAAAGAGTAGCAGAAATGGTAAATATTTGGATAAATATGATAGACTATTTTTCTCCTGTTGATTCTCCTGTTGAGCTTTTAAAAATATGTCTGATGGCTAAAAATGAGAAAATACATAACATTGTCTGATGGGATTTTTGATACATGTAGATATAATATAGAGGACAAATACAACAGAAAAAAAAAAGAGGGTAATAGGTAAGAATTTTATATTCCACATGAAGTGGTAAAATATTAATTCTAAGTAGACTGGAAAAGTTAAGTATGTCTGTTGTAATTTTTAGAGCAACCACTAAAAACTATTAAAAGAGTTATGTAGTAAAAAATAGAAACAAGAAATAAAATAGGATATATTCACAGGCAAAAAAAATCTTAATTTAAAACTTATATTTTACGTAAAAATTCTAACTAGGTTATAGATAAAAGTTTTGGAAGAAAATATAAGGGAAAATCTTTGTGACCTAGGAGCAGGCAGAGTTATGATATTAAAAGCACAATCCATAAGAGAATGAATTGAGTTTCATCAAAATCAAAGTTCTGCTCTGAGAAAGACACTGCTAAGAGAACAAAAAGCAAACTACAAATTTGGAAAGAATATTTGCATACCACATATCCAGCAATAGAAATAGAAGATTTATAACCAAAGTAGATGAAGAACTCCCAAACCTCAACAGTAAGAAAACAAACAACCTAATTAAAAACAGTAAAAGATGTGAACAGACACTTCACTCAAGAAGATATAAAGATAAACACATCAGAAGATGTTCAACATTAGCCATTAGGGTAAAAAGTTACAACCACACTCCTATTAGAATGAACGAAATGAAAAACATACTGACAAAACCAAGTGCTGACAAGGATACGAAGCAATTGGAAATCTCATGTATTGCTGATAGGAATGCAAAATGGTAGTCACTATGGAAAACAGTTTGGCAGCTTCTTATAAAGTTAACATACTAATCATATGACACAGCAATCCTACTCTTGGGTATTTACCTTAGAGAAATGAAAACTTATCTTAACATAAAAATAGGTACACAAATGTTCAAATCAGCTCTATTGGTAATTGCTAGTGATGGGAAAAAATCCAAATATCCTACAGTAGGTGAATGAATAAACTGTGGTATATCTATTCAGTGGACTACTACTTTGCAATAAAAAGGAACAGACTACAGTTGACCCTTGAACAATGCAGGGGATTAGGGGCACCAATCCTCCACACTCCAAAATCTGTGTACAACTTTTGGCTTCCCCAAAATTTAATTGTCTCTTAGTATCCGCAATGGATTGGTTCCAGGACACCCCATAGATAAGAAAATCCACAGATGCTCAAGTCCCTCGTATAAAATTGTGTAGAACAATGCATATAGTCAGCCCTCCACATCCTCAGACTCCCAACCACAGATTGAAAATTGTATAGATATTTATTGAAAAAAATTCACATATCAGTGGACCCGTGTAGTTCAAACCTATGCTGTTTGAGGGTCAGCTGCATTGATACATGCAACAGTGTGAATGAATTTCAGAGATGTTGTGTTGAGGAAAAGAAGCCAGTCTCAAAAGGGTATATACTGAGTGATTCCATTTATGTGACAGTCTCAAAAAACAAAGCTCTAGCAATGGAGAATAGATCAGTGGTTGTCAGGGGTTAGGGGTGTGAGAAGTATGTCACTATAAAGGGACAGCATGCAGGAGTTTTCTGGGGGTGACAGAGCTCTTATGTATCTTACTGTGGTGATTACATGAATACACACATGTGTTAAAATTCAAAAACTATATACATACACACAGAAGACAATTTTATTGTATTTTAAAAATAAACAAACAAAACAAAAATCCCTGAGCAGTTCCTCTCTGCAGTGTCTCCAGTAAGTGAGTCAGAGCATCTGAGTCAGGTCAGGTTTACATTTTTGAGGTTCTTACAAAGCCAGTGAGAACGTGAAGGAAGATTTTATCTAATTGTCACCCTCTCAGAGAGGCCTCCTCTGACCCTGCCCCCCTCACAAAGTAACATCCCTGTATTAGTTTTCTAATTAGTTTCCTAATTAGTTTCCTATTGTTGCTATAACAAATGACCACAAGTAGGAGGTTTAAAACAACAGACTTTTGTTATCTTACAGTTCTGGAGGTTGATAGTTCAAACCGGTTGTCACTGGGCTAAAATCAAGATGTCAGCAGGACTGCATTACTTCAGGAGGATATAGAAGAGAATCTGTGTCCTTGCCTTTTCCAGCTTCTAGAGGCTGCCCTCATTCCTCCAGCCTCTTGGCCCCTTCTTCCATATTTAAATCCAGCAAGTTTGGGTTGAGTCACTCTTGTGCTGCTCTCTCTGCCTCCTTCTTCCATTTCTAAGGACTCTGGTGTGGGGGCCCACAGAAAATCTAGAATAATATTCCCCACTCAAGGTCAGCTGATTAGCAACCCATAATGACACCAACTACCTGGAATGAGGTCAAACCTCACAAGTGAAGGCCAAGATTTCAACAAACAGTACTGCTCTCACTTCAGATGGCAGCCATAAGTTCAGGGGTCCCCAGGCCACCCTCACTTCTGACCAACTTGCTACCAATTCAGGGGTTCTCACTCCCCCTTAGGTTCTATAATTTGCTAGAATGACCCTTAGAACTCAGGAAAGCACTATACTTATAATGCTTATACAAGAAGATACAAGTACTCATACAAAAGGATAGAAACAGAATCGGCCAAAGGGAGAGATGCATAGGACAAGGTCTAGGAAAGCCCCAAATCTATGTCCTCTCCCCAAGGAGTCAGGATGCATTACCATCCCAGCACATCAATGGGTGACAACATGTAGAGTATGCCAGGAAAACTCACAGAGCTTCGGTGTCCAGGGTTTTTATCAAGGTTTCCTTGTGCAGGCATGACTGATTGAATCGATTGAACCATTGGCAGGTGGTTGAACTCCATGTCCAGCCCCTCTCTCCTCCATGGAGATCAAGGTAATATCTTGGCTCACACCTCCAACTCTCTAATCACATGACTGCCCTTTCTGGCATGATTAGGCCCCATCCTGAGTCATCTCATTCATATAGACTATCAGATGCTGTCTGAGGAGCCACCATGAATAACAGAGACACTTATCACTTTAGAAATTCCAGAGGATTCAGAAGTTACCTCCTAGGAACCAGGGACAGAAGCTAGCCACATCTCCCTTATACACAAACTTAATCCCACCTGTAACCTTAATTTCCCTTTGGCACACACTCTGACTTACTCATAGGTTTTGGGGACCAGGATGTGAATATCTTTGGGGATGGGGCAGCATTATTCCCAGTTCTCTCTAATAGGTTATCTTGTTTTGCTTTCATCACCACATCTATTCCTCCAAAAAAATGGTCTTACTTATTTTGTTTATTGTCTGTCTCCTCCTCTACTAAAAAAGCAGGTCCCTGGCACATTACTAAGTGAGAAAAGGGAAGAATTAGAGGAAGTGACACTTGAGCTGGTCTTTGAAGGATAAACAGGAAAGAATTAGAGGAAGCGACACTTGAGCTGGTCTTTGAAGGTATAGGGCAGCGGTCTCCAACTTTTTGGTACCAGGGACCAGTGCTCCTATGAGAATTTAACGCCTGATGATCTGAGGTGGAGCTGAGACAGTGATGCTAGCACTGGGGAGCAGCTGTAGATACAGATGAAGCTCCCCTCACTTGCCTACCACTCACCTGTTGTGCGGCCCAGTTACTAACAGAGGTTGGGGACCCCTGGAATAGGGGTAGCAGGGGTAGTTTCCCACTCTGAGTAGAAAACGGCATCTGCAAAAGGACAGAAGACAGAAGATCACATAAGCTTAGGGATCCCTGAGTGGTTTGTTGTGGCTGGAGCACCAAGGTGTACTATGGGCAGGAGGGGAGATGTTTGGGTAAAGAAAGGCCAGCTTCAACGAACTACATGTACTAGGCTAAAGACCTCATGGCACTTCTGGTATCTGCTCTAGTGCCTTTGCTTTCTGACTCAGATGTCAGAAGGGAAGCACCAGGGTGTGACAAATAGGGCAAGGACCCTGGGGGCAAATCCTAGTTCTGCTATTTTTAGTTGTGGTAGTGAGCAAGTCTCCTTTCTGTGGCTGTCACTGAGTCTGACTCAACACTCCTGTCCAATATACTTCTCCTTTGCCTTCCTTTATCTTGGAGCCCAGAGAGCTCACTTTCCCAATATCTCTTGCAGCAAGTGACACAGATCTGGCCCATGAGCTGAAAGTGGAATCCTAGCGAGGGGTGCTTTGGAAATAGAAAAGTCCCAATAAAAAGGAAGACACACTTGGCTGGATTGGAATTTTGCCTTCTCCTCTCCTTCCTGCTTTGAATGCCAAATTATGTCAGGAGCAACAGCAGCTACTTTGTGACCATGAAAGCTAAGAGTAATGGCCTAAGAAAACTAGACAGAAGATAGAAAGTTCCTCGGCCTATGAGCACATCAGTGAGCAACTGGACCAATGTCAGCAGTCATCCACCTCTGGGTACTAGTTGGGTATTCTGTCATTTACAGTAAGAAACAGTTCTAATTAATATATTCTCTAAGCCTCAGTTTCTTCTACTATTAACTGGAGCTAATAATTTTTTATCAATATTTATTACTCATGTCATGTACCAAGAACTCCTTTAGGTGCTAGTGGCAAAGCAGTGAATAAGAGATAAGGTCCCCATTCTTTCTGGGTTTACATTTTAGTGAGAGACAGGCAATGAACCCATAGAGACAAGAATATATCTGAGAGTGAAAAGTGTTATGAAGAACAGAAGATGATGTGACACAAAGAAACTGGTATAGATATGACAAGGGATCCTCTTAATGGGACTCTGTAACGAAGTGATATTTGAGCTGAGACCTGAATGAGAAGATAATGAATGACAAGATAGAGTGTGGGGAACAACATTCAGGCAGTGGGAAAATCAAGGCAAAGGTCTTGAGGCAGGGGCAAGCTTGGCGAGTGGCCAGACCAAGAAGTCCAGGTGACTAGATGGCAGTGAGTGAGGAGGGGAAAGGATGGAGGTGATTCCAGAAAGGCTGGCAGGAGTCAGATGACATATGTATTGGTAAGCACGGTGGACTTATTCTATTCTAAATGCAACAGGAAAGACAATGCAGGGCCTTTAGAGGAATGTGAGACAATGACTTAAGTCCCTTGCACACCATAGGTGCTTAATAAATGTCTTTGGACTAGGGTAGATGGTGCATACACTTAGTGGGATTCTTGTTCCTTCTCAGGCTCAACCAGCCCCTTTCCCTGTCCCGCCAGCCTCACTTTCTAACTCCTGAGCTGGACCCTTCAGACTGCTGCTGAGTTTTCCTGGCCCTGCATTGTCCTCCCCCGGGGCTGTTTGCTCCCTCCAGAGCAGGCATAATTGCCGCTTTCCACAATGACATAAAAATCTAAGAGGCACAATCAATACAACGCACATACACATCATCGTCTTTCATTGCAAACGATAAAAGCCTAAACAGCAGTGGTGGCAGCAGCTCTGGAGGCTGCAGTGGGGGCAGGGTGGGCTGCCATGGCCTCCCTGCTTAGCCCTCCCCTTCTGGGGCCACCTTCTTCACTCTGGTGGTGGCACCCCTCATTAAAGCCCATTAGAGGAATGGTTTTCTCTCTTTTCTTCCCAGATGTAGCAACCCAGTCTCTTTAACACGACTTGAGAAATCCAATTTGTCTTCTCTTTCACTATTTTAAATGCTTTTTTCTTGCTTCCCTGCATCTTCTATGTCTCCCAAAATACAGAGCTCAGAGTGCCTTCCTGGAGGCAGAAATATTTGCCTGGGTCTTTTTTGTCACAAGCCCATGAATTGACCTTGTCGGAAGGACCAGCCCTCTATGGCCAGCTTCCTCTGTTCCATGTCCAGCCTGCCATCCACAGCTTATCTTGGAACGTGCTCAGAAACAATTACATCCCCAGCACTCACAAACTCCTTGCGATGACTTCTTCAAACTAGTTACTTAATGAACATCATCCAATTCTGATTCAGCCTTGCCATACCCTCATTTGCGAAAGCCAATCTGCTTTACGATTCTAACCTCTGGCTAGAAAGTGTTCCCAATTTCATGTCATCCATAAACTTGATGAACGACTAGCTTGCGTCTCTGCAGTCATTCATTTATTTATTCAACCAGCATTTAGTGAGTGCTTACTGGATACAGAGTTAAAGAGAACGCATTCTCTTGAGGAATGCCTGTGCTGGTGGTGGAGCCCACACAGAAACAATTTGTTCAGTGTGATCCATTGAGCTCAACCAAGGCAGGGGGCCGAAAGCTGGCCTTCTCAGAAGAGGGGTGGTTTAAGATGGCCTTGAGACACTAGAGGGAATTTTGCTGGCTGGAGAAGAGACAGTGTTCCAGCTAAACCAGAATGTGCACAGGCAAGTAGTTCTGGGTGGTGATGGGGAAAGAAATGTAATGATATCTATAAACGGGAGAGGTGCTGTGCTTCAGGACAGGATCCAGCTAGAAGCAGGACATCTCTCTGTATCTTGGCTCTGCTCCTGTCTGCTTCCTTCTGAGTCTCCATGTGGTAGCAAAATGGCTGCCAGCAGCCCCAATGTTACACCTTCCCAAGTTCAAATCCAGGGACAGAGACTGCTCTTTTCTTAACACACTCAGCAAATCTCCTTGAGTCTCATGACTCTTACTGGGTCACATGTTCATCCCTGACCAATCAGGAGGGCTGGGGAAATACAGGCATTCTGATTGGCCAGGCCTGAGTCACATGATGTCCGTGGACCTTAGGGTGGCGTCAGCTCCCCTTGAAGCCCGTGGACTGAAAGGGGAATGGACATTCCCAGAGGCAGACTGGGACGTGTTCGTGCTAAAAAGGGTGAACAGGTGCCGGACAGCTGGAACACAGATGACCACCTTGTGGCACTCTGTCCTCCTAGGGGATTGAAGGGTCTTTTCTATGTGGTGGGTCCCAGGAATCACTCACCAGCCACTCTGAGGATGAGGCTGGACATCTGAGACTTCCTCCCCATCATGTTCTTCTTACCTTTTGCCGGTTGAGAATGTACTTCCTACTTTCCCAGATGCTGAATTTAAGCCAGCCAGCAAGTAATTTCCAGCTAGTCCTCCTGTCCTCAGTCTCCCCATTCTTTAATCTCTTTTCCTTCCCTTCTCAAAAACCAAACCTCCACCCATCCTGGACCCCACAGGGCCCACCTCCAGCATCTTCTAGCTGGAACTCAGCATCAGAGGGTCAACCAGAACCAGGGCTGCCTGCCCTATTGGGCTGCTCAGTGGCACATCTTGAGTGGTACTCACCAGGTTCAAGCACTAGAGCCTTCCTGATGGAGCAGTGGGCTCCGTTGTGGATGGCCTGGGCTTTGAGGACACAGATATGGGTTCTGGTCTATAGGGAACAGGATTAGGTTCAGCTGTGACAGACACTACCCCAAAGAGAAGAACAATGCTGAAAACAGAAATTTACTCCTCTCTCAAATAATCAAGAGCCTAGAGGCTGGAAGAGAGGTTTCTCAAAGTCAACCTCAATCATTCTTGATGCTCAGCCCTCTTCTTCAAGTGACTTCCATGTCGTGGTCCAAGATGGCTGTTTGGTTCCAGCCCCCAGGAAGAGAAAGGGACAAAGAAGTGCACATCCTCCCTTTAAGGACACTCCCCAGGACTGCACACACTACACTTGTGTTTACAGCATTACAGTCACAATTTAGTCATGTGGGAAAAATGGCTGCAAGGGAGGCTGAGAAGAGACTCTTCATTCTAGGCAGCTATGGGTCCAGTTACAGATCAGAGGGAGTGGGGAATGGATAATGGAGGATACCCAGCAGCTGAAATGGGTTAGAGCTGGAACTCTTTAAATGTGTTCATATCCATGATTTCACCAACTGCCCTAGGACAGGGAATTTTTATTTCCCATGTTATAGAAGAGGAAGTTGAGGCAGAGACTGAAAGATCTGTGCTCTCTTTCTCTCTTTCCTTTGCTAACTTCCTTTCTCATGCTCTGGACCTGGAACATAGCTCTCAGTTCCACTTGATTATTCTCACAGAGCAGGGTCTTTTCTGTCTTGTCTGTATGTTCAGGTCACCAGCCTGGGCCACCCATGGTCTGTGATGCCTGTTCCCCAGCAAACATGGGCTCTGTTACTCTGGGCTCCTAAAAATTGTGTACACTTTTCCATTTGCACAGTCCTTCTGTAAACTAAGACTAAGCCACGTCCTCTAGCTCTCTCAAGGGTTTCTTGACGGGTATTGAGTGAAAACTAATGTGGGTAATGTGTTTTGAGAAACTCAGCGGAAGCTGCTGCACTCAGTGCCAACGCAGTCCCTTAGTGACACTAAATGATAATTGCTCTGGGCCCTGAGAGGGGAGTTCCAGGCCCAGCAAGGGAGCCGTTCACACCAATCACCCAGTCTGGGGTGGGGGTGGGGGTGGTGCTGGGGTCTAGAGCGATACTTGCTCACTCAAGGGCCGAGGATGTAGGGGCAGGGCTGAGGGACTGCTGGTGATGCCCAGCCACAGAGAGCAAGGATGTCCCCGGGGCAGGTGGACAGGCACTGTGGAAGTATCTAGGGGCAACAAAGATTCAGGCATTGACATTAAGTTCAGAAGTCACCTCCAGCTGGGGAAGGGACTGGGAATGGCACACCTAGGCCAGGGTCTTGTCCTGGCCAAGGAGAGGAAAGAGGAAGGTTTGCAAATGGAAAATTCACCTATGGAAAACACAGGGAGCTCCAGGTGTCAGCGTTTCCACAGGGATGACTGATACGGCCCCAGCTGGCCTCTCTACCACTCTTGCATACACCCTCTGCCCGCCCCCACCACCAGATCCAGTCTCCATAAAGTAGGCAGAAGGTTGTTGCCTTGGGCTAACACTCCCTGCCCCCCTTACCACCCTGCAATAGATTCCCATTGCCCCTGAACCTACAGACTCCTCATGCCTTGTGGGAGTCCACCTGGGCTGGCCTCTGTGTTCCTCTCCACTTCACCTCCTTCCTGCCACACTGCCTTCTATTTGCTTCTCAAACCTACTGTGTACACTCCTTCCTCAGCCTTTGCACTTGCTATTCCCTTTGCCTGGACTCTTCTTCCTGAAGCTCTTGGCATGGCTGACCCTCAGAGGGATCTTCTCTTACCCTCTGCCCTCCTTTCACCCTTCTCCATCTCTGCTGTCATTTAGTTATACTGTGATCACTGTATTTAAGACCACCTAAAATGATCTCATTGGCTGACTTGTTGGCTATGTTTCTGCACATGAACTTGAGCCCTAGGCAGGGAGCCTGTATGTCTTGTTTTCTGTTTTTTCTACAGAGCAGGGAGGTAATGTATTAAAGGGAGGTAGCCTTAGTTTGGGTCCCACTAGAAAGAAACCAGGGAACCCTAAGACAAGGTTTCAAGTGCAAGTAGCTTCTTTGGGAGGTGATGAGGAAGGGGGAGGCAGCCGATAAAGAGAGTATTCTCCAGCAGGTTGCTACTGTGGGCCACTGGAGTGTAATCCCAGAACCCCAGCAGCTAGTGTAGACAGCATGCCTCAGAGTTCTACTCAAGGGAAGAGGGATATGGGGTACTTACCATCAGCTCCCATCAGTGATTGGTTAAGAACTATGGTTAAGAACTATTCTTTCAGGCCATATTTCCTAGCACTCTGGCTGTAATATCACAAGAAGAGCGGCCTTCCAGGTGTCAGAGAAAGGCCTCGGGAAAGCACCAAAATAGGCAGAGTATGAGGCCTGGCAACAGGCATAACCCAAACCCAGTTACTGCATGGTAGTCCAAGATCAAGGCCTGACTCAGCCGGGTGATGATGTTGAACCTTTGCTTTCCCCTAGTTGGGATGCCTTTGGCTGCAGGCAACCAATCTACCTCAAAATGGGTAAGGACATTATCTTACAGTGCAGGAGGTGTATAGGAGGGATACCTCCAGTCCTGGGAGTCAGAAGCCCAGTGATGTCATCAGGAACCTGGGTGCTTTCCCTGCCTCTACTCTGCCCTTGTTGGTATGTCAGCGCCAACCTCAGTCTGGCACTCCTCAGGGTCACAATATGGCTGCTGAAGCTCCAGGATTCACCTCCAGATGCCATAATGCCCAGATATAGAAGAGAGCATCTCTCCCTGTGATGATTTTCTCATAGGATCAAAGAAACCTTGGAAGCAACTTCATGTATCATTGGCTGTACCTGGATGGCATCCCACTCCCCTTCTTTTAAACAAATAGGGGCATGGGACATGGGACCACCAAGAGTCAACCTAAACATATCAGTTAAGAAGAATAAGGACACCGGCAGGTGACCAATGATGTCTGCCAAACACACTTTGTATTCCCAGGCCGAGAACGTGGCTAAGAAGCCAGAGCACCAGCCTTGAGAGAGAAGATATGCTGGGTTCCTTCAGGACCTGACCAGCAGCAGTCTTGAAAGGAGTCTCTTAGCTTTTGATCTGCAAAGAGACCCTGTGCCCTCACAGATGGTTACCTGGCCTCTTCGGGTTTCTGGTTCTCCCAGCAACCTCTGAGGTGAGCCTGGGGAAGGAGGAGTTTGGAGAAAGTGATGGTGAGACCTCTGCCCCCCTTTGGAAGGTTTGCATTTTCTTTGGCAGCTAATTACTTAGGACCGATGATTCTGACTCAGATGGAAGTCCCTCCCTCCAGTTGGGACAGGACAGGTGGTGGAGGAAGCAGAGGTCTCCAGTGTGCTGCTGCGGGGCCATTCATCACTGGAGGTGTTTATACCGGATCTGGAGCCAGAACCTTGGGCAGAACCCAGGCAGAACAAGTGGTGCACTGAGAAGGAGTGGGAGGTGATAGAGATTAACTCTTCTGGCACTGTCTCCAGAAGGGGGCTTGGCCTTGTGACACAGAGGAGAGGAGCTGGGGCTTGCCAGGTGGTGGCTGAAAATGTAGGAGACTCATAATCCCAAGGAAATAGAACGAGGGAATAAAATGCAGGAGCTGGTTCAACTTTCCCTGTATTTGGAAGATTTGGAGATTAAGAAGATTGGCTAGGTGTTTTGCCGGGGGTAGGGGCTGGGTAGGGAGAAAAACCCTGGTTTGTAGCATTTGCTGATTGCGCTGATGTAAATACTCTCGTGGAGGCTGATTTCAAGCTACCAATTGTTTAACTACCAGCTCACAAATCTTGAATATTTAACAACTGGTTCCTAGGAGCTGGTAGGAGCCAGCCCCAGAATGCCATATATGAAGCTGTTCACAAACAGCGTAGAATTTATTTATTCAGTGATTCATAAGAAATCCTCTGCGTGTCGAGAGCCATGTTCTACGGAGGCCAGGCAGACCCAGTTCCCTCCTTTGTGAGCACACAGATAGGAGACAGGATCATCACAGAGTGCGATGGAGTCACAGTGAGAGCAGCTTAAATGTGTGGTGTGTGGGGGGACGTGTCCTCGAAGCCTCTGTGTGTCATCCCTCTGATGTCTAGATAGTGAGTCTAAAAAGGAGATTTGAATCCACCTCTGCCCTGACTGGGCAGTTCCTGTGACCTTCTGACTTCAGTCTCCTTTTGTTTTCAGACGAGGGTGAATGCTTGGGCTATTTTGGCACTGTCCTTCTGCAATTCTCCTCTGCCCTGTATCACACACTCTTTTATTTCTTGCCTCCTCTCTCCTGACTGCTTAAGCCCTCAGCTTGGGCAGACCCTGCATGGGCATTGCCATGGCCCCGAGGTATCCCTTGAGGCCAGCTCTGGTTTTTTTTCTGGAGGTTGTGGTGACCGTGGAGTCGAGGTATGGTGCTGGGGCTCTCCAAAGAGCCAGCGTGTGCTCTACCTGGGCACTGATGGCTCATGGCTGTCTTTTCTCCAGCAGCAAACTCTCCTAGATTCCAAGAGCAGGCAAAGTTGGTCTAGTGCCCGGGATGGCATCTCAGCTGGTCCTTTTCTTACTTGGGCATTGGAGCTCAAACCGCCCTCTCCAAACCCTGGTGTTTAGTTATGAAAATGCGGAGGTCCTTTTGAGCCATAAAGCACTCTGCAGATATTTTTATTTGTCTGTCTATTTGTTTATTATTTTTTAAAAGTTTATGTTGGTGACATTGGTTAACAAAATCTGCAGATATTTTTAAATACCAGGGTTTAGGTTATTCTGTATGTGGGGCTGAAGGAACCTCTTCCCAAGTCCCCACCTGGGGGAGCCCCCAGGGACTTCTTGTCACCTCTCTACAGGGTGGGCAGAGTGGGAGTGACACCTTCTCAGGCTGAGCATCACAGCATAGTCCTGGTTTTCTGTTATTTTCTCTTGCACCTGAATTTTTAAATCATCTGTGTCTCTTGGTGAGCCAGGGCTGTGGCGGGAAGTTGTTAATAATAGATACAAGGGACTGTCTGGTAACAAATTGCTGAAGATGGTAATTAGCATTTTAATTTAAGTATTTTCTTCACAGTCACCTCTGGAGACCCGGGTTCGAATCTGAAATTGGGGTCACCAGTGGAGGTTTGCCTGTGTCCTCCTCCTAAGCCTCCATGGGTATTTGTCTTTGTCACGTGGGTTGTGACAGCCCAGGACTGAGTGTGGCCTGAGGGGGGCACTCTCTGTCCAGACTGTGGAGCTGACAGCAGGCAGAGCACGGATTTACAGTGGGGATGGTGGGAGGGAACCGGCAGGGGTAGGCTGTGCAGAGCTGGGCAGGGAGGGGAGTAGGAACTGAGTGAGAAAGGAGCACAGAGCAGTTTGAGGTAGACAGAGGGTGGGCTCCAGGGAGGGGGCTGAAAGGGGAGGAGGGCTGCGGAGGGCAGGCATGTTACTCTTTCTCTTTCACAAGCACTCATTTTCTTGATTTTTCTTCAAGAAAAATCAGCTAGTGATGGCTGGAGTGTTAGGCATAAACGACTTAATGGATTTGTCTTTTTTCTTCCTTGCATTTACAGAACAAGATTTAAAAATGACAACACTAACAAGCAAAGTTCTCTCTTTTCTCAGCAGTTAAGGAATGGGGACAATGCTTTGGGGTCCAAGAGATACAAACTCATCTCTGTTTATCATGAGTGTGTAAGGGGTGGGAACACACCTCACAGCCCCGTTCCCAGCTCCTCCCAGTTCCCTCCACCTTGGGTGGGGAGTGTAGGCAGATGAAGGTGGCTCCTTCTGAGACCAATCTCATCTATCTAGTCCTGCCTCCTCGGCCCCACTTCTGGCATTTAGGGTTGCTCAATGATAGCTGCACATTGAAAAATGACCTTCATTTTTTCCCTTCATGCAAAAACATCTTCGATGTATGAGGCAGCAGCTCCAGACTCTCAGGGCTTTGGGGCCAGAGACTAGAAGCCATATCGAGAAGGTAAACAGGTCTGGATGAGGAAGGTGATTCTTTTGGGTGCTAAAAGCCCACGGTGGGAGCGGCGAGGTGCCGAGGGGACTGCCTGGCTCTGAATGTGCTAAGCATGACCTGATCCCACGATGCTCTCAGCCCCAGTGTCTCAGGCTTGTACAGTGGTGTATATAGGGGTGACAAGAACCTCAATTCTCTTCTTTTGTCTGCTTTCCAATATCATCTCTATCACTTAGGAATCTTTGGGTTGCAGATCATGGAGGACAAAACTCAAACTGGCTTAAACAAAAATGAGAGTGTATATGCCCTGGTAAGCAAAAAATCTGGTATGTTGGGTTTCGGGTAATGCTCCATCTAGCTAATTTACATCACCTGAGGGCTGGATTTCTTTCCTTCTCTCTGCACCATTTCCACAGCTTCATCTTAAAGCTGGGTCCCCTCAAGATCACAAGTTGGTTGCCAGAAACTCCATTTCTTTGTTCTTTCCAGTGGGAAAAGGAGAGACTTTCTGGATTTCTTCTGGGATTCAGCGTCTCTCATTGGTCTGAATTAAGTCATATGCTTATCCTTGAATCAATGACAATGGGCAGTCAGATTGTCCTCCAGAGCTGGTAATGGGGTCAGTCCCACTCAAACTGCAAACAAGACTGCTCCAAATGGGGAGGGATGAATCTTCCTAAGGGAAAATGGACTTGAAGGCAGTGACCAACCTAAACTCATTCCATCCTATTTGTAACCACTGCTCCCCTGTAATGCAGTTACGTAGCCACACCCTCTGCCATGTGGCTTTGTTTCTTTTTCGGTTCTTTTGCTGTTTATTTAACATAGAGGCTTAGGCTTAGGGAAGCCACATGGCTTTGCAGTGGCTTCCACTTGAATGAGCTGAGGACGTCTCCTCACCTCATCAATCCTGGGCTTGGCCACATAATTCACCTTGACCAATGGAATGTTAGGGGATGTGAGCAGAGGCTCTAAATCTGTGTGTATGTGTGCTTCAGATTGGCCTCTTGCACCTTTTCCAGCACCATGAGGAGAGCATGCCCTGGGTAGCCACTGGTCGCAGAAGCAGAGCTTCCCAGATGACCCTCAGATTATGGACAAGAAAAATTAAAAATAAATATAATTTTAAGTCACCAAGGTTTTAGGGTTGTTTGTTGCACAGCAGTATCACAGCAGTAGCTGACTAATGCCCATACAAAGGGGTTGCTAGGCTAGTTAGAGCTTTGATATTCTGGATGTGTGGGGTGAGGGCACCAGTATCAGAAGGGAAATTGGGGGATTCCCCCAAGAAAACCCCCTTTGGTCTCTTGGAATCTAGAAAAGTGTCTGGCTCTCCCTCCGTCAGGATGTCTCATGTCTTTTCTTGCCAAGGTGCCTGGGCGAAAGAGCTATTTCTGGGAGGGAAGATACTAGAACATGGCCTAAAAGAACAATGAGATCCCAGACCAGCCCACCTGAGTCCCCAGCTCTGCTACCCGACCCTTGGTGATGGGTGAAGGCAGAGCCCATGGAAGTTCGTCTTCATAGCAAGCCCGGAGCAGGCACCAATCTGGGCTGGTTTTGTCCCTAACATAGTTGCTTGGCTCTAAGCCATACATGCAGTTGTCAAATTCCTAGAATACACCATTTAAATTAAACTTTTATAACTTAGTCTTTATTTGAAATGTCTTTAAGAGAGTCCAGCTGGAGGGTGAGGAAGCTTCACAATGGTCAGTGTTGACTCTAATTTGTCTGATTTCCTAATGGCGGACTCATCTATATTGCAGTAGCCACGTTCATTGTGGGGCAGGTTAGAAAACACTGTCTCACGTAGCCTCAACACCCCTATGAGTCTGAGTGAGGAGCAGAGTTATTCCACAGATCTCACGAGAAAAGTTCAAAGTGAGCAGTGGTTTGTGCCATCCTCCTTCAGGCTATGGTCCCACGGAGCCTTGTAGCCCACCCAGAGGATATTTGCTGCTGGTAGGTTTTGGGGCAACCTTGGTACCCTCCCTAGGCCTGAGGTATGATGGGGTTTGGAGAAAGGGGTTGTTGCTTTTCCTTAAACCTTGGGATTGGCTAAGGTGGTGCAGTTGTCGGCAGTACATCCTAGAGTCCAGGGTGGCCAGACCAAAGGGTCTTTTTTGGTTCTGCAGGTCCAGGCCTCCAGTGTTGTCAGAGAATGAACCTGGACTCAATAGGCATGCAGATCCAAGCTGTACCACTTTCAGTGCCTTTGCCCCTGCAATCCCTAGCTTCCCAGTCTTCAATCACAGAGATGCACACTTAACAGAATGCCTGGCCCACAGCAGCCATTTAACAAACAGGAGCTACTGCATTTGCTGTGTTTAGAATTCTGTGATAGCAGCGTGGTTAAGAGCTTGAATTCTGGATTTGGATTCCCTGGGTTAAAATCCTGGAATGACATCTTACTAGGTGGGAATTTCCAAAAATTCCATGTAACCTCCCTGAGCCTTAGTTTCTTCATTTGTGAAATGGGAATCATGGTGACAAATCTCTCTGGGCTGTGTGAGGATTCAGTCCATTAATTCAAGGGTCTGAAGACCCAGTCTAAATACCGAATATGACGCACATATGGTATGTGTTCCATGCGTTTGTATTGTCATGCCTGATCTGTGGCTTCTGTGATTGCTGCTCTGTCAGGGACAGATGACCTCGCCAGGACCTTGGCTTCCTTCAGCTCTGCACCTTTCTCTCATGGCTCCAGGCGAGTGCTCTGGCCACCTAGATGGGAGCTGGCGGAGGATGGCTGAAGCTAGATGCGAAGGGACAGAGAAAGGAGTTGCAAGATGAAGCTGAAGGCCGGTTGAGGGTGACCTGAAAGTCCTTCTCTGCCCACGGCTGAGGGCCCCACAGCTACTGGTCAATACTTCATCGACTTCTGCAATCGCGTCATATCTCCACATCTCTAACTTTAAGTTTTTGGTGTTTTTTTTTTTTTTTTTTTGCTGCACAGCTAGGCGTTCCCATGGCAACCTCCTGGCGACACAAAACAGCCATTCTTCCCAGAATGGACAGCCTTCTGCGCCCCCTCCCCACATCTCTTGGAGAAGCCATAGCAGCGGTGTACCCTGGAGCCCTCAGCACTCTGGACAGAGGACCGCAGTCCACCTTGGCCTTCTCCAACTTGCCTAGTCCTAGGGCTGCGCTCTGGAGGGTGCAATGGGACAGCAGTTTATTCATTTTAATGTATATTTCCTGAGGGCCTGCGATGTCCAGCAACCACACCAAGTTCTGGCTGGAGATCCAGCAATGGAGGAAGCAAATAGAACCTGCCCTCAGGGACTAGAATTCGAGCTGGCTTCTACTTAAGAAAAGGAACAAGGTGATTTCAGCCAGTGCTAAGCGCTATGAAGAGACTGGCCATGTGGCAGAGGGAGACTCTGAGAGGGTTGAAGGATGCCTCTCTGGAAATGCCTTCTGCACTGAGACCTTAATGCAGAGAAGAACCCAGCTACGCAAGACCCTGGGGGGAGTGTGTCCAGGTGTGGGGGACAGAGAACGCAAAGGTCGTGAGGCAGGAGTGAGCTTGAGTGTTTGAAGAACAGAGTCTGGAGGAGCTGGAGTGTGGTGGGGAAGGTGGGTAGAAGACTCCATCAAGGAGGGTTGTGTGAGCTTGGGTCAGAAGTTTGGATTTTATTTTAACTGTAATGGGCAGTCATTTGGGGGTTTTAAGCAGGGTAAGATGTGGTCTGATACAAGTTTTAAAAAGATTTTTTGAATTGCTTTGGAGCAAGTTGATCTCCTTCTCTTCCAGGATTCCTCTGCCTGGGAAGCTCCACAATAACTGAGTGAACTGCATTTTTGGCTGAGAACTAGAACTGCAGCTTCTGGGGCTGGTCTTCTCGTATCCCAAGAGGCCTAGGGCTGTCTTCCCAGAAATATGAGGTCTTCTTCCCTAATGTTACCACCATTACTGCTACCCTCCTTTCTATGACTTTGACATTTCTGGTTGTTGACAGCAAAGCCCCCATCCCTGGCCCAGTCCATCATATTCTGCCCCACCCCCCCAAAGCTGATGAGATTTATCCCTGATGAATGGGCAGCCTCGGACCCATGAATCCTTCAGCCATCCCAGGCCTGAGCACTCAGCCTCTCATAACTCTGTGTTAAGAATGTGGAGTGACACCTGAGACAGCCAGATAAAGGATGAAATAAGAGGTCTAATAAGTGGGATTGATGGCTGTCCTTGCCCAGACTGTGCTGGGGGAAGGGCAGAAGAGGACCTAGGTGAGTTATTACCTTTCCCAAAGAGTCTAGGGCTCGGGCTGGCATGGCAGATGGGCTTCCATCAATCCCTGGCCCATTCAGAAATCTCAATTCCAAGGTCTCAGGGAGACCCCTGCATTATGGTAGTCTGAGAATCTGAGAGAAAAGAAATATTTTGCTGGAGGCTACAGGTGCAAAAAGGGAAGACAGAGCACTAGATGCTGGCATAGGCCTGGGGCAGGTGGGAGGCAGGAAATGGGAATCTTACTGAGTCCCATTGGAGGCAGGCAGGACTTTTTTTTTTTTTTTTTTTTTTGCATGTGACAGAAAACTGAACCAAACTGGCTCACATCTAAAGGGACTTCAGTGGCTCCTATACCTGAATAGTCCCTCCTTCAGGTACAGCTCAATCCAGATCTCCAGCAATGTGACCAGCCTTCCATATTTTGGTTCTGCCTTAGAATAGGCTCCATTCTCAGCAGTCCCTCTCCTTGTGGTTGCAAGATGGTTGCCAGAAGCAGTGCAAGGCTACCTGCTTCCTTATTCATGTCTAGTGGGAAAGATCCCCAGAATTGAGTCTCATTGGCCCTATTCATGTGATCCTCGATTAATTAATCTGTTCTGTCTAACAGGAAGTACTGATGGGCTAAGTTAACCTGGGCTCACACTGAAGCTGCATGTGGGGTCAATTCTACCCAAATGCATGGCTGGGAAATTTGGGATTCTCTGAAATCTGAAAGGGGTTGGGGGGAGCTGGAGTGGGTTGGAAATGGATGCTGCAGAAGCAACACATGCCATACTCAATCTCATTTCTTATCACTCCTCAATATATACCCTTATCTCTCCCTAATTATTGATCTGAAACCATTCTTGGAAGCTACAGTTCTGCCCCTCCATAGAAACCTTCTGTATCAGTCAGCACTCTTTGGTTGTAAGTGACAGAAAGCCAATTAAAATTGGCATGAGCTAAAAGGGAATTTTCTTATGTAATTGTAAAGTCCAGGCCATTAGGCTGGGGTGGTTCCAGGGACTCTAACTGTCATCAGTATTTGGTCTCTCTGCATCTCTCTGCTCTCCTCTCCTCTATGCGACTTCATTCTAGGAGGCCCTCCTGAGGGGGTGGCAGGATGGCCCCAGCAGTCCAGATTCTCATCAGGCTGGTTTGCCCAGGGTTCAGCCAAAGCCCCAGGGTGATTCTCATTAGCCCATCCCTGACCAATCACCGAGGTGGGGCGGGGATGGCAGGAGTGAATGCCTCAGCCTGGGTCCCTGGGTTCCTGAAGCTGGAGGAACCCCACTTGACCCACAGGGACTAATGGAAAGTCCCTTCGCTGTTTCCAGAAGAGGAGTCCTAGAAGCTGGGCGGGCAAGACAACGGCATGTGGCGATCCTGCAGTGACTTTGCCAGCACTGCATTTCTCTGCATCGTTCTCCAGATACACCTCTCCTCAGTGTGTAGAGCTCACAGATGGCAATCACCTCATCTTCCCTCCTGTGGTTAGTAGGTGCTTAATAAACTCTGCACATCTGAGGGTGGCTTGGCATTTGATGTTGGCAAGTGCAGTTACTGTGAATAGAGCAGCTACCTATGCCAGAACTTCACAAATAACATTTTCAGGATTTACGTACATTATTAAACAATGTGAAGCAATGTTCCCAGGTCACACAGCTGGTGAGGGATGGAACTAGGGTCCTCAACCATGTCTGTCTGGCTGTAAAGCCCCTGGTTTTACACACACACACACACACACACACACACACACACACACACACATCTTCCCCCAAACATCATGAGCTCCAATAACCTGCAAATATCAGGCTGGTTCTCTTTGATTTTGTCTCTTTTCTCACCAGTCCTTGGTATATGAAGAAACGCTTAGGTGAGTTTGTTCTGGGGGAAAAGCACAGAGTCTGTGTCACCTTATCAGATGTGTACCCCTGGTGCTATGTGAGGAGGGTCCGGTTTCCTTGCCGTCAGCGTCTTCCCACTTACTGTTCCCTCTACCTGGAACACACTTTCTGCAAGTTTCTCAGCTTCTCTGACAGGCTGCCCTTAAGTAGCCCCCACCATAAACATTGCTGTGTTATAGCACTACTCATAATATTAACTTGCGTATCATTTTTCATCCCTTTAAGATGATAATATCCAGGGGAGCAGACACCTTTTCCATCTTCTTCCCGGATATGGGATCCTAGAACAGTTCCCAGCACATAGTAGGTGCTTAAGAACTACCTTGGCAATGGAAAGAGTGAATGAATGGCCTCAGGGAGTTCACAGTTTGCTGTTCTGATTTCTTGGTTCATCAAGCCCTTCTCGTGTGTGTTCTCCCTTCTGGGCTGCGACCTCTGTTTGGCAATCTGGTCTGTCTATGGGCCATCAGTCTGCGAGCTGAGCTGTTGGGATACCCACCAGGGCAGGAGGCTTTGTGCTGACCTGCATGCTGAGGCAGGATCCACAGGGAGGGCTTGTATATTGACTTGCAGGAGAAGTGTTCCAGTGGGTCCCCAAGAGCTCATTTGTCTGTCCCCCTTGGGTTACACATCACCAATGTGGCCTGCGGGGTGGCTTGTGATGGGGTTTGGTAGTGGCTGCACACTGTGCTGCTCTCCACATGGTCCCTGCAGCAGGATAGGGTGGGCTGGGAGGTGTGGGGCTTGGCACATGCATCTCCAGCACCCAGATGGCTTGATCTGTGGCTCTGGGGCCCTCAAATCTCCCTGCTGGGAGAAATTCGGTGCCCCTGAATCTCTCCTAAATTATTTCTCAGCCCTTGCCCATGGCCCTACTCCCACCATCATGGCTTGATTTTCTTGGATCCTCTCAGCCTTTTCTCAGATATTATCATTTCTGTTGTCTCCACACTCATTTTAGGAACAGTAGAGTCTCTCTGCCATCCTAGACTGAAGGAGAGAAATGACCAGCCAACTCATCTGGGCTCAAGATCAAACCCGAAAACTCCTGAGAGGCAAGGCCTGAGTTAACAGCCAGTCTCTACCCTTTGACAAGGAAAGGGGCAGGAGGTGAAATCCAGAGCGTTTATCCCACACCAGGTGAGGCCAAGAGGAAGGTACGAGGACAGTGGCACACCTGGAACAGAATGCAGATGTTTTACGAAGGCCTGTGAATCCTGTGCTAGCCACTCCTGCGTCACCTGTACCTGGGGCCCAAGCTCACTGACTGCATGGCTTTGCTGTTCCTCTGATGGACTCTCTTCCTGGTACCCCTGGCTCCTCATTTTTTACCATTTAAGTCTCAGCTTATGCACCACCTAGGCCCCCATCACAACGATGGGAGTGTTTGCTGAACCCCAATCACTGGGCACCCCCCAAGAGTTCCTGGTGCAGCAGGTCTGGGTGAAGCGTGGATATCTGCATTCCTAACAAGTTCGCAAGGACGCTGTAACTGCTGGTTCAGCTGTCCTTTGACAACGAGGCCTTATACGGCTCCTCCAGTTAAAGTCACATGCTTTCTCTGTGACAACCCTCTGCTTGCTTTTCTTTCTTTTTTTCCATAGCACTTATCCGTGATTATCTTTTGGATTTTGTTTGTTTGCTCATCCATCTCCATGACAGCAGACTAAATCCCATAAAGGCAGGGGCCTGCTATTTTCCACCTGCTGAGTGTCACAGCGTTGGAACAGTGCTTGCACATAGTAGGAGCTCAATCACTGTATGTAGGATAAATGGTGAGCTTTCCTCACACTGTGATATACAGGGCTCCCCTTGTGCTTAAGAGAAAGGTCTCAGAAAATCTGCCTGAATTCAACCTATGTGAGCTGCTATGGTGATAAAATGAGTTGAATGAAGGTTCCCTGCCCTGGGGCACACTCCCTACTAACGAGCCAAAGGAGTCTATTTTCAAGCAGCCAAATGTTGCTTTTTCACCAAGCAGGCTATAATTGTGCTTCCAGCTCTTCCTTAGACAACATGGAAAGTGTAGGCAAAATTATTATTATTGTTGTTGTTGTTATCTAATATTTATTATACACATTGTGTAGGATGAGCCATTTCATGCCTGGTTTCCATCAGTTTCCTGTTCCCTGAAGACAGTCTTGTGAGCAGCTGGTAAAAGCCTACATGATTTGGAGCCTTCCAGCACATCTGTCTGGAGATGGAGATTCAAGGTGCTTTCCAGGCCTGGGGCTGGGCAGTGGAAAGCCCTGGAGGTCTGGGGATGAGCAGAGGCCAAGGGCACCCCTGGGCTGTTTTAAAAGCTCTCATCAAACTGTAGGATGTGGAAGGGCTGAACTTTAAGTGAATGATTTCTGGTTCTCACTGCTTTACCAACACCTCTGCCCCAGAGTCTTCTTTAAAAGCCAGCAGCAAATCCCACACACAGACCTGTGACAGAGGCAGAACCACAAACCCTCCAGAAAGTGAGGGCATCCATGTGTGTCCTTCTGGCAGGGGTGGTCAGGGGTGGGGACGAGGGGTGAGGGCACAGAACAAGAGTCTGGAGCCCTGCGCCCTCTTACCAGTTAGGGGCAACCGCCTGCCCCAACCCGGCAGTCAGCCTCCATCTTCACTCCAATCCAGGAATGAGGGATGGCCTGGGGTCTGGGGGAGCTTCCCCAGGAGACATATTTCCTGCCTAATGGGAAGTGGTTGGGTTGGTAATGAGAATTTCTGCTAATTTGGAGGAATGATTTAGCACCAGGAGGAGCTGGGGGAAACATCCGAATAGAGGGGGCAGGCGGACCCCACAGAGAACCGTCTACTGCTTGTACATTCAGATCTCTCTACACGGGGAGGGACTGAGAACAGCGGGCATTGTCTCCTTCGGAAGGAAGATGGGGAGGCAGCCACCAGCCAGTGTCAGAGTTAAAGAAGGGAGGGAAGCTGCAAAGCCAGGTTTTCCCCACCTGCCCAGCAATGGGCTTGAGGCTGGGCATGGTAGGTGGCATGAGCCTGAGTGAGAACTATGTGCGGGTCAGGGTCCAACCAGCTGGCCAGCTGGAAACTAACCCCTGGGCCTTAGTGTCTTCCTGTGCTACAGGGAATAAATGGGACAGTGGGCGGGCAAGTGCTGCATTCATTTGTTTGTTCATTCGACAAATATGTATGAAGCACCTACTATGTGCCAGGTGTCACTTGGGTACTGGTAATCTAATGGATGTATCTGCCTAGGTCCCTGCTCACGTTCCAGTGGAGAGGGAACGTGTTTTCTACTTGTGTCTTCAACATGTCAAGTACATTCCTACGTCAGGGCATTTGCATTTGCAGTTCCCCCTGCCTGTAAATCTTTCCCCCAAGATCTTTGCAAATACATGAGCAGGATAGCACCAGGTAACTGCAGTATAGAGTGTAAAACAGAGATGTGTGGAGAGTGGCTGGGGGCAGTAGAAGGAGACGACACTTAAGCTGCCACCTGAGAGATGATGAGAACCTGAGGGAGAAGCGTGACAGCCAGAGGGAACAGCAGGGACATGATCCCCGAGATGGGAACCAGTGTAGAACCTTTGGGGGAAAGAGAGAAGGAAAATGCCTCCAGCAGAGGGAGCCAGGTTGTGAGTGCGAATGGGGAAGTCCGCATTCTGATTCTAAAAACCCTCCCAGGTTCTCTTTTGGATTGGAGAGGCTGGTAGGCAGTGAGTGAAAACTCTGGCAAGCTGTAGTGAAAAGGCCCAGGGGGCGGCTTTGGGGGAGGAAAGTGGATGAGTCTGGCATGGGTGGGGGGTGTGGAGCCAGCAGCACCTGCTGATGGATTGCACTCTGGAGGGAGTCGAGGTGAAGTATGTTGGGGTCTGGAGCCTGAGCCAGTCCCAGTGGCTCAGGGGAACTTGTGAGAGGAAGGCAGGGAGGCCACCGGACTCATGATTCAGGGGAGTGGGACTGGGAACCTGCATTTCTATTGAGCCAACCCCCAGGTGACTCAGGTGAAGCTCTGAGCTCTCAAATTCCAACTCTGGAGGCTGATTTCTAAGTGTATAAAAAACATAGCCTGGAGCTTGCCATTGCCAAGGAATCAAGATACAAAGGTTTAAACATAGAAAAGCACTTATCATTTCACTAGTTTCTACTCTCTCCCTATGAAGGCAGGAAAGGAAAGACCCCACCCAAAGACCCCTCCCTTAGCAAGGATGTGGATGCCCTGCCCAGGGAGCCCTTTCTTTCCCAAAGGCCGCTTCTCTTACACTCCGAGATTCAGAAGATACGGGAATATTTGAGGTACCTGCTACATGAGTATGAATGGAAGAAACAGTCAGACAAGAAGCTGACATCCCCTAAACTATCAGTGATTCCAGGGGTCCCATGTAAGACCTCAGCTGTACCTGGAGGTAAATCAGAAATCAAGGTGAGCTAAAAGTTGTCTGCCTATCCTCAAGCTTCATTTTCTCACATGACACAAGTCTGGAAGTTGGCAGTGTAAGATTGGTAATAGCACTTATGGTCTCTGGGGGCACAGGTCCCCAATTTGTCCATTGTCTCTTCCTAGCATGTGGTTTCTATCCTAAGGTCATCTTATGGTTAAAAATGGCTGCTGGACTTCTAGTCATCATGTCAAGCTGGAAGGAGAAAAATGGAGGAGCAAAGTGCTTCCATTTCATTGGCCAGAACTTAGTGTATTGACCATGCAAAGCTTTAAGAGAGGCTGGGAAAGATGTAGGGTTTTTGTTTTGTTTTGTTTTTAGCTGAGCCCTTTGCCCAGGACTCTGTAGTGAGACAGACAGGGGAATGAATGTTGGAAGTTCATCACTTCCATCTCAGGATATTAATAGAGACACCATGTAAATAAGGTCAAGGCATCCCCTGCTTCAAACTCTTCCCGAGCCTCCAGTTACCTGTAACCCCTTTACCCAGGCCACCACAGCACTTCTGGATCCAGCCCCCACTTGCCTCCTCCTCCTACTTCTCTCCTCCCTCTCTACTTGTGTCTTCAACATGTCAAGTTCATTTTTACCTCAGGGCTTTTGCATTTGCTTTTCCCCAAGATCCTTGTACAACCAGCTCACCACATCTTGCAGGTCTCAGCTCAAATGTCCTTAGAGAGGCCTTTCCTGATATCTCCCACCACAGTTGCTCTCAACCCCATTGGCCTGGTTTATTTTTTTCTATAACACTTAGAACAATCTGAACTTAATCTCATATGTTTTATATTTATACTCCATACAGAGAGGGAAACTCAATTTTGCCCACTGCTCTGTTCACTTCCTATTTATATATGGGTATATACACAGACAGAGGATAATCCTTAATTTGCATTTTCTTCAATGTAGTGGCCTAGAAGGCTCTTTCCAAGAGGCCCAGCTTCAGCGTGACCATTCACATTCAGAACATACTTGGTCACTACCACATGCCAGCTTCCTTGTAAAGGGAGTGGCTCCTCTGACTTTCACTGTGTCTGCCTGTCCATTTGGGAGGAAGGGTGATTGTGCCTGGGAAGCCCTGGGTTGTGGTAGTGTGTCCTCTGCCCTCTCTCTGGGTTAGGTGTCCCGATCCCAGTGTCTCAGGTCATTTTCCTTCTTGATCTGCTCTCCCACTGTCACGGAGCACAACCTCCAGGGACTTCTTGAAAGAGCAGAAGAGAGTTCAATTTTTTGAGATTTTTTTTGTGCTTGCAGATGTCTTTTTTTTTTTTTCTTCTCTCATTTGATGAATAGTTTACCTGGGTATAGAATCTAGTTTGGAAATAATTTTCTTTCAGAATTTTGAGAGCATTACTTCATGTTTTCTAGTGTCTGGAAACTTGTAGACTTCTTTTGGTCTTCAAGCTTCTGAAATTTTGCAGCAGTGTGCTTTGATGTAGGTCTTTGCATCCATCGTAATCCACAATTTAGGTCCTTTCAATCCAAAAACGCATTTCCTTCATTCCTGAGAAATTTTCTGGAACTATTTTATTACTTTCTCTCTATTTTCTCTTTCTCTAACTCCCACTACTCAGATATCAAATCTCTTGAATTGATCTTTCAGTATTTTTACCTTTCCTTTCCTATTTCCATTTCTTTGTCTTTTTGTTCTGTTTTCTGGGAAATTTCTTCACATTTGCCTTCTATTTCATTTATTCTACTTTTTAATCACTTCTGTCTCCGTTTAATTTCCAAGAACTCTATTGTAATTCTCTATTCTCTGAATGTTCCTTTTATTAGAGTTTCGTGTATATGATCTTTTATCTCCTCGAGGTTATTAACAATAATCTCTAAAAGTTTTCTTCACCTGCACAGTCACACAATTTTTCTATTTGTCTGCTTTGTTGTCTCTGTTTCATGAAAGAAGTGTCCTTCAGATGACTGGTGACCTGTGGTTCACCAGGTCACAATTAAGTCCCCATATGTTGATTAGAAGCTCTGAGATCTCAAGGGACCATTGATTGAGGAATCCTCCAGTGTTGGTACATTGAGGTCTTTCATTTGGAGTTGGACAGATTCCCTAGAGAAATTCTTTTAGACTCTTGCCTGGTCAAAAGGTCTGGCCTGATGGCTTCTAGAGCTGAGTAGGGAAAGAGACCTGGTTGGGGGTTGCAGCATTCCATACTCCCTCTTTCCAGTATAGTAGCTAAACTCTTAGCTGTGCCCTGCCTCTTCTAACCCAGAGAATAAAACCTGGATTTTGCTGGAAAAGGGAGGGGTGGATATCCAACAGCGTGGAGTGAGGCTGGGGATTCAGATTCCTACAGGGTTTCAAAAGCTTTTAATTGGCTGTCTCTTGTTTTAACTCTCATTGATCCCCATTTCTAGGTGTCCCCAGGGTTGCATGTTCCTGAGGCTTTGTGGGCTCTGGGGTGAGAATAGACTTGAATATCTTCCAAAGACTCGAACAGCATACCGTCCTGTCTATCCCAGACCTCTCAGTCAGGTATCGCTCCTCCCACTGTTTCCAGCTTCCAAAATTGTGTTACTGCCATTTCCTTTCTTGTTATCCTTCTAATCGAGTGATGTCTTAAAGAAAAAAAATCATCTTCTGTAGTTTTAGTGGGGGCCGGAAGGGAGTGCAATTAGGTATGGCGTTCAGTCTGCCATTTTGTCTTCCCCTTGTCATCTTACAAATGAGGGGATGAGGTGGGAGTTTGGGCTTCCTGTGCTGATAAATAGTAGTTGGACATTTGAACCCTGTCGTGTGTTTATGGAGAACCTCACTTCAGGGGCTCACTCTCACGTGGAAACTGAAAGTATCAGACACACACTGTCTTGTCATCCCCAGCAGTTAGTCCATGCCCAACCCAGCCAACAAGATACTCCTCATTGCAGATCTGGGTCAGGAGCTAGTTAGCAAAGAAGCAAGGGCCGGGGAGAATCTTCTGGACTGAGTGGTAAGAAGGGCTGTGCTACATCTTGTGCAAGTTGCAGTGGCCACAGTCTGGGTGCTGGCAGTGTTGTCCTCACTGGCTGGCTTCTAGACTATGATCAGCTAAGAACACTGAGTGATACACACATCTGGCTAGTGGTAGACTTGGGGTCAAGGCCAAGGTCTTAATGTGACTCCGTGTCCTCCCCATGCTGTCAGGTCTACTCCTTTTGAAGTTGCATCTGGAGCCTTCCAAAAGGGGGCCTTTCCCATCTGCAAACTTCACAACTTCAGTGTCCGAATTGACCCTCTCCTACCCTTCCCAATTCCTGACCCTTGACTTCCTATATCCAAAAGCAAGTCCCACTCCGTGGCAGTCAGTGTCTCCTCACCCAAAACCAGACCATCTGGTTGCATACCTCCATTTGCTCCAGCCATGCTTGCTCCTCCTCTGTTTCAGCCAGGTCCATGCACCCATAGATCAGTGCCCCAGCCCTTGACCGCCAAAGTCATCTCAAACCATTATTTAAATATATTTTTAAAATGTACTACTTCATATGTTTATACCTTGTTCTTCCCACTAGAAGCATGTCTCATCCCTTCACTGCAGAGCAAAAGGCGAAGAACATGCAAAACGTTCAATAAATATTTCCGCACTTCCCACCTCTGTTGAGACAATAAAGTACTTATGAACTCATGCATGATTTATAGACATGGATGTTGGTAATGAAAATTATTCTCCCTTATCTTAGTTTTCTACTGGCTTTCATTGTTAAAACAATATAATATGAAAGAAATTTTGGGGGAAAAAAGGGGGAAATCACCCATACTTCTACCTGGCACAATCATTTTCATTTGTGTGTGTATCACCTTCAAGCCTTTTTCTATAAGTGTCAACATATTTACATAACTCCAATCTTAATACTTGCTCCCCATAAAACCTAGGTCAAAGACCACTTCCCAGGGCAGCTTTCTCAGACCCCAGTAATTCCTTTTCTGTCTTTGCCTTTCTCACCCCTAAGAGTCTTTACTTATTTTCATAAGTCTCCTAGCGATGAGACCAGGAGCTTCCAGGGGAGCAGGAATTGCATCCTGTGAGTCTCTATGTCCCAAAAACAGGGCAGGACACTCAGTGGGAGCCTCTCACGGTCACAGTTTGTATTCTGTGCTGTCATTGTGCATAAGAACAGATGCCTTTTCCCCTGTTGCTCTGTAGTTTTTGTAACGATCATTTTTAACGGCTCCAGAATATTTCATCAAGTGGATGTTTCATAATTTAGTTAACTAGTTCTCTATTGGGGAACATTTGGGTTGTTTCCAGAATTTTTTCTGCTATCATAAATAATGCTGCAACAATTGTTATTGTGCAATATAGTTTATTTCTCCTTTTTAGTAAATTCGTGGAATCTCTGGGTCAAGCAGGTTCTCAGATGCTTAAGCCCATTTCCACCTGGCAACAAATGACTCACCTGGTCTCAGCTCAAGGGAGGGACGCAGGTGCCTCCACAGCTCCATCTTTCTTTAGCATAAAACCTTCCTATGACCACACAGATTTGTGTCCTCCCACTCTGCTGAGTGGTCAGGGATTGAGTCATTCATCAAATAGTTATGAAAGTGCTATTTATCTTGGAATTTCTGGAGCCTGGTATGAAACCTGCTGTGTCTGAGGTACTCTCAGCTTGAAGCTTCTGCCTCCCTCGCCCCCATCTATGCCCCTCCCTCTGGCATCAGGTCATTGAGAAACCACCTCCCTCTGCATGCAGGTTCAGTACTGATGCTATTGCTTTTGACAATAGCGGTGAACCTGGGCTTTACACCTGGCCAATCAGAGAACTGCATCCCTGCTCATTGCGATTGGCTCGGGGAAGGTCACATGACCTAGTCAGAGCCAATCTGTTGCAACCTTGAAACACTGGAGCTCAGGGTTGCCGGAATGATGCGATATTGGTGATGTCATATTGCTGATGCAGTATCGACCATGAGATAATATTGATGGTGGGCCATTGGAGCCTCCTGCAGCCATTTTGGCACTGTACAGGGAGACCCCCACCTGAGAGTGGTACCAGAGAGTAAGACTAAGAGAAGTAGAGAGAACATTGCTTCATTTATTCCCTCTATATCTATTTGTTCAGCTGCACTCTATTAGGCCTGTTCCTAGCCCTGGGGAAACAGCTACGAACAAGACAAAGTCTCCATTCTCACAGAGTTCATGGACATTCTAGCAGAGAGAAGCAGTCTCCCCCCAAAATAAGCATATATGTAGCAAGGTGATTTCTGGAAGTGGCAAGTGCTTTGAAAGGTGAGAATGAGTGGCCAATGAGGGTGACTGCTTTGGACTGGCCTATAGTCCGGGTCTGTCTGAGTCTTTGACACTGGAGCAGGCACTTGAATGATGTGAGGTGATTACATTCCAGGTTAAGCAGCCACCTAAATGTCCTGCCCAAGGACCTTTGTATAGTGCAAAGGTGTGTGTTTTGTTTTTTTTTCTAAATTAAAAAAAAAAATTATGGTAAAGTACATGTACATGAAATTTACCATCTTGACCATCTTGATTTGTATGGTTAAGTGGATGCACAAGTTTTGAAGATATTTTTGAATCCCACGATCCAGCAGTAACTGAAGCAGTTACTACCACCTGACTTTTCAGTTACAGGAGCCAATAATTGCCCCTTCTAGACCAAGTTCTAGCTGGGCTCTGCTACTGGCTCCCTGAGGCCCGATACAATCATCCTTGTTGAGTGAACAAATACATAGTGAATAAACAGGAGCTAAAAGTCTCCAGAAGCAAACGCTACCCCCAGCAATGCCTCAGTAGTTTGAGTCCCTGCAGCCTTGTCAGCACTGTATATTATCATCAACCAACTTTCAAGCTTAGAATACAAAATATGGTAAGAAACACTGGGACCGGACTCACCTCTCTTCCTGCGAGTTCTTGGCGCTCCTCCATGCACAACTGGGTAGAGACACTTTGTTCTCTGCTCTGAGCTTTTGTCTCATGGTAGGTTGTGACATTTCCACCTAAAGGTGTCTCTCTTATTGCTCTGGGAATGTTTTTATTTTTTTATTTAAAGAGAATATCCGTGGCAGTGCGTGCCACCAAGGGCCCTCGGGAGCCCTTAGCAATATGATTCTGTCTGAAGAACAAAGAGGCAAATTTACAGCAGATCAAATGCAAAGGCATCGTGAGAAAAGGAGAGGACCGGGAGTTACAGATGAAAGGGCGCTGGGTCCAATCCAGATCTGTGTGTTTTGCCAAGATCTGAGAGCCATGAATAATGGAGAATCCACACACAGCTCTGGGTGTGTGGCTGTTGGGGGTGTGAAAGGAGAGGAGGCCTCCCACCTCACTGAAGACATCACCTCGCCATGAGGAAGTAGGAAGGGCACACTCTCTCCAGGCAGGGTCAGTGCAATTGGAAAGAGCAGCTAAGAGAAAAAGGATGGAGTTGAGGGGCTGGAGCGCCCTCAGCTGCGGGGATTCTGTGTCGCTGCTGGATGGAAACTCAGGTGTAGAAAAAATACAGTCTCAGGTTCCCGAAGTGAGGTCCAGGTATCCCTGAGGATTTAGGGGAAATGCAAAGGACACAAGAGCTCTTGGACCCTACTGGCAGGGGCGCTTCCTCTGCTGGGCTCAGGGAAATGCCCCTGCAGCCTAGTTTGGGGGTGCACGTCCTGTGCCCATTCTCTTCGGCATATACCTATCTCTGACCTGCTCTGTGTCCCCATCACCCTCTGCTCATTCCCCTCAGCTTGCCTCTCCTTAAAACCTCAGTGCCTCTCCCTGCATACCCCTGCCTTACTCTCAGGCCTCAGATCTGAGACTCTACCTTCCTCAAACTCCTCCCAGCCTCCCATCCTACCACCCCTACCCCAGACTCTCTTCCTTCCCCTCTGCCTAGTCTTTCCTCCCCACTCCCAGAGCATCCAGGCCTCTAGGTCGACTGCCACACGTGTTTCTACATGTGCCCATTGGGTCCTCAAATGGATCACAGCCCCAGACCCTTTTCTCTGCACAGCTCTGACATGTTTTTCACCCTCTGGCCCCTGGGTAGTACTGTCTCTCTGAGGATGTGGTCCGTCCTTCTGGTAGTGGACTCTCATCATTCTTTCTAGTCACCCAGTACTCAAACCTTCCTGATAAGGAGAACCAGCCTCCCTCTCTATAAGTTGAAATACTGAACGTTCGCTTCCTGACCATCAGTCACACCCACCCCAACTAGCCAGGGTCACAAAAATGTAGCAATCACCCGGAATCCTAGAATCTGTCTGTTGATGGGAGATGGCGGCAGCAGTTTCCTCCGGCTTCCAGAGGCAATTGGGACAGGACCCAGGGCCCAGCTGGGTAGGTTAGGGTGTCAAAGCCAAGGGAAAGGACAGTGGTGTCCTTGTGGCTTCTTCCTGGATGCTTGACCTCTAAGCATGATTCTCAGGCCTCCCGGAGGATTCTGGGGTCCCAATATCCTTTATAAGCACCCTTTCTGTTTATATCAGCCAGAATACATTTCTATGAATTATATTCATTTCTATTGTATTGGAAGTCCCTGACTTCTCCGTTGCCTTTCTCAATTTCTGTGTTTCCTCCTTTGTCCTGTAATATCCATATATGACTATTATCTATTCTTTAAAATACATTCATTAAGTTTAAAAACAAATTGATGTAAAGCAAGATGTTAGGTAAATTGAACGATCTTTCATATTATGACTTAAGTCCAGAAGCCACAAAGGAGTTGTCAATATCAATCAAAATTACAAATACATCTATCCTTTGACCCAATAACCTCACTTTTGGAAATTTATCCTATGCCCTTCTAATCAATTAATGTGACCTGGAGATTAGTGATCTTTCCCAGTCAGAGCACAGAAATCTTCCTCATCTCCCCACTCCTCCTGTTTTATTTTGCAGTGGAATATTCCATTATATGGACGGGCCCTAGTTCATTGTGACAACAGCCTCCTGGTGGACACCTGAGTTGTATTCATAGTGCAGTGAATGTCGTCTCGTATGTCCAAAGTGGAACATCTGTGTGATACATCAAGTGAGAAAATAAGATATAGAATAGTCTATAGGATATGTTATTATTTGCACAAGAAAGAGGGAAAATAAGAATATGTCTTCATATTTGTTATACTTTCATAAAGATACTCTGGAAGAATAGACAAAAAAAAAAAAAAACAATAATAAACATGCCTGGCTTTTGTGGTGGGTGACAGAGTGAGTGACATGGGGAAAGGGTGACAGGGGTAGAGGTGAGAGAGACTTTCCCCTTCATCTTTTAGTCTTGTTTTGCTTTTGGAACCATGTGGCTGTATTAACTGTTTTTAAAAAATGCACAAAAAAGTGCAGAGGTGGCATATAGATGTGACCCAAATCCTGAAGATGGCCACCGTTGTCTGAATTTGGGAACTCTCCATTTTGTAGCTTTGAGCTTTCTCTCATTCCCAGACTATGGCTTCACCTACTGGAGCTGGCAGGGAGCTGGGAAGAGAAGGGGGGTGGCCCCTGTGAATGCAGACCCTTACCCAGCTGTGCCTATGACTGCCTGCAGCTCGCCCAGCCATAGCATTTTGTTTCTCATCCACCTGTCTTAAGGGGTGTTGATTAGGGGAACTCTCCTTGAAACTGGATACCTTAAATCCTGCTTCTCTCCCAAGAGAGAAGACACTGAAGGGGACTGCTGGGTTAAGGAATTGTCCAACAACAAGCCATGCTGGCTCAGTTCCTGTACTCATAGACTCCACCTGTTCCTGCCAGCGCAGCAACACATGGAAACCCAGAGAACAGCCAACACCTTTGTCCCTGGACCTGGCACCTTGTAGAGTCTGAGCTGGGCACACACCTTTAAATCTCCCCTCTGCAGTCAGAACATGGGTCTTGGGATTTGGGGAGAGAGCCAGAGCAGGAGGCTGGGGGAGGGCTGAGCACCCAGTCTATCTCCAACTGCCTTTGTTCCCGAATAAACACGCAGAGCCTCCTCCCCCCACCTGAAAGCCGCTTCTGCTGGAGAGAGAAATCGTATACAATCTTCGCTTTAGATGTACAAAAAGTCTGAAATTGCTTGGAGACCAGGCGGGAGGGAGCTGGGCGAGGCTGGGGGATCTGGGCGTGTAATTGCGGGTCATCTATCTGCTTCTGTCAGCGCACAAGCGTTTGCAGAGAGAACTCTGTGAATTTGCTTTTTCCCATCTTGCATTACTTACTCTTTCCTCAGCAGCTGTAAAACCTTTTCCTAAAACTGCCCTCAAGGATAATGAACAGGAGACATTTGGAGCTAGTAAGAAAGACACCCCTCAAGTGATGCACTTGGCCTTTTGCAGGTTCCCGAGATGAATACACAGCAGGCTGGAATCTGCTTTGGGGCAATATCACTGGACCTGAGTGCTGCAGAGGACACCGGAGCCCACAGCATAAAGGGAGTCTCAGACGCTCCCTCCTCCAGCCCACTCCAGGCCAGTGCCCAGAGAAGAGGTGTGGAGCCTCCCGAATGGGCCAAAGGGCTTAGAAGCTCTTGGACTGGCTCAGCCCACCTTGGGGTAACCTTCTGGTGCCACAGCCAGTCTGTTCCCTCAAACTGCAGGGAGGATGTGGGGCAGGAGGCTGGGGTGGTGGGTAACACTGTGCAGCAGATGCGACCTCGGAGTGACCAGCCCAGCTCCCGGGGAGGGTACAGGACCACCGAGCAGTCCCAAATGTGGCTAATTAAACCAGAGCTGCTCTCCTTGGGGCATGGTGGGGCCTGTGGCAGGGTGAGGTAGCTGGCTCATCCTGGGGATGTGACATGGAAGCCCTGTAGGGCTCCGATACTGTCGCTTGCTCACAGAGTGACTAGGACACCAGCAGCACAACTCCAGAGGAGCCTTTTACTGCAGGCAGCATGGTGGCCCTGGAGCCCATGGTTCACTCAGCCTCAGAACCTCTCCGAGTCCTGGCTTCCCCATCTGCATAGTGGAGCAGCATCGCCATAACAATCACAGGAAGTGTCTATTGCTCACACAAAGCGTGCCAGGCATGGCTCAAACACTTTATGCTGAGGACGTCATGTCCTCCCGGACCAGCTAGCTGTGCAGTGCCTGGCTCAAGGGGCTATTTATAAACGACAAGCCATGTGAGTCTGTATAGGCTTCTATTCGAGATGGAGGTGGAGACTTTCACAGTTGAATGGGTCCTGAGAGACCAGTGAGGCCACCTCCCCTTCCTTACCACCCAACAGTGATGACCAGAGAGGTTAAGGGACTCCCCTGGTGTCACACAGAGGAGGAGCCGAGGAGCCACCCCGGCTAGGGCTGGGGATGTAGATCCCCAGGCTGGCTACAGGACTGTCCTTGTCTTTCCCTTCTTCAAAGGCCCTAGAGTCAGGTGGGCAGCAGGCTCAGGCCCTGCATGCCTGGTCTAGGCGTTGTGGTCAGTGGGAGCTGCCTGCACTGTGCTGCTGTGCTTCCTTCGCCTTTGGCTGTGGTGGACATTTGGTCCTTGGCTCCTCCCGGTATGGAGGCCCTGGCAGTGTGTGTGTCTGTAAACACCTGGAAATTCCCCAGCTCCTCCCCACCAGGATTCTGGAATCATCCATAAGGCTGCCTCTCCCCTTCAGCCTCTCCAGCCCCTTTCTCAGCCCAGGAAGGTGGAATGGTATGGTAGATGGGATGAACCCCAGACACGCCAGGCCCTGTGGCTGGTGGAGGATGGAGGGGTAGGTCATGCCACCTGTCCATGGGAACAGTCATGTCACAGGGTCCCAGCCCGCAGGGGTATGAGTGACTCTGGTCCTGGGGCCTGCAGGAAAAGGTTCATCCATCAGTTCTAGGGGCAGCAGGGGGGAAACCTTGGCTGGAACCCTCCATCACTTCAGTGAGGGCAGGGTTTGCAAATTCCTGTGGCTACAGATGAGCCAGATGAGAAGGCAGTTAGCAGACCTGTGGGTTGTGCCTGATGGTGGTTTGTGCAAGGTGGCCTGGCATGTGGCACGTGACCACACTAAGTTTTGAAGAGGAATCGAAAGCCTGGACTTTTGGAATAGGAACCATCCTGATTTTTAGGCACCATGTTGGCCTCACATAGCCCATGAGCCACATGAGTCTCCGTGGAGCAGGCTCCAAGGTGTGGCCGAGGCTTGGTGGACACAGGGCCCCAGGGGGTGGGGCTGTGCTGGGTGTGAGGGGAGTCACTTGGTTTATCAACACACTGTGAGGCAGCCCATGGCCTGGAGTGTTTGGACAGTGTGCCAAGAACACAGGCTGACCGAAGGCATCCTTTCTCTTCAGAGCTTCCTCTGAAACGACCACTGCCTGAGGGAGGCTGTGGGGCCTCCCCTTTGCCTCCTACCTCCGCATTCTGGATCCCCCCCTTAGCACTCTGACTCCTGTCTGCCTGGGGTGGGCAGGATAGGATGGAGCAGAGTGAACCGCAGACCACAGACGTGGCCAGCCCACGCCAGCCCCACCATCCTCAGTGAACCAGCTTCCTGGCCCTGTGGGTCTTCTGTCTCTCCAGTCATGCCCTGGGCATTATACTTCCTGTTTTGCCCTTCTGTCTCTCTCCATGGGGTGTCCCCTGGTAGGGGCCTGGGCAGAATTCCAGAATCAGATACCAGCTCCCTCAGGGTGCAAGGGCCTTGCTGATTCCTGATGGGCCCCAGTCCCTCATCCAAGCCCATTTCCTCTCCTGTAAAAAATGTGCCAGCAATCTAAACGGTGCAGGTTGCCCCAGGGAGCAAAGAGGGCTCCCTAATGCAGGCCATCTGGCCTGGGCCTCGGTTAACAAGCCTCAGATTCAGACCCCAGAGTTGGTGATGGATGAGTGGACTCAGAGAAATGCTGTTGGGAGAAGAGAGCAGACAGTCATCACTCAGAGTTTCTGTTGTCATCCTCCCCCTTTTTTCCCACTCCCTCTGAGGTCCTCTCAGCAGTCCCTGTTAGCTCTACCCTCAGGGCTGTGGATAGAGTCGCTGTGACCCTGGAGGCTGGAAAGTGCCAAGTCTTAGCTTCTCCCTCCCACTCACTAAGCTGCTCCAGCCACCAGCCCCCTGCAGGTCCACTCAGGGCCTCTGCCTTTGCTGTTCTCTTTATCTGGAAAGTTCTCCCCACAGATCTCCAGTCTTACTCCCCCTCTTCCTTGGATCTCTGCTCAAATGTCACCTTATCAAATGTCACCTTCCCCAGCCATCCATCGAAAAGGGGAGGCCCTCCTTCTCGACCTCCTGCACTTCCTGCCCCTGTCCCTGCTGTTTTTCTTCATCATATTTATCACCACCTGACAGTTTACATGTTTATTTCTCTACTTCTTGTGTTTTTAACATAGGAGAACTCAAAAACAGCATTTACTTGAGACTCTCCTGCCTTCTGAGAGCCTCCAAGGATGAGCGTGACTGTACATGGCAAAGTTTGGGGTCTTGCCCACCCTAGGGAAAGAGAAAGACCAAGCACAGCTGTGATGACCGCCAGGGGCCAAGGATGTCCCCCTTTTAGGGACAGGTCATGGAGGTTGCTGTGAGCCACACAGAGGAGGCAGCATGATCTATGACCCCGGCAGAAGTCAGAATTCTGTCCCACGGGAGTCCCAGTCCGGGGGAACCTGGCACAGAACTAAATATTCTGAATGACACAGCCCACGAGGGGCATCTTCAGAAGGGTCTTTGCAGGAGTAGGAGCTGCTAAGCTGACTTGAGGAAAGGAAATGTGAGGAAAAGAGAATGGTGCAGACGTAAATACATGGGCAGAGTGTATTGGGCAAATGAACAGTCCTCCTCCTGGGACATCCTGGGTTCTGTGTGAGAAAGGGCACAAGTTGGCAACACTGGATTAAACAAAGTGAAATGGAACATGCAGTACTTGTCAGAACCTTTAATATACGGTGTCCACTGTGGCTCTCAGGACAGGATGTAGTGTGCCCCATTTCTTTCTCAAACTGATTTGCTTACTCACCTTTGGAATTACTGACAAGAGCATAGGAGCACATGGTAACTGAGGAAGGGGGCTGGAGTGCGGAGAGAGGGAGGGCAGATGGAGAGGAATGCTGCTGTAATGAAGCCAAGGCTCATTTGTTAATTCTCTGAATGCCCTGTAGAAGAGTTTTAACTTTATCCTACAGGAAGCTGATATTAGTGAGCAATTTGTATTTCATTTGGATCCACTTAGTGACTCTAAGACAAAGCATGCAATCAGAATGGTGCAGGGATTTCATTGAAGAGGTTGGCCTGGCACTGGGGCAAATCAGAACACATGTACCTATCAAGGATGGGAGGGCCGCAAGGGCAAGTTCTATAGGTTTTGCACTGCACACCTACAGGGAGCACCAATCCCAGCAACTATAGCATGAATTGTGCTTTCTTGCGCTGTACAATGCACATCCTGAACACCTACCTGTTCGTAGCAGCTCTGAGAGGGGCAGGCTCACACAGCTCCAGTGAACTGCTGGCAAATAGGAAGGTATGGTAGACTAGTGTTTACCAATATAGGAGCAGTGATATGAGTGTTCACAGAAGATTGTACCTCCCAGATCCCTTGGAATGTGATGGGCCACATAACTACATCCAGTTAGTGGCAAGTGAATAGAAGTCAGATGTGTATCACATGCTGAAGCTGTGCAACATCCGTGTGCTCTTCTCCTGTCTTTTTTTCCCCCAAAGCAACAACTAACAAGGCCATGAGTCTCAGCTGCCACTAAGTGATGGTGGTGCCTCCATCAGCCTGGGTCCCTAAGAGATTGTGTGGAGCAGAGGCCCTGGCCCACTTGCACTGTGAGAGAGAAACAAACATCTCTGTAGGAAGCCCCTGAGAGCAGAGGTATTTGTTACTGCAGCAGAGCCTAACCTGTCCTGACCCATGCAGCAGGAGGGCTAAATATTGCCCTGACTTCCGCTTATGAAGAGAAGTCTTCTGATGCTAAGTGTTGGGTACTAATTAAAAATAATACTCAGTATAGTGCAGGCCAAGCCAAATCCCTCTGCAGGCCAGGCGTGGCCTACTGGTTTGCAACCCACCACCTCAGGCTCTGCTAACTGTGCATAGAACATGAGCTAACTCACTTTTTTGCACTTTTCTAGGCAATCCCATATACATGTGGGCGTATTAGGACAGAATGAGACTCTCTGGTCTATGATTAACTGGAAGAGAATGCCAGGTTACAAACAGAGAGAAAGAAGGCAATACTATGGCTTTTTTAAAAGCTGCTGAAAAGCAGCATTTGGGCGTTTGAATGCCCGTGACAGCGGTTATATGACACTGGCTGAATCAGCCCTGAAAGAGGCAGGAAATAGTGATTAAGAGCTCAGCTCTGCTACTTGGTGTGTGACCTTGGGTAAATCACCTCACCTCTCTCAGCCTCTGTTTCTTTGTGGGGAAATTTGGGTTCACTGTAGAAACCATTTTTCAGGGGTGCTGATGGGAGGAAGTAAGATGTGCCTACAATACTCAGCTCTCAGGGAGGGCACGACGATGCCAGCTCTTGTTGGTCTTATTCTCTTTCTATCAAGCCATTCAATGGCACAGAGCTGACCCCCCACCCCAGAGTGTTCCCTCCCTGCCACTGTTGCAAGGGGCCAGGACTGGCCTTCCTGAGCCATCACATGCCAGTTGCAGTCTGGCTTCATTACCTGTGGCTGTTGCCACAAATTACCACAAGTTTGGTGACTTCTTCTTCCATTATATTTATTGTGCTAAAAAACACAGAACCTAAAACTTACCTTCTTAACCATTTTAAAGTGTACAGTTCAGTCATGAAAAGTGTGTTCACATGGCTGTGACACGGGTCTCCAGACATTTTTTATCTGGCAACACCGAAACTCTGTATCTTGGTGATTTTGAAAACAACATAAATTTATCTTCTCATAATACCAGAAGCCAGAAGTCCAAAATCAATCTCACTGGGCTAAAGTGAAGGTATGGGCAGGGCTGGCTTCTTCTGGAGTCTGAGGAGAGAATGTTTCCTTGCCTTTTCCGGCTTCTGGGGGCGCCTGAAGCTCTGGCTCGCACTCCTTCCTCACATAGCTCCAAACTTTGCTCTGTTGTTCCAGCTCCTACTTCTTTGTCATGTCCATCTCCCTCTGCCTCCCTCTTATAAGGACACTTGTGATTACATTTAGGACCCACCTGGATAATCCATGATAGCCTCTCCATCTCAAGATCCATAACTTAATCACATCAGCAAAGTCCCTTTTGCTATGTAAGGTCATATTTTCACTTCAAGGATCAGAACGTGGATATCTTTGGGGGCCATCACTCAGATACCACACTGGCCATTGCAGTGAGCTCAGGAAAGCCTACATGCTTTCCCCCAGCAGCCAGGAGGAACAAACGGGGTCTCGTGGTCCAGGGGCCAGGCAACCCGGTTCTGGCCCTGCTCTGGCCCTCACTCTCTATGAAGCCATGGGCAGGTCTCTTCTTACTCTCAGTTTCCTTGGGTGACCATATCTACCCTGGGAACATCTACTGAACCAACAAAGCACTGGGGATACAGGCAAAAATTGCATCTCTAATGCCTCTGTGCTAGTGGAGAGATGGAAGATAGAGAAGATAAATATGTGTAATAAGAGACAGTGGCAAGTGCTATTGAGCAGGGAGAGGAGGCCCAGGCAGGGCTCTTCTCTGGGTTGTGAAGATTCAGTCCACACACATTTATTGGGCATCTACTATGTGCCAGACCCTGTTCTAGAATGTGGGACACAGCCAAGAACAAGATAGACCTGGACAGTGTCCTGGAGGACCTCTTATTTAAGCAGGGGACAAACCGGGGAGTAAATGGATGAGATGAGTTCAGAAAGCAGTGAGATTATGTCAAAACTAAATGGCGTCCTAAGTGAGAGAATGTTGAAACCGCTTCAGATGGGGTGATCAGGGAAGGCTTCTGGGAGGAGGTGACTGTTGAATCAGTGTATGGGGACCTGGGGGAAGAAGGTTCCTGGTCAAGGAGAGAGCACAGGCAATGTGGAGGTGATGCACCTAGAATGCCCAGTATGGTATCTGGCTGGCAGGTGCTCAACTAACTTTTGTCAGCAATGAGGATTTGGAGGGGGCAGGGTGCTGAGACAGAAAATAAGGTCAAGGGTGTCATGGCCCACCTATCATGACCAGGGCTTCTGAGCTTTTGGTCCCAGTAGTGCCCATACCTGGTGCCCCTTTAGACAGAATGCGGGAAGGGCCCAAGCCCCAGCTGGAACCCAGGCCTGAAGATGCCTGCCTTGCCCCCCGCCCCCTCGCGTGGAGCCTTGTTCTCACATGCGGGCTGGTTTCTTTAATGAGACCATCTGTCTGGTTTTCCTCACTCCGCTGGGCCTGATGGGGCCATCCATCTCCCCTGTCCCCATTCTTGTCTGTCTGTCACCTCTCGCCTGGCCCCACCATCCCCGCCCAGCTCTGAGGGGGTTCATGGCAGGTTTGGCCTCCGACCTTCGTGTTTATTCTTCTCATCTGGCCACAGCTGGCCTCCGTGCTGAGTCACTTGCTCCATCTGCCTGTCCTCGCTGTGGGACGGTGACTGTCTCTTCCTGGCTTTCTCGGTGCCACGTGGCAGCCCACGCTTGCAGCGGGTGCCAGGGCCTGCACATGCGTGGGGAGGGGACTGTGAACAGCTTTGTGCCAGCCTGCACACCAGGGTGGGAGGGCCAGCCTCCACTCAGGGATCTCCAAGGCCCAGGGAGTCACGTGGTCCATTGCTAAGTCTCAAAGAGGGTGGCCTTGTCCAAAGCCCACAGCCAGGCCCAGGTTTCCTTGATGCCAGAGACTTTCCATTTTGCATCTAAGCATGGAAGTGGCAGGGGCAAGGGAAGGGTAGGCATCTCCAGCCAGGATTTAAATCCCAACAAGGCCTAGAGTTCTGAATTTGGGTGGATCATTGTCTTTCCAAGTCTGATTTTCTTCATATTTTTTGAAAAACAAACAATTTGAGCTGAGGTAGTATAATGCCATCATGTATCCCATAAGCCTAGCACCTATTCTCCCTTCCTCTGGCAACGACACCCTAAATTATCCTAGTTTCTCTTCCCCCAATTCCTGTGATTTGGGCAGGGCTGACATCAGGCTCGGTTCCAGGAGAGGGCATATGACCAAGAAGAGGCCAATCAGAGTCCTGCCAACTCCCCTGTCCTCCCCTATTAGTGGCTGGTTCGGAGTCAGGTGGGCACCAAGCCGGGCCAATCAAGTCACAACATTTGCTGAAACTTTTTTTAGGAAAGGGGTGCTCCCTTCTCCTGGGTCTGTGAGCGAGCAGGATTCTGGGCCAGAGCTCTTGGCAGCTGCCAAGTGGTGAGAGCCAGCCTGTGAGGGAAACCAGCACAGAGGAGAGCAGAGCCAAAACGTGGAGAATGAGAGCAGGCCTAACAAGCCCCTAGATCCAGCTGGGCCTGAAGCCAGCTCCACCTCTGGACTTTCCCATTCCCAATGCCAGTGCACTCCCTTGTGCAATAGGGTTAGAGATGGATTCTATCACTTAAAACCAAGAGTCTCATGAGATGTATTTCGGAAAGGAATTAACTCCTGTCTGATATGTAGTAGATAATAACTATTTATTTTAAAAATAAATACTTTCTGAGTAAAAAAAATCCATTCTCAAGAGCTAACATATCATATGCTTCCATTTACATAACATTCTCAACACGGCAGTTATAGAGATGGCAAACAGATTAATGGTTGCCAGGAGCTGAGGATGGTGGAGGGGCTGGAGGTGACAATAAAGGAGCAGCACGAGGGACAATTTTGTGGTGATGGGACAGCTTTGTATCTTGATTGCTGTGGTGATTTTGTGAATCTGTACAGGTGATAAAATGACAGAACGATATGCACACATTGTACCAATGCCAGTTTCCTGGTCTTGGCACTGTACTAGAGTTATGTAGGATATAACCACTGCGGGAAACCAAGTGAAGGTCTGTGGGACCTCTCTGTGCTATCTTTGCAACTTCCTATGAAGTTATAATAATTCCAAAATAAAAAGTTAAAAAGTTCTTTGTAAGCTGGAACATCCAGCAGTTCTTAGAACGTAAAGAGAAGAGAGCATGGATGTTGGAATTCAAATCCCAGCACTGCCATTTACAAGCTGAGTGATCTGGGGTCGGTCACTTCTCTCCTCTCGTCCTCGGTGTCCTTGTCTGCGAAATATGGCTTATCAAGCCTAATTTGTAGGGTGGTTAAGAAGAAAAAATAAACTGGACCACAATCTGTCTAGCTCAGTGCCTGCACATGGAAGGCAATAAACAAGAGCCATAGATGCAGCAGGATATAAAAACAGGGCTTAACAGGGAGAAAAGGTAGTGTAGGGTCAGACTTCCGGCTCTGGAGTCAGCCTCCCGGGGCTTGAATTCTGGCTCTGTGGCTCCCTGGCTAGGTGACCTTGGCCAGGCAACCTGACATCTCTGGCCCTCACTTTCCCCATCTCTAAAATGGAGACAAAAATAGTACCTACTTCATAGTCTAGTTTTGAGGATTAAAAGAAGCAATGCCCTTAGGGAGTGCCTGGCTCCTGGAAAAGATACAAACAAAGCCCAGAGCTCCTAGGGTGGGGGTGGGGAAGTGCCTGGCCGTGCAGAGGAGTCTGTAGCAACCTCAGCCCCAGGTAAGCCCTGACTCCCTGGGTACCAGCCCACTTGGAGGGACTCCTTTAAGGTCTTGCCTTGGATGATGGATCTCACCCCTGGCCAAGCAGGAAATCTGACCTCAGGCCCCAGAGCACCCCCACCCAAGATCCAGGTCCCCCCTTCTTATTCTGTCCTTCCTGAGGAAGGAGCACACAAGCCTGAAGTAGACTCTGTGTGGAATGGACTTTGAGGTACAGTCTCACAGGAGAAAGGAAAGGGTCACTGAGCTTATGGAGATAGTGTGACTCGAGGGAGGGGGTGGAGAAGCTCCTCTGTCTCCAGTCATATATTTCATGGTTCTGTTGTAGCTTTAAGATGCTCCAAATTCCATCATCGCTGAGCTTATCTCTTAGGTTAAACATTGCCCACCCCTATGTCCCGCTCCTCTCTCGAATCTGGAGGAGTAACGTATTAAGCCACTACTGTGTGAATTAATTTATGAGAGGGTTTGGGGTGAGGCGAGCTAAAAGTAGATGGGGTGGGGAGACACGTGAACGAGAGAGAGAATAATGCTGAAGGCAAACTTCGCCTGCCCTGGCCAGCTCTTGGTGATAATCTATTTAAAGGCATCCCCTAGCTGTCCTCATTGATGTAGATTCATTTGAACAGTTTCAGGGCTGCAGTCTTTATTTAATGCAGCTCTGAGCCCAGCTGCACAGGGGCGCAGAGAGAAGGCTGGCTCCTGGCAAGGTGAGTGCATGGAGCCCCTGAGAAGGAGGAGAGGCTGGGCCAGGCAGCAGTGGCCACGTTTGACAAGATACCTGTTGCTGTGGGGATGATGGAGCATGCTGAAGGTGACAGTTCTCACCCTGGAGCGAAGCAGGGGCATTTATGAGGAGGGACTCTCAATTTCAAATGATCTGGTGATTTGGTCTGCTAGGAGGGGCTTGTTGGGTGCCAGGCATTCCCTTCAAAAGTCCTGAGATTCTTTCTGATTGATCTGGCTTAAGTCACATGCCCACTCCCCAAACCAATCACTGTGGCCAGGAGGATGGGATATACTGATTGCTCTTGGCACACTCCAAGGGGCCAGGGGACATGGGGAGGGAGTCAATTCTATGCAAGCCTCACAGAGGGCAGGGGGCCCAGAGCAGGGCCAACCTGGCTAGGAAGCAAGCCGATGCTAGCTCAACCACAGCACAGTCTGTGTTCACAGGTTTCATCTACCCTACCTCTCTCAACAGCATCTGCAGAGATTCTTCTTCCCATTGGACAGATGAGAAAACCGAGGCAGAAGAACTTGCCCAGGGTCACATACTCAGAAAGGGATTCCAGCCTCATTCTTTTTTATTCCAAGTTTTTTCCAACCCCTCCTGGTCCAGCCTGTCCCCTCTTCCCGATATTCTAGAGCACTTAGACACCTCGGTTTGGGACCTGGAAAGGATCTAAGAGTTCATTGCTTTCAATGCTCGAGGTCACATTAGCCAGTGAATGCAGAACAGACCTAAAACCCATATCTAACTGTCACTTACCTCTGGTCTGTCCCGCTGCTTGGGAACCTGGCCTTGCTTGTGTGGCCCTGGTCTCCATTTACTTGCCGGCCTTGGTTTCTCACCTATCCAAGGCCTCGCGCAGTTCCTGGGGCCCCTGCCGCTTAGGCGCCTTGACTGATGGGCTGTGCTTTTCTGGGTCACAATGCCATAGCTATTTGCATGTGTCTTATTGCTCCTCTAGACTATTTTTCTTTCTCATTAATTGCTTTGTTCTAATTCTTTAGAGGTAATTTTCTTCTGTTACTTTATTTCTACAGTTAACACCTTCCAATTAATTCCATAGCTCTTGGACGTTCTCACATAAGTTGCCCTAAAAGCCCTTTCCTTTTACTGTTGCGTGGGTAACGACGTCTCCGGCAGCACGGTCACTTGGTCACGCCTGCCGCATCCGAGGCACTTGGCACATTGTTGCACTGGATGTTCATAATAGCCTTTCTAGAGAGACTCATTTCACAGAATGGGGAAATTGGGGCTCCTGGGCCCTAGTGTGGGCAGAGCTGGGATTTGAATTGCCACCCACTCCACCATCCTGAGCTCCTGGTAGAGGAAGAGCTGGCGGTGGGTCCCAGCTCCCAGAAGCACTTCTGACCTGGGGTGGCCCCGCAGTGAACTTTGTGGTCATGCTGGCCCCACCCCTGGTGATTCTCTGCGGGTCTCTGAATCCAGTTTGGAGAAATTGCCCTGGCGGGTTGGAAGATGTGAAATCCCAGAGAACACAGGGTCTCAGGGATGGGGAAAAGGCAGCAGCAGCTTCAGTCTCTTTGGAGGAGAGGAGGGTGAAAAATGCAACACCAACTACATTTGCAGAGAAATAAAAAATGATTTCAAATTCTATTTTCTCATCTCTCAGCACATCCCCTGGCGCTATTTTATCTAGTAAATAGGAGGCGTAGCTGTTATTCCCAATTATGATATTAATTCTCCTGGTGACCCTGGGCTACTTACCTCCCCACTCAGAGCTGGTTTCTCTATCTATCACCACCCGCTCAAGGACAAAAAGATGTTGTCACAGGAAGGGAACTCCTGTGTTTGGAACAGGCCTGGCTTTCATTACCCAGCAGGCCCTGCAGGAGGGGGTGCTGGGTGGCCAGTGAGGGGTGGGAAGCCCCTTGGCTCGAGGAGCTTGATCTCATTCTCTCTCTCTCTCTCTCTCTCTCTCTCTCTCTCTCTCCTTTCCTAATCTGTATAGACCCCTCCTTCCTAACCATTTTTTTTTTTTACTTGCTGGCTTCACAGACCCTTCTGCCAACCTTCTTGTCCTGTTTATTTCTGGAATTTTCTCCTGCTCCCCTGCTCCCACACCCCCACCCCATGGGATTGTGGGAGGGGTGGCAACAAATTCCCAACTGGGCACTGACTTCCATCCTCACGTGGTTGGTTCCATATTATTTTTGTATTTTCTGGCCATCTCCCCTGGAGAGGGGGGGACAAAGTTGCCACGGGTAATTGGCCTCAAATTTGTTTACCTCGGTGCTCCACACTCCTCCTCTCCAGCGTCTCTCCCTCTGTCTCCTGCATCCCACCGTGACTCCCCATCTGGAGTCTTAATTCCCTCTCCCCCATGTGGGAGCCAGAGAAGGCCCTGTGGATATGAGTATCCGGAGGGAGGTCCAAGATTCCGTGGGACATGGGCAAATGGGTTCAGAAAACAGCTCAGGGTTGGTGACAAAGGAAAAATACAAATAACAAACAGCAGAGACCCCGGGCTGGGGTTCGGCAAATACAGATGAGAGCAAGTCCCCGATGAAAAATTCTAATGATTTTTGCTGCTGTTCAGAAATGAAGACTAATTCTGCAATATTGGTCTTCAAGAAAAAAAAGGTTTAGGTGGGGGTAGGAGCTGAGTCTGAGTCTGCAGGAGATTGTGAACTTTGGAGTGGGAGGCTTTGGGCACTCACATGAGAGAGCTGCAGGCCAAGTTACCTGCAGGATCCTCTGTGAGGGAGGCAGGAAGCGTTAGACTTGGTTGTTGGTTTTGATAGAGGAGGAAGCTGAGGCTTTGAAAGAGGATTGTTTCTACGCAGACCTGGGTCCAGACTCATGATGGTCTGAGGCTCCCATCTGGGTTTTTCTCCTGAACTAAGGGAACAGTCTCCCAAGGGACAGAGATTTCCGTGGCTTAGAAAGGACTTCAGGTCAGATCTGCTACAAATCCTCTCCTAAAAGCCCAGGTGACAGTCAAAATAATTCACAGCCAAAAGGGCCAGGAGCTGTGGCCAGGCATGGGATGAGGCAGGTCTGGAGGGCCCCAAAGGCCCAGGAGGCCAGAGTGGCTAGACAGAGGGAGCTGGAGGCAGGAGCTACTCATTACCCGCCATGGACGCCTTTCAGTATTTCAGCGACTGGCTTGCAGCAGCACGCGTCCCAGTGGCCCTCAGTGCTGCTCTGACCAGCACCTGAACAGACATGTCTTCCACAGAAGCTGCCTGTCCCCACTGACACAGGCCTGGAGGAGGGTAGAAGTCGGCCACTCTGGCCTCAGTTTCCCCATCTGTGATTTGGGGGCGACTCTAGCACCTGCAGCTCCAGGATTTTGGGTGGAAAAGGTAACTCTTGTCTATCACTTGGCCCAGGGTCCAGGACTACTCAATAAATATTTGCTGTCCTTGTGATGTGCAAACCTGCTCTTGCATCCACCTGGCTTCCATCCTGTGAGGAATGACTGAGGCAGTGAGATGGGTTATGGTAAGAAATAGACCAGCATCTGTATATCTAGACAGAGCAGGGCGGCCACAGTCACACCTGCCCTCCTGGTTCCAGGCCCCTTCTCTAGGAACGACCTTGGGATCCAGCTCATGTAGTACCATACAGAGCACAGCATCCTTTCTTGAGACAGCAGAAGTTGGGGTAGCCTGGTTTGTCCACTGCTGGGCTCCCCAACTGAACTCTGGAGGTCCCCATCCAGACCCCACACCCACTCTCAGCCGGAATGGGGCTGGACTAAAGAAGGAGCAGGGTCTGCCTGAAGGGTGCCCTAACTAAGTAGAGATCTGAGCAGTCCTTGGGGTCAGCACACCCTCTCCTAAATGGCCTTATGGAGAGGCCCTTCTCCTCTGAACTGAGATGCACTTTTGGAAGGCTGCCCTGTCACTTGACACCAGGCTTCCTATTCACTCCCTGCACGTGTCACTACTGATGGGGACCATGTTTACCCTTGGGGATGGGGGGGATGGCCACACATAGGGATGATGGGTAAGAATTTGACCAGATGTCTTTCCTTCCTCCTGTCCACCCATCCTATGTGCCTCGCGGGGAGCTACACAGAGGACTTTCAGAGCCCATCAACTGGCAGCAGCAAGGCCACCATTGCAGTGAGGAAGTGGGGAGGGAATTGGGTTAGAGGTGGGGAAGGAGGTTGATGCCTTGGAGGGACTGTGGCAGTGGTGGCTCCTCTGTTCTCTGGACAGGACACCCCCAGTCAAAGTGTGGAGGTCCCTGTGGTGCCTGTATGAGAGTCACCTGGGGCCATCGTTAAGTGGTCCTGCAGAGTGAGAAGCACTGAGGCAGGGCCATGAAACTGACCTTTCAAACGGATGACTCCAGAGATCTCCTTGCTTCAAAATGTTTGAGAACCACTACCCTAGACTGAGATGTCACGCTTCTAGGGACAGAGTCCCGCTAACTTCCTCCTTTCATGCCCCAGCCTGCCTGGGTTTGTGCCCAACCTTTGCAACTACAAGCCACGAGAGTTTGGCTGGGCACTTCCTCCCTGCCTCAGCTGCCTTGTCTGTGAAATGGGAGAGAAGCAGAACCCACCTGCTCTGCTCAGCCTCCTCTGAGCCCTGCTTCCAAGGGGGTGAGCAGCATCCTGCCTTATGGCTCCCTGAGAGCAGCTCAGACAGGAGCTGTCACAGATGGGAACCTGTCCCAGACTGGCCCCCATCCCCATCAAGTACCAGGCAGTGGGATTTGTCGGGGGTGGGAAAAGCTCTGAGCCAGACACACGAGACTTCCAGCCCTGGATCTGCCACTTCCTGCCCGCATGATCTTGAGCAAGTCCATTCTCGGTGCTGGGACACAGCTCTCCCAGAAGGCAAGACACCCGCTTTCACAGGGCGGGGACACAGACGATCACTCACAAATGTATCAGTGAAATAAAGGGACTGAAAATAATAACTGTTGTGAAGGCAAGAAAAAGAAGGTGCTGATAGAGAGTGACAGCTGGAAGGTAGGGAGCCACCTCTCTGCAGACCTGGATGCCAAGTCACTGGCCTGGTGTGAATAATGGCAGAGCATCCCAGGCAGAGGGAATGGCAAGGCAAAGGTCCTGGGGCAGGAATAGGTGTAGAATGCGAAGGGAACAGAAAGATGGCTGATGAGGCAGGAGCATTGCCAGAGAGGAACAGTGGGGAGAGATGAGGTCAGAGAAGTCAAAATCTGGCAGATCTTGCAAGGCCTGTGACATAAGGCCACATGGAGACTTGGGACCTCTAAGGAACCAGGATTGTTCCCAAGCCTGGGTGCTGGGATCTCATTTGAAAATGTCCGGATGTGCTACTTTAGATCACTGGCTTCTTTTCTCTCTGCCTCTTAGCTACAGGATGACAGCAAAGAATATTTCTTCTCTTCTTTGTTTTCACAAACTTAAAATCCAGCCAGAGCTTTCCAGAGTTCCTTGAATGTGGTGCCCCAGGGCTTGGTCATTCTGGCACTCTGGCCCTGTGGGGGTGGGGGGCTTGGTGTTTACCTTGGTAAATGTCTGCCTGCCCCTCCTCAGAAGATGGAGAAACTGCCCACCTGCCTGAGGGGTGCACCAACCCTCTCTGGAGGCCTGGCTCTGGGGACAGGATTGGGCTGCAGGGAGAAGGAGCAGGAAAGAAGGAGGCAGAAGCAGTGCAGGGAGGGAGGGCGACTGTTGCCATGGAAGGAGATGCAAGGTATTCTGGGATCAGAATTCTCACTGCAGGGCACTGGTGGTGGTGGTGGTGGTGGTGGTGGGGCGGGTGGTTGGGGAAGGTGATGGGGAAGCCAATGTCTTTCTTTTGTCCTTGGCACTTTCCCTCATCCCTGCAGACAATGAGCTGTCCTCTATACCCCCGGGAGCTGGCCCCTCTGCAGCCCCATCCCCAGTGGTCCCCTCTCTGTCTTGCCCATCCGCCTCCTGTACAGAAAGCAGCGAGTGGCCCCTTTCCAGGAGGCCTGTTTACCAGCACAACAACGGCAAATTAGTGCTCTTAAAAGGCATTCAGCATTTATCCTGGCAAACAAGCTCACTGCAATGGGGGCCTGCAATGCCTTCAACCCAGAATCTGCTAAAAGGGGTTTGCTGTGCATCTTAATTGACTTCCTTCCACCCACTACATTAAATGCATTTAATCTACTCTTGCAAATGGCTAATTTTGAAAATCCGCTTATCAGAATTAGGTCCTCAACATCCATATTTATTTACTTTTCATTTTTGTAATCTTTTTTTTTTGCATGTGTATGACTGAATTCCGTTTTTGATGGTCTGGCTCTATCTCATAGGTCCCGCGGGCCAGGCTAGGGAACAAGGGCTCACTAAGAAATGAATTGGAAATGGGAACATGGCAGAGATGGAAGGGGTGGTTTAGGAATTTACTTTGAGAATCAGAAGGCTAGGCTTTCCCAGGTAGGAACCATCTTTGGGCAATTACAAAAAGCTGAGAATTGAGCAGAACCAAGTTAAGAGGATGAGAACGTCTTGACAGGTCCTGGGATCTGCTTACTAGTGCTCATGTCAACCCTGCCAGGTGAGTGGGCGTGCCAGCTTACAGACAAGAAAACTTGTGCCATGATTCAGACCTGGGTTCGTGTCCAGACTGCACACCCTTCCCCTTTGCTTATATTGTCAAGTATTCAGGGGATGCTTTATCCATTTAAGTGTGTAGGAAGCACAGGTGTGTTGGTTCAAGACATGGGCCTGTGAGAAACACAGACTAAAGGGAAAGATAGGTTTTCAGAATAATCTGAAAAATGGCTCCTTAGGCTGCAGCCTATGCAACCATGGCTTTTGCGAGTAGCCTTCCTAACTAGTTTAGAGACTCTAAAAGCTTAATAAGAGTTGTTAAGGAGCTGGGAAGAGTGGTTAGGCTGTATGACCCTTGAGGAATTATTTATTTAGTATTATTTTTGACATTGCTGGTCCTCCCTCCTGACTTACTGATGAGCTTATTTAGAACAACATCTAAAGCAAAAACCTGAATTTTATTTTATTTCATTTCCTTTGGACATCAACTGGGCACCTCATGTGTGCCAAGTGATGTTATGCAGAATACTGAGAAGGAAGGATGAATCAAATATATTTCTAGCCACAGGAAGCTCACATTTAGTGAATTTTAAAAGAGAGCCTCAGAACAACAAAGTATTAACACATACATTTGAGATAATTTTATTCTCTTAGAGAATAGCTAAGTTATTTTGTAGCCACCTGCTCTGGCAAAATGAGTGGAGATTTCCAAATCTAATGGAAATTTCGAAAGCATTAGACATCACAGCTTGGTGGTTGAGATTAGGATGGAATTGTCAGCAAACCTGAGCTGGAGCTGCAATTCCACCACATTCACTGTGTGACCTTGGGCAAGTCAGAGTCTCAGTATCCTGATCTGTAAAATGGGGTTACAGTAATATCTTCCCATAGGGTTGTGCAGATTTAAATCAACAGTGCCTGTGGTTCTTCAGTGCAGTATGTGACCAGGGCATACATCTAACAACTAAGAAGTGAGCGTTATTACGTATAATAGTTCATTCAATAAAACTCGGAAAATAAAGTTTGAAGGTAGAGAAATAAACATTGATCAACAGTTTTCCAACATTGAAAGCATGTTTGTAAAGTACCTGGGAAGCAAATTAAACTCTTAGTGGGTCTCCAGGTCCTGGTGACGGGTGCCGGTGAATGGCAAGGTAGAACAACGATTTTCCCGTGGTTAGGATTTCTCCCTTGTTTCTCTGCCCCCACTTCCCCTTCTTGACTTCTTGCTCTCTCTAGAATTGAATGATGTTCATAGAATACACTGAAGTAAGTTCCTTCAGATGTTCAAGAAGCCTGTTTTTGACCACCCCCCACCTCGTCCGCCTGAGGATAAGAACTTGCAGAAGATGAAATTTCCTCCCATTCCATGTTAGAATGTGTGGGTATGCATCTGCAGGGAAGGGAAACAGTAGAACTCTGTGTGTGTGTGTGTGTGTGTGTGTGTGTGTGTGTGTGTGTGTGTGTGTGTTGAGGGGAGGAGTAGGTGAATGTGCGCACAGGGAGACACCTGTGGATGTGGGTGTGGGGGTTTATGAATGAAAGAGTGTGTGTGCAGAGATATGGTATGTGGAAGAGGTGGTACCTAAAGGGAGTGCCTCGTTCAGTAAAACCAATTCTTCCAATACCCACTACACATCGGAAGCCCTCCTGCCATGGGCGAAAGTGAGTTTTTGTGGACAGGCTAATATTCTCTCCAGTGAAATCTAAAAAGAGAAATCGCAGGTCCAAGGGCTGGATAGGTGAGAAGGTGGAAATGACAGGGTGTCCTGGGGGGGATGGTTGCATATCTGAATGTGGGGAGGAGAAGCTGGTGCTGGGGATGTGAACTGGCTTCAGAGGTGAGCAAGGTAGAAGGTAGAGCACAGAGGGAGGTGACCCAGCTCAGGGCCATTTTGTGAGCAGAGTCCAGGCTGCCGTCAGGATAAGTGGACAATGGACAGAGGCCACAGAAGGAGGGTGAGACAACCCAGACTGAGGATGGTGGCTTTGCTCCAGCACCAAGGAGGCGGGGGACTGAGGAGGGGAGGGGCATAGGAAGGGCAAGGATCTGCAGTGACAGAGCTGCACAAACACCAGGTATTTATAGTATTATCTGTTGATTCTGAGCTGAGTCAAGCTGCATTTAAAATATGAGATATTATATGGAGGAAAGAATCAGGTCTCTTATTAAAAGAAAACAGAAAAGCTGCAGAAGGCTGGTTGCCAAGTGGGGCTGAGCAGTGGGGACAGGAGGCTCTGGCTGGGACCACCCCCCCTCCCCCAAATTTCACATTCTCCTTAAGGATGAGCTGCCAGTTCTGTCCCTACTGCCATGGGAGTTTCCTAAGGCGAGGCTTCTTGCTCTAAAACTCTGGCTCAAGCAGAATAAAAACCTTCCCTGTGTTCATTTAGCAGGGCTGAAATTTTTAAAAAATGTTTCGCACATGCACACACCTGCCTCTGACTTGAGCCTTTGGGAGCTCCGTGGTGTCTTTTCACCTCACACCGTATTTACTGGCCAGGTCATTTTTAACAAAAATTTTTATAAGAGTTTATTTGGGCCAAACTGATGACATATGCCAGAGAGCAAGATCCCAAATGCTCCCTGGCCAGGTCACTTGTGCTCATGGGTGACAGGAAATCCAACCCAAACTGACTCATGCAGAAAAGGAAATGTATTGGCTCTCATAACTGAAGAGTCAGAGGGGGAGGGTGGTCTTCAGGCACAGCTGGATCCAGAACTCAAATAGGGTCTTTGAGACCCAGTTTCTCTCTTTCTCTCTTTGGGTTTTGCTTTCTGCTGGGCTGACTTCAATCTCAAGCTCTGCATGGGGCCCTCAGAGGCTCTGGGCCTTCCTCTGCGGTGGCAAGATGGCTGCCTCTTCATCTCACTTCCTCACATTCCCTTCCTCTTGGGGTCACCTCAGTAGGAAGATTTAGCTGGTTCTGAATGTCACTAGCTGGAATTGGACCAGATACCCCTTTGTAGGCCAACAACTGTGCTTGGGGTATGGAACAAACTGATGGGCTAGGGTCTCTGTCACTGTCCACCCCCAAAGCCCAAAGGGGAATAGGAGAGACAGTGAATAGACACTGTCTGGCCAAACCTCAGATGTCCACTACCGCCACGGAGGTGGCTCTCCAGGATGCCAGACATGGGCTGGGCCACTGTTCCACTGCTCAGGATGGGCAGCCTCTCTCCTCACACTTTCCTCTCCTCTCCAGTGTGGCCAAAGAGGCAGGTGGCGCCTCTGACTGGGAACCCAGCTTTGTGCTACAACTCACATGTGCTAAACGGAAAATGGGAGCAGAGCAAAGGAAATGCAAGAGACAAGAAAGCAGCTCTGCTGACTTGGGTGGCCATTTGTCATTTTCTGGCTGTTCAGACCCACTCTCTTCACATATATCACCTCAAATTCCCTCTCTGTATTTGGGTGGCACAGGCAGAGCAGAAGTGGAGTTACCAGGTTCCCCCTCCTCTGCCCAGATGCAGCCAGGGTGCAGGCCTAGGGCCTGAGCTTTCCCATCAGATGCCCACTTTTGGAACTTTTGACTCTTGATCAGGTGTCTCAGGAACTATGGGGACAACAGGAGGAACCATCCTGCCTCCCTGAGTCTCTGGCACTTTGGTGACCATGGTGTCTGTCACAAAGCTTCAAGTCATCCTCTAGGATTCCTGCCTCTTCATCTTACTTCCTGCTCACTCCCAGGCTGGTCCCCAGCCTACTCCTGATTTGGGGAGCATGTAACAGACACCCAATAGTTTATTTTGACTTGTTCTAGCCTCAGAACCCTCCTGACACAGTCACAAATTTCAGGTTTCTGTAGAGCCAGAGCTTCAGCCTGTCTACTATGGACCTGATCTAAGAGGAGGCTGCTTCTGGCCCTAAAGGGAAGAGAATTTCACTAAGGTCAAGCCTTCCAAGGGGCTTCCCCTTCGGGAACTTCCTGGGAGTCCTCCTTTCTCTTCTGAGCAATAGGCTCATCCCTGGCTCACTGGTGGCAGGTTGCTCAGTGAATGAGCTCACGCATGCTGAAGTTTTCATCAGTGTGTTTAGCTCCCACTCACCCACCTCTGCAGTCACCGAATTTCTTCTCCTTGCCCTGAGGGTTCTTTCCTCTCCTGGCTTCCAGAGCCAAGCATGAGTCACTCACTGCAGAACCAGACATCCAGGCTGCAAAGGCTCAAAGGCCGCTGGCCCGAGCCCGAAAGTGGAAAATGCTGATAGATGAAGGGCTTCATGTTTGCAGAGAAAGCACACTGGGCTGAGGCTGGGGGAGAAGGGAGGTGGGAGGGGCTGAGAGTCTGTGATGGAGGAGCCTCTACTTCACCTCAGTATCCCTTCCTTTATTTTGCCTCCAGGAGGACCACCAGGTCTACATAGAGGCTGAGTAGCCCTGAGTGGTCTCAATAATCACCAGTGGCCACTAATGGTCAGTGATTAGCTTGCTCGCCATCAGTGCTCTGCATAAGAGTGGTGCTTGTCTGCACCCCAGGAATCATAGCCTACCCTCCGACTGGGGTCTTCCCCCAGAATGGAGGGTTGGGGCACACTGAAGGGGACAGTGGCATAAAGAGAAAGACATGTCTTGCCCTAGGCCATGTGGGAACAAGTCTGAAATCACCCACAGAGCTGGCATGACCAGAGGATGCAGCACCCTGGTCACAGGCTAAGAGCCTGCCCCGTGCATTTAGAGAGACAGGTGGGGCTTCCTTTGGGACAAAGTTTTGATGTCCATACCAGAGTTACACATCCAGAAAGGAGGAGTGGTGCAGTCACGGGTGGAACTCAGCTAATTTACATTCACATTGCTTGGAAGATCCTGGCCCTGTGGTGAGGCCCTGCCCCTCAATCACCTGAGGGCGTGTGAGCGTCATTGCAGGGAGTATGGGGCCAGGGTGCTCACCAGGGGAGCAAAAGATTCTGAAAAGGACGGGCCAGAGCGCTAAGCCCTGGGGTCCAGAAACCTCTGAAAACTCGCAGGCCAGAAATTCTCAAACCTGCCCCTCAGGTATCTGAAAGACTGTGTCAGAAGTTTCCTGGGATGATTTCAACTTGTCCACCAGACCTTGAGCTCCCTTTGGACAGGGTGGCTCACCACAGAAATCCAGTGCCTGGCAGGAAGCCAGTACACTGGTTCCCCCTTATCTGCAGGGCATACGGTCCAACACCCGCAGTGGATGCCTAAAACCACTGGTGGTACTGAGCCCCATACATACTGTGCTTTTTCCTATATGTACATAACTTTTCACTTAAAGGAGGCACTTCCCCACTTCTCTTTGGCATATCTGAATTATTAGCATCACTACTCTTGCATTTTGGAGCCATTATCAAGTAAAATAAGGGTGACATGAACACATGCACTGCAATATCACAGCAGTTGATCTGATAACTGAGACGGCTACCAAGTGACTAACAGGCAGAGAGCATGTACAGCGTGGAGACGCTGGACAAAGGGATGCTTCACATCCCAGGTGGGACAGAGCAGGATGGTGCGAGATTTTATCCTGCTACTCAGAACAGTGCACAACTTAAACCTTATCAACTGCTTATTTCTGGAATTTTCCATTTAATATTTTTGGACCATGGTTGACTGCAGGTAACTGAAACCACAGAAAGTAAAACCGCGGATAAGGAGGGGCTATTGTACTCTGTAAGTCTTCATTAATATTTACAGAAAAAAGTAATATCTGCTCCCAGTTAGACAAGAAGTGGTTAAGTTAGTTACTGTCCTGCACAGAGATGTGCATCAGCTCAAATATATGAGTTGCACTGGTCATATCCAAAATCAGAATGATATCTATTCAGTTGCCATAGTTTAAAAGACCCAATGATATATTGGGCTAGTGGTTTATTTTATGACATAGCTCTAAAGTGTTACCTATTTTTCACTCAGAGCTCACTTTCAGTGTGTTCCATTTTGGACTTCATAATTTATTTTAGGGCTCCTGCTGCATCTTTGCCCTCTGAGTCTTGCGATGGCTCTGGGCTAAAAGCAATAACCAACCTCAAAAGAAGAAAGAGAAAGACTGTGTTGCAAGAGCACTGTCTCTGAAAGGAACAAATTTTCCAGAGACCTCGGGTGGTAGCTGCGGCCAGTTGCCTCTGTCTGGGGGACCATCTTAGGCCACCTCTCATCAAAGGCTGCAGACACTTCAGTACAAAAACAACCCACAGCCACAAAGCAGAAAGGGTTCTGCCTCTGTGTGGAGATCCGTTGGCAATAGCCGAGTAATAATGAGTAATAATTGAATAATACTCAGGCAAAGTTTCCCAGTTAGTGGGTGGAGGTTCTGGGTGTCCTGGCTGCACCTGGCAGGCTTGGCCATCGGACAAGGGATCCTAGGCTAGGGGCCACTCACGAAGAAAAGAGGGGGTATAAAAAAAATTTTTTTAATTAAAATTCTCATTTGTTTGCGTTAATCTACATCTGAAAAAATGTCCTAGTACAGCAAACCCGTGATTTTATACACATCATTGAGGCTAAAGATATTTAGATTAAAAACAAGTGAGTCAACTTACTGGAAACATGTAAGTAAATAGCAGTGCATGTGGTACGCGGATAGAGCAAAACTCATGCAGACGACCAAAGCTTGGGAAGGGTGGCTTGGCTGAGGTCCTGGTTGTGAAAGCAGGCAGACACTGAGCTCCCTGCTTCTACCACCCGTCACAGCGATCAATGCTTCTGAAGCCAGAGATCTGAGTTCCATACACAGTCACAGTGGAATGTGGAGGCAGGATGCAGGAAGGATTTTTTTGTCTCTATAATGCTCCACCCCCAAATTTTATGGTCTCACAGAGGAAGGTAATCAAGCCATGAGTGATAGATCAAGAGGAAACTGAGAGCACGTGGTGAAGTCCCACCCTCACCCAATTCACAGATGAAGAAATCAAGTCCCAGAGGTAAAAGTGACTTGATTCTATGGTAAATTAGAACCAGCCTCAGCTCTTTCTAGGGCAAAGACAGAAGCCGAAATTCCCAGACAGGTCACAAATGCCCACAAATCAATAAGAAGAAAGATCCAGTAAAAAAATGGGAAAGGATTTCAAAGAAAATACAAACAACATTTAAATATCAGAAAAGATGCTTAACCTCATGCATAATAAGAGAGATGCAAATTAAAATTATATGGACACATCTGCTTCTAGCTGTGATGGACTAGCTTGTATCAGACCGATCATCCTGTTGGGAATAATTAGGAAAACTGGATGAAATTTTACAAAAACCAACTGTTTGAAGATATTGGAGAGCTATCAAGGTGCCAAGATCCCAGAGGGAAGGGAAACTCAGAGAGGGGAGCCTGTTATCTGGCTGTGCTCTGCCTCTGAGCCACATTCTAGTTCTAAAGCGTGTCGGAGAGGATGAGAAAGGCTTTTGGCAATTTCAAGGGCCTGAGGAGACAAAAATTGGAGTTCGGGGTCTTGGATAGACGTTGAGATAATTATTCTAAGCGAAATAAGCCAGACAGAAAACCACTTGATATCACTTATATGTGGGATATAAACCTAAAAGCAGCAAACCAACAGGACAAACAGAGACTCATGGGCATGGACAATAGACTAGTGGTTACCAGAGAGTAGGGGGAAAGGGGGAGGTAGGTGGGTAAAAGGGGTCAAATATGTGGTGACAGAAAGAATTAAAAATAAAAATAATTAAAAAAAAGAAGTACCCTATTTGTATACCCATGTTCTTAGCAATGTTATTCACAATAGCCCAGAGGCAGAAGCAGAGCCCCAGTGTCCATCAGATGAATGGATAAATAGAATGTGCTATATACATACAATGGAATATTATTCACCTTTACAAAGGAGGAAAATTCTGACACAGGCTACAACATGGATGAACCTTGAGGACATTATGCTAGTGAAAGAAGCCAGTCACAAGAAGGTAAATACTGTATGATTCCATTTCTACGAGATACCTAGAGTAGTCAAGTTTAGGACAAAAAGGAGAATAGTGGTTGCCAGGGGCTGGGGGCAGGGAAATGGGGATTCACTGTTTAATGGGGCCAGAGTTTCAGTTTTCCAAGATGGAAAGAGTTCTATGGATGGGTAAAGGGGATGGTTGTACAAAAATGTAAATGTACTTGATGCCACTGAACTGAACATTTAAAAAATGATTAAGATGGAAAATTTCACATTATATATATTTTACTATAATTAAAAAATAATTAAAAAAACAGAATTAAGGACCTTTGTAAACAGCCTAGCTTTCATTTGATACCCCAAAGGGCTAAACACTAAGAGTAATGTGACCCAGAACTGAACCAGCCTTCTCTTCTGGAAGGCAGGCCCATTTCATATTATCTTAATTCCCAATTGGATAAATGCAACCTGAGAGGCTAGTGTTCCTGGCTTAGGCAGAAATAAAAGTAAATTTTCCTTGGAGGAAGACAACAACATCCAGAGCCTCAGATTATCTTTTCCATGCTCATCTATTATATCTGATAGTAAATGAAAAACAGAAATGCAGAAATACAAGTATGGCACAAAAGTCAAGAGAAAAATAACACATTAGAAACATATTCATGGGCATCCAGATATTTGAGGTGTCAGGGTTGAACTTTTAAAATAATTGTAATTAATATAATCAACAAAAAGGAGAATTTCAACAAAGAACTGGAAACTATCAAAAAATAATCAAATGAAAATTTTAAAAATGATAAAAGAGGATGATAAATTTGACAAAAGATGTGCAAGATCTACACATTGCTGAGAGATTAAAGGAGCTATAAATAGAGAAATATACTGTGTTCATGGATCAAAAGACTCAGTGTGGTTAACATGTCAATTTTCCCCAAATTGATCTATAAATTCAACGCAAGATTTTTTGGAGGACCTGACAAGTTGATTCTAAAATTTATATGGAAATACAAAGGACCTAGAACAGACAAATCTTTTGAGAAAGAAGAGTTAGTTGGAGAACTTACACTACCTTATTTTAAGACGTTATGAAGCTGCAATAGTCAAGATGTAGCATTGTATAAAGATAGACAGTTCAATGGAGCAGAAGAGTGAGACCGTGTAAGTTGATTTTTGATGAAGATACTATGGGAATTAATAAAGAAAGAATATTAAAGAATATTAAAAGAATATTTTCAACAAATGGTGCTGGAACATTTGGATAACCATATGCAAAAAAACCTCCACTTCACCTTAACCTCACACTGTACACAAAAATTAACTTGAAATGTATCATAGATCTAAATGTCCAAACTAAAACTATAAAGCTTCTAGAAGAAAATATTAGTGGTCTTGAGTTTGGTAAATATTTATAAAGAGTTTTGTGGAAGTTCCATTAAATAGGCAAGATTGATCAAATCATTAGCCATTGATAATTAACTGAATCTCCAGAACTTCTTCCCACCCTGGAGGTTGGGGATGGGGTTGAAAGTTCCATCCCTCTAATCACATGGTATGGTTCCCCCGGTCACCATTCCCTGTCTAGAAGCTATCCAGGGGCTCCCCAAAAGTCACCTTACTAGCATACAAAAAATATTCTTATATTTCTGGGGAGTCCAAGGGTCTTAGAAATGTCAGGAATCAGTGATGAAGACCAAGTATAAATATATTTTTATTGTATTACAATATTACCAAGTCCTTTCCTCATGTTTAATCAAGTTATTTGTTTTGTCATTGTTGAGTTGCAATTCTTTATATATTCTAGGTATTAACACCTTATCATATGTGTATGAATTACAAATATTTCCCAACTTTTCTCTCTGTTAATTGTGTCCTAGTATGTGCAGAAGTTTTTAATTTTGATGTAGTCCAATTTATCAATTTTCTTCTTTTATTACTGGGCTTTTGGTGTCATATCCAAGAAATTATTGCCAAATGCAATGCCATGAAGTTTTCTTCTAAGAATTCTATAGTTTTAGCTTTAATATTTAGGTCTTTGATCCATTTTGAGTTAATTTTTGAATGTGGTGTAAAGTAAGGGACAACTTTATTCTTTTGCATGTGGATATCTGGTTTTCCCAGCACCAATTGTTGAAAAGGCCATCCTTTCCCCATTGAACAGTCTTGATATCCTTGTCAAAAATCACTTGGCCATATATATGAAGATTTATTTCTGGGCTCTCTATTCCATTTCATTGGTTTACATGTCGGTCTTTATGCCAGTACCACACTATTTTGATATCGTAGTAACTTTTGAAATCAGAAAGTATGAGATCTCCAACTTTGTTCTTCAGTCACTGTCTCTATAGTTTTGCCTTTTCCAGAGTCATATGTCAGTTAGAACCATACAGTATGTATCCTTTGCAGACTGGCTTCTTTAACTTAGCAATATACATTTAAGTTTCCTCCATATTCTGTGTGTGTGAGGAGTGGGGGAGGTGAGGGAGGTTGATAGAGCCTACATTTCTGTTCTTCATTTCTCTTATCCATAAACTATAATCATTATATACATTGTTGCTATTATTATTATTATTATTATTTGAACAAACTTTTATCTGTTAGATCAATTAAGAATGAAAGGAATAAATGTTTTTATTTTACCTTCATTTATTTTTTCTCTAACAGTTTTTCTCTCTTTATATTGATCTGAGGTTCTGACCTATATAATTTTCATTCTCTCTGAAGAACTTCTTTTAACATTTCTTACAAGGAAGGTTTAATGGCAACAAATTCTCTCAATTTTTGTTTGTCTGAGAAAGTCCTTATTTCTCCTTCACTTCTGAAGGATAATTTCCAAGTTGTTGATGGTGGGGGGTTCTCTAAACACTTTAAATATTTTACTCCACTAGCTTCTTGCTTGAAAGGTTTCTGAGAAGTTGGATGTAATTTTTAACTTTGTTCCTCTGTAAGTAAGATATTTCTTCCCTCTGACTGCTTTCAAGATTTTTTCTTTCTTTATCTTTGATTTTCTGAAGTTTAATATAATATACCTAGGTGTAATTTTTGATTTGGGGAGTGGTTTATTCAGCTTGGTGTTCTCTAGGCTCCTTGGATCTGTGGCTTGATGTCTGACATTAATTTGGGGAAATTCTTAGTCATTATTGCTTCAAATATTTCTTCTGTTCCTTCCTTTTTATCCTCCTTCTGGTATTCCAGTTATGTGTATATTATACCTTTTATAATTATCCCACAATTCTTGGATATTCTTTCATATATTTTTTCAGCCTTTATTTTGGAAGTTTCTGTCAACATGTCTTAAAGTTCACTGATTCTTTCCTTGGCTGTGTCCATTCTACCAATGAGCCCATCAAAGGCATTTTTTATTTCTGTTATATTTTTTCAATTTCTAACATTTCTCATTGAATCTTTCTTAGAGTTTCCATCTCTCTGCTTACGTTACCCATCTGTCCTTGCATGCTGTTTACTTTTCCCATTACAACCTTCAGCATATTATTTTTAATTTCCAATTTGATAATTCCAACATCTCTGCCATATCTCAGTGGTTGGATGCTTGTTCTGTCTCTGTGATCTTTGACACTGAGTATGCCTTGTGATTTTTTGTTGAAAGTTGGACATGATGTACTGAATAAAAGGAACTGTGGTCAATAAGCATTTAGCAATGTGATGGTAAGGTGTGCGGTGAGAAGAAGATTTCTATAGCTCTATGATTAGTCTTGTCTTTTAGTGAGCCTGTGCCACTGGGCTGTGACCTTGTACTCATCAGCTTCAACTTTTACAACATTCTGCATTTCTTTTTCATTCATTTCCTCATTCGTACACACATCTTTTTAAAGAAATATAGTTTGCTTTCTCTGACTAGCAATTTCACTTGAATAAATTTATTTTAGAGATATATATGGATACGAGCAAAATGACTGTGTCCAAAATTATTTATTCACAGAATTGTTTGGAACAGCAATAGATTGGAAACAAAATGAATGTCCATCAAGAGAGGACTGGTTACATACACCATGAAACATCCAGGCAATGGAGACCTATCCAGAAATGACCAAGGAACCATGTTAATGTACCAATGCAGAATAGTCTCCAAAATATATTGCTAAATAGAGAAAATAACTCACCAAAATAAAACAAAAGGGAAAGGATGCATCTAGTATGCTGCTATTTGTGTGACAAAAAGGGGAGGGGTGATATGAACTTATTTTCTCATGGGCACATAAAATATCTCTAGAAAGATAAACAAGACACAGATAACATTGGCTGCCTTTGCAGAGGGGAGCTGGCATTCTGGGAACAGTGGTGTCAGGGAGATCCTCACTCTTTACCCTTTTCTACCTTTTGAGTTTTAAATCATAGGAATCCATTACCCTGGTGAATGAATGAATGAATGCAATCTAAAAGAAAGGAAGGAAACTCCTTCTCCTGCAGCCCGAAGGATGAGGAGATTGTGGATGGAGAGAGCCACACATTATGGAATACCTATGCCAGTGGGCTAACTTATCACATAATGCTCCTGATATCCCTGGCAGATAGATGGTTTATACCCATTTCACAGATGAGGAAGCTGGGGTTCAGAGAGAGAAGGAGCTTGCACAAGACAAGGCGCCACCAGTGGGTGCCAGAGCTGGCAGGGAGCCCAGGTCTGACTCTGGCTGATCCAGCTTATTCTTCCATGAGGAGTAGACAAGGTAGCTTGACTTCCCGCATTACAGAGACAAGAGCAGATAAGAATTGCTGGTTGTCTAGCACAGACTCAAGCTGCTCCTGCAGGAGCCAAGTCCACTGTATGGGCAGAACATTTGTACCTTCACATTCACCCATTCCCAAGGCAGAATCACCTGGTTCTTTCCCAGGGGAGTTTTAGCTGCTGGATTGATTAATCCCAGCATTCTCACTTCTCCTATTTCTGAAAACAAGATCCAATTTAATTTAGGGAGAAAAAAATTCACAAAAGCCATAGCACTCAGTTTATCCCTTGAAATGCAATCAGGCTGAAGGAAAGAATTAATTTTTAATTCCATCTTAATTACTCAGAGAAGTAATCTATTGGCACAACTTGGCCCTGGATGCCCCCTGCCTGATTTCTACCTGCTGCTGCTGGCACCTGGGACTCATTCTAGGTACTGACTGGAGGGGACAGAGGTGGGGCCAGGACTGACACTAGTGCACAGGTAGAGATTTGTGAACTGAAGAAATTCACGTGTTATCTTTCCTTTCACTGCCTCTCTGAGTTCTTTAATAAAGCCATGAGATTTATTCCTCAGAAATGAACAATGAAGGGGTCTCCAGGGTATGCCAGATCTTTTGCAACCCAGAGCTGAGGGGATGGGGATCTGTCTTCTTCATTATTTCTCATCTGTTAAGCAAATATTAATTGGACACCTACTTTGTGCCAAGTATCTTATGGGAGCTGGGGGCCCAACAGAGAAGGCCTCTGCCCTCATGGAGTTGACATTCTTGGGGGTGGGGACACAGACAGTAAACCAAAGAGCAAATAAATATAATTTCAACCAGTGATAAGCATTATGTGATAATAAAAGAGGGCAGTGGATTGAAGAGTGATAGGTGAGGGTTTGCAACAGCAGACGGGGAGTCAGAGAAAATCTCTCCAGAAAGGGAATATTTGGGGCTGAGTGCTGGGAGAGCACCATGAACGGGAGACACAGCAAGTGAAAAGACCCCAAGGCAGGGAGGAGACCATAAGTCCGCAGAGAAGAAAGGTCTGTGCAGCTGGAGTGGTTGCCTGGGGAGAAGGTAGGAGTTGATGATTTGCATCTCATTCTTATCCCAGGAGAAGCCACTGTATGCTGATGCATACACACAGTAGGTGTTCAATAAGTGCTTGCTGCAGAAACAGCACCCTCTGAACTGATAGCATTTGGGAATCCATTAGTTGCCGCTTTGTCCCTTCCCTGCTGCCATGGAAATCCAGACAACTATTAGTGTCCAGAAACCTGCCCTCTGCCAGCCCCCACCAACGTTGTTTTGATGTATTAACAAGTCTTAATGAGGACCCTAATGAGTCACTAAAGATGGCATCATTGGGTTGAGAACAGAACAGTCTACACTAGCAATGTCCAAAACAATCAGGCGATTAGCCAGGGAGCAGATACTGCCCTGTCCAGCCTGTGTTGGGCAGTGCCCCCTCCCCAGACAAGCTGAGAGCCCATTGTTCTGCCTGGATCTCTCTGGCCTATGAGTCCCCAGCTCAGCACGCTATGGTGGACCATTTTGTCACTACCGCATGAAGCTGTTAGTCTAAGAACTGAGAAAAAAAAAAAAAAAGACAAGGTTTGCTTGAATGTGTAAGTGGAAGGGAATATGTAGCTTGGGGCTGGTTAGGACTTAAAGTGCTAATGCATCAGGACAGAGGTTCTAAAATGAGGGCTGCGGGTGAAATCTGAGCGCGTGTGTTTTATTTGGTCTACACAGCAGTTACCAAAAATTTAAATCACTTTCCTGCTTTAAATTATTGGGAGAGTTTACATTAGAATGTGGATGTTCAGTTTCTCCTGAAAAGCCAGAACCTGTGACGGCCCCGGCCTCTGTGCTGGGCTGGAGTTGGGTGATGGCTGTCCCTTAGAGCTTTGTCCTCTTTGTTCCCACCATCCCTCAAGATGTCCCCACCCTGAGGCCAAGTGTCAGTTGCCATTTATCAATAAGTTTGCGCAGTTAGTTTTTCTCTTTGGAGATTTAAGAAGAAAGAAATACATTTCTCAAAGTTCCTCTTATCACAAGTTGGCAAACAAAACACAGATCGAGAGAGAAAAGGTGGGGGAGAAGTTATTTCTTGAAGAAGCGGAGACAATTCCTACATGTTTGATATGCAAGCAAAGTGTGTCTGCCTCCAGAGAATCCACTGAGACACCATGGGAACCCGGTCCCAGTGGACGGCCACATCCCGGGCTGGCCGCTGCTGGAGGGACTGGGGGCTATTGCTACCACCTGGGCAAGACTAGGCAGTAAGTGCTCACTACTGGAAATCCAAGTGCATGATTTGCTTTGAGTCCGCTGCGAGATTGTGAATATCTTGAGTCGTGTTCTGAGTGAACATGATATTTACCATTTTTTCATTTGAATATGGATTTCAAACTCCATCAGCAGGTCCTTCCTGACACCTTCCATGGGTCCCGCCATGGAACTCACTAAAGTCGTTTAAGGCCCAGCCCTGCCCTGGAGAGCTGGACTCTCTTGTCAGGGCTTCGAGTAAGGGCAGTCAGCATTCTGGAGAGATGATGTGTGCAGAAGATTTTTGAAGGTATCGAGAAAGTTGGTTTGCTGGATTCCTTATTGTTTGGAGTCTGTAAAAGTAGGTAAGGCATACTCATAGAAAAGAAGTCAAACATTACAGAAAATATTATCATGAAGAGCAAGTCTTCACTCAACCAGACCCCTGGTCTCTTGGTTTCTCTTCCCAGGAGCCTCTGTTCTCCCATGGAGCTAGAATCCAAAGTGGGAATTAATGGTTTGTTTTTTTTATCCCATTCACTATGTTTTGCTAGAAAGGGTTTTGGTTAAAGGGTGTAATCAAACCACACTTAAGAATTCTACTAAAAGATTACTTTTATAATAAGAAAAAAATGGTAGTCATCAAAAAGATATGCTCATGCCCTAATCTCTGGTACCTGTGAATGTGATTTTATTTGGAAAAAGAGTCTGCAGATATAATTAAGAATTTGGAGATGAGGAGATTATCCTGGATTATCTGGGTTGGGCCCTAAATCCAGAGAAAATATCTTTATAAAATAGTCATGGGAAGAGGAGGAGGCAATGTGACCCTGGAGACAGAGATGGGAGTGATGTGGCCACAAGCCGAAGAGTACTAGCAGCCACCAGAAGCTGCGAGGCAAGGGATGGATTCTCTGCAAGGACCTCAAGAGGGAGCATGGCCCTGCTGACACCTGGATTTCAGGCTTCTGGCTTCTAGAACAGTGAGAGGATAAATTCCTGTTGTTTTAAGGCCCCTCCCCTCCCAATTTGTGGTAATTTGTTACGGCAACCACAGGAAACTATATAGGTTCCTGCCCATCTCTCTATACTTCTCATTTTCTACGTACATGGAGCATATCGTGCTCAATTACTTTCTCCTGCTTTTTTCACTTAAGTGTTGCTTGAAAATCTTTCCCACAGTCAGCTGCCATGGTCTTATGTATGCTTACGTAGTATTCCATCGTATGGATGTGCTGTTGACAGGTCCACCTCTCCCTTACTGATGACACTGACATTGTTCCTGACCTTTCACGACTGCAAACAACACTGCAAAAGGCATCTTTTCCCACACAGGTGTGTATGCATGTGCAAACACCTGCAAGGCCAATTCCTACAAGTGAAATTGCATCCAGGAGTGTGTGCACTTCCCGTTTCCGTAGGTATTGCCAAATTGTTCTCTGAGGAGGTTATATCACAGATTCCTTTTTAAAAGTACATTTTTTTTCTCATTATAAAAGTAATTTTTTTAGTAGAATTCTTAAGTGTGATTTGATTACACCCTGTAACCAAAACCTTTTCTAGCAGAACATAGTCAATGAGAAAATAACATCAATTACCCGAAATTTTCTTGCCAGCCTGCCTAGGTTGGCCCTCTTCTGTTAAATGAGGGTGCTCGTGTTAGGTGTATGTTAGTCCTCCAGGGGGCTCTATCCTGGCACATGAGGCCAAGTGCCAGGATGTGGCTCTCTCAAACTGAATAATGGTCTGAAAGGCCCCCTGCCCTTCCCTCTGACTAATCCCAACCACTAACCCTTCTCCCAAACTCCATCCCTTCTCCCAACCTCCATGTTCCCTCTGTGAGAAGAGAAGGAAGGAAAAAAGAAAGTCACTTCCCCAATCTGGACGCTCCTGTACTGAATTTTGAATGTGCAATCTGCCCACGCTCTTAGTGTCCCCGGACCAGTCTTTGGCTCAGAGGACAGTCCCCTGCTCCTCACCAAGGCGGAGAGGAGGACCTGGCTCCCTAAGGTGCCACCCAAACCCCATCCTGCAGGCAGGAGGGCCCCTCTCTCCTCCACTCTTGGCCTGGATTGGCCACCAGGACAGTTGGTCTCCTCTGTGTCATGCCCACCCCCAGTCAGTGCCCCACAATGGTTTGAGAGCTAGAGAGACCCTTAAAGACTCTTGTCCAGGGACAGAGCAGCACGAGCTCGACAGGCACTCATTGCTGTGCCCAGGGAGCAGCAAGCAGACGGGGGACCTGGAATTGTAAGGTCTGTCTCTAGCAAGGTGTTGGCGAGCATGGCCCAGAGGCATCTAGAATCAGGGCAGAAATGTTGGATTTCATTCAATAGGCTGTCGTGAGGGTGTTTGAGCAGGGGAGTGACATGTGGTAAGAGAGAGAGAATGAATTTTGAAGGTTAAGGGTCCCTGACAACTTTCTTTGGAGAATTTTCCAAAGCCATCTGTGTCTTGTTTTCTTTGTGAAAAAGGGGGAAATAGAGGTAAATAGAACTCCAGAAGCAATTAACTGACAACTTGGGTCCTGAGAGCAATTCTTTTTCTGGATACTGTATCTTCTAGCTAGAATTCTTTGCCATCCTGGTCTTCAGGAGGGGGCTGGGAAGAGACAGGGTCACAACGCTGAGTGCTCTGTGGGAGGACCCTCCCATCGTGGTGTGTGGGGTGCTGCTCCCTGCAGTCATGTGGGGCTCAGCTTGAACAGCTGTACTGGGAGACCCAGGAGGAGGACTCATGGGGGACCTGACTCACAGCCCTGCTCTGCCTGGAGCCCCCACCTCTTCCCCTCTGGGCATGGAGGTGTGTAGGCAGCCAGCCTCCAGGCTCCTGCTAACTAATGATGCCTCATGTGCTCCCTTCTGACAGGAAAGGGAGGTAACACCTGAGCCAGTCAACAAAGCTGGTAAATGAGGTGGTGGAAGCCATCTCATCACTTTAGAGTCACAGCATCACACGCCAAAGGGGCAAGATAAAAGCACCATTCCAGTCTCCTTGGCTACTCAGGGTCTGGCCTGCAACAGAGGGGCCAGCCTCCTCTCAGCCCATTAATCCTGCTGTTTACCTTGTCTGCTATACCAATCATATGTATGACCTTGGCATCTTGTAAAATTTTGTCATTGTCATCTCCTTAAGACGACTTATTTGGAATACTTTTCTCTATTAATCAGTATTTTCTGTTTGCAAGAGTCAGAACTCGAACTCAAACTGGCTCAAGAAAACAAGGGAACTGGGAAGCATAAGGGCATGAGCTGCAGCATCAGGCATGGCTGGATCCCGGGGTGAAAACACTGTCATCAGGACTCTGCTCCCTCTCCCTCACCCAAGTCAGTTTCCCCTGCTTTCACCTCATTTTTTGGCAGCCTCTTTCTTTAGGGCGGTTCCCAGCAACTCCTGATTTATATTATACAGGCCGAGTACCCCAGAGGAAAGAGAAGACTTCCTTTTTTATGGATGTGATAAATGTCCCAGAATGGAATCCTTTTAGCTTGTCCAGGGTCATGAGTCTGGCCTGACTTCATTGTGTCAGGGATGGCAGGTTCGGGAGGTAAGCCTTGGCCAGGTGCCTGTCCCAGGTGTCCACCTCCTGAGAGGGGTGGTCCCAGGGTAAAATATCATGGCACAGAGAGTAAGGAGGAGGGGGCATGCTGGGCTGGGCAGTAGCACGGAGGCCATCATGTTCATTTCTAATTTCCTTTTTCATTTTCAACACCCCAATGTGCTTTCTAATACAAGAATGTCAGTGCTAACAAATCTGTGTGTACAATGATTCACCGGAGAAGCTATCACTAAGAAGCTATCACTAAGAATCCAGGCCTGGCTAAACTGCCAGGTTCTTGATCACCTTCTTGGCAGCCAGGTCTGGGAAAAATCATGATATGGACTTTCAGAGGATGGGGCAGGAGCAGGTGGACCCTTCTGCTCAGTGTAGTCATCCCAGAGTGACACACAGCAAAGTCTTTGAGCACACCAAAAAGACCCAGCCTTTCACTTGCAGAGGGAGTAAAATAACAGAGCCAAGAGCTCAGGCTCAAGCAGGGCCTGAGGCTGCTTCGTGAGAAGGAACTGGGGAGAGACCATTACACTGTCAGCTGGGTCCCTAAACTCCCATATTACTCAGAATCTTTGGTTACAAGTGACAGAAAATAAGTTTAGGCTGGCTGAAGCAAAATAGTAATAGCAAAATTACTATTCACAGTATGTAAATCACAATAATTCTAATTAATAATAATATGTAATATGTAATATAATTATGTGTAATGATATAATAATTATTGTTATAAACAACATTATTTCCTGGCTCACAGAACTTCAGGCATGGCTGGATCCAAGTGCTCAACAAGTCATCAGGAAGCTGTAGTCCCTATCTCAAGTCACTTTCCCCTGCGAAGACTTCATTCCCAAGTCCTCTGCAGCATCAGACTTACACTCTCAGCTCAGCAGCCCCAGCAGAAGGAGAGGACCCCTTCCCACAATCCCAGGATTTGCCCTGGATTAGACTTTGGGTTCCCTGTCTGTCTCCAAACTATTCTCTGTAACCAGGGTGTTGAGATACACTGATTGACCAGGCCTGGGACACGAGCCATCCCTACCCCTCCCTGAGTGATCAGCTTCTTCCAAACCTCAGGAACTGAGCAAGGGGGAGGGACGGTACCACAGAGGGGACGTTGCCCACAGGAAAAAACAACAGCTGTCCCTCACTCAGGGAGGTGATAGGGGAGCACCAAGCAGGAGAGGAAGGTTGTTGCTGGGGGAGGAGTCTGAGTGAGGAATGGGTGATGGGGGTAGAGAGGCTGGGGAGCAGGTGTGGGGGTCACAGATGGCAGGAGTCATTCGCAGTAGAGTTGATGGGCAGTGTTGAAGGGAGGGCGGAGACAGAAGCTGGCTCAAAGGCTCAGAGAGGAGTTTGATGCAGCTGAGAGGGGAGGCCCTGTCCTCTCTGGCTTGGAGTCTGACACCTGCCCCTTTTGGCAGGTGTGCCCTTGGCTCCTGAGCCTCTGCTGCTAGGAAGCTTCTAGTCGACTACCAGTCTTCCTGGGGTTGCCCCAGATGGCCAGGGGGTGAGGACATTTGTCCTTTCACAGGGGGTTCAGGACTGCTGCTCTAAAATCCCTCCAGATAGCTTCCTGCGAGTCTGGCCTTGCTCTGGGGGCCAGGACATGGGATGAAGGGGACAGATGTGGACCTGGCCCTAACGAACTGACTTTCCAATTGAGGCCAAGGACAGGACCTTGTGCTTTTCCCTGGGCTCACTTGGCATAGGGTCTGGCTCATGGAGGGGCTTCAGGAAATGTTTGTGGAATTAGGGCAGCAACTGTCACTGCCATGGTGGGGGAGGGGAGGGGAGAAGTTGCTTTTAGCCCTCCCACCTATAATTGGCTGGGTGACCTTCACTTAGTTAAAACCCTCTCTGGGCCCCTAGGTTTCTCATCTGTCAACTGATGGGTTTGGAGTAGCCACCTCCAAGTCCCTGTCTAACTTTCACAGTCTGGCTCTCTGGCCAGCCCCGCTGCCGCGGGGACCCTGTTCTGGCAGCCACACTAGCCCATTCCTTCTCCTGAGCCCCCAGCTCCTGCCTGCCCTGAGAAGCCAGAGCAGGGGGAGAAGGATTCGAGACTCTGTAATTATTGTAAAGAGGAGAGTTTAAGTGTTTAGTTTTATGAGGTAGCCGGCCCTCTCTGTCAGCAGAAAGCCGCACGCCTCCCTGGGTGCGAGTTAATTTCCTCCGTGGCTCGTTTCCTCACCTGCTGTCATTTTTCCTCAGCTGCTTTATGGCTTTCAGAGCCTTCAGAGCTGTGTGTGGTGGCGGTGGCTTCACACACTGGAGCCAGAAGCCCCCATGCCATCCCCTCATGCTGAGCCCATGGGTAGCCAGGCCCTGCCGTTGGCAGTGGGGCAGGTGACCTCTGGGCTGTATGAGACTCTCAGAAGGGAGGCGGTGGGCTAGAAGGGAGGGAGAAGCAATGAGGCCAGGCCAGGCTGTCCCCATCCAGGCCATGGCCCCTGGCACCTCCTTGTCAAGCTTGTAAGGAACAAGTCTAAATTAAATGATGGTCATGCCACCCTTGCAGCCATCCTGAGTGCTTCAATTAAACAACAGAGGACTTTGCCCTCTGGCTCATAGTGAGCAAGGGGGAGATGCATCAGCTTTGGCCTCAGACACACCTGGGTTCAAATCCCAATCCTGCCAATACTGTCACCTGGACCAAGTGACTTCACCCCCCAGGGCTTCCATTTCCTGGCCTGCAGAATGGGGATGCACACAGCACCTGTCTGGTGGTGCTGAGGGGTTCTGATGAGCAACCAAATAACCTCTAAAAGATGCCGGAGTCTGCCAAGACCAATAACAGCCTTTCACCTGAATCGGGCCTGGCCACGCACATAGAATTGTCACAAAGAGGACCCATGGGGACCCACCAAATGGCCTTGGAAGGGAAGGGTTCTTAGTCCCATTCCAGGTTGAGGGACCTAAGCCCTGAAAAGTGACACAGCATGCCGAGAATTGCCGGACTCACAGGAAGCCAAGCAAGGTGCCTGGCAGTGCCAGAGAGCATCCTTAGAGGCACAGCAAAAATGGACTCCCTTTCAGAGGCCGTAGCCTGGCAGTTTTGTGACCCATCAGCTGATTTCACATAACTGGGTGGCTCTAAGGAATGACAGCGATAAAATAAAGCAGATCAGTGTGCTGCAAAGAAGGGCTCTGCAGAGTCAGACACAGGCTCGAACCCACTGTGTCACTTATGACCTTGAGCAAATCATGGATTCTCTCATCTGCAAAATAGGGATGGCAGCTGTGTCCTAGGGCACATGCGAGGATTCAATTAAGTGAGAGGAGGTGTGTGGACTCCCTCACACACAATGAGAACATTGGCGGTGATTTCCCTCCTAGACACCAGGAGTTGGGAGACCTAGTTCTTCTGCCTCTAGCTCTTGATATAACCATGATATAACCATGATATAACCAGTTCAATCTCGAGCACATTGCTACCTGTCTCAGCGAACATTCAGGCTGCAGACTCCTGTGAGACTTCATTAAGTTGTGGATCCTCTGTGCGCAGTGTGCGTACACAGGACACCATGGATTTGGCAAGTGATTTTGGGGATTCCTGTGCCTCCTGACATCTGTCCGTGGACCCTTGGTCAAGACCCCTGAGCTGATGAGTCCTCTAGTCCTAACCTTCTACATCTTTGCGGGGAGCCTGGAGGTGGGTCCCACACGATTACTCTGGTTCTTTCTGGACCCCAGCAGCATGTGGATTCACAAATTGGCCTCAGCCTGTAGTCCCACCCGACTGCATTCTGGGGAGGAAGAGATGCTGTTATAAAAGTCCAAAGAGTCCCACAGTGGCTGCCTTGGTTGGCTCACCGCCCCCACTTTCAGGACATCTACAGTTGGCCCCCAGTATCCCCCCCTTCTTCCTTCTGGAAACAGTCCTCCAAACTCCTCTTGGGAACATCCCTCCCATGTATCAGCCTATGATTGGTGAGTTGATTCCACACTTACCTTCAGCAACAGACCTGATTGGCCACACAGCATATCCCCACCTCCTGGCTGTGGCTATTGGTTCAGAGATGGTCAGGTAACCCAGTAAGAGCCAAGGAGACATGAGAATATTCCCAGTGTTTCTGGGAAAACAAGGTCTTCCTTGTCTCACACAGACATCTGAAAGAGATCTTCACTGTTCCCCTTAATTGGTATAAGATTAGAATGAGGGCAGCCATTTTACTACCAGGAAGCAATAGCCCGGAGCTGCTCAAGGTGAGGATCAGGGGAGGCTTTTGTAAGAAGCCTGAGGTGAAACTCACAACATAAAAGTCAAATGAGGGAGATGGAGAGAAGCAAGTTCTTGTAACATCTTTGGAGCTGATGGACCAAGCCTCACCTGATACTAACAGTACCTGTATAGTTCAATAAAACTGTATAACTCAGTAAACTCCCCCATGATACACCCAGTTAGACCCGAGTATTTCTGTTACAGAACACCAAGCATTCTAAATGAAACTCCCTGCCGGCTGCACCAGACAGGGAAAAGGAGTCAGGAAGACAAAATTCTTCTAAAGGATGTGGGAGATAGGAGTATCCACCCACCCACCTGGTGCTGGAAAAATTTCAGGAAAAGCCAGGGCCGACAGGGCAGATGAATTTTTTGGTATTATTAGTCTAGACAAGAGCAAATGTTGGCTATTTGGAGTTTGATTAATCACCTACTCTGTTAGAGTTCACAAATATTTCCTGAAAGGCAGTCACATGAGGGTTCCTCTATTGAGTGATGGAAGACACACATTCGAACAGGACAGTCCCCACGGTGGGGAGTTCTAAGTCAGGTGAGGAAGACAGGCTCAGACGAAACTCACAGTGACGCAAACAGGATGGGGATAAGTGCTGAGATTAGGATATGACCCACAGGTCCTGGAAGCCTGGGGAGGATGATACAGGAAGGTAGGACCCAGAAAATAGGGTGCCACCTCCACCCAGAGAGAGTGCATTTTCTCAATTTGCACAACGACCCATTAGGGGCTAGAGCAGCCCCAAGCGCCAGGCACACTGGGGGAGCAGTCATACCACACTTAGCCCTATCGAATTCTCCAGGTTCCGTGTTCCCCAAAGTGTGGAATGAGGACCATGGCAGGGGTTGAGTTTTAGGAGGTGCAGAGAATAGACTCAATTCACACTGTCTCATTCAGATAGTGAGACAATTACTTCTTATGCAGCTCTCCTGAACCCGTCTACAAAGGACCAAGTCTCCCTTTTGGTGCTCACATATCATTCATGCCTCTCTACATTCACTGACCACTCCTTATAGCAGAGGGAGAGAGCAAGCCTCAGCCTCCTGCCTTCCACAGGCAACAGGCTCTTGCTCAAATTTCCTTGCACTGTTTTGTTTTCGTGGCATTTATTTTAACAGTTGTCTTCTATTTATGGCAAGTAATATTGGCTTTCCATTTATGACAGTGATAAGAAGCTTCCTTTTACATTTTATTTCTTTAAGTTTTTTAAAAGTAGCTGGTTTTAAGACAAACATTAGATAAGACCAGCGGAACACAAATATGATAAAAACTGTGAAGGTGGGATGTGAATAACCCAGGTGTGGGGGATACTTTTTGCACAAATGCTGGTTGCCTGCTGAGTGCAGGCACGGGAAATACAAGCAGGCAAAACCCCTACCCTCACGGAGTTTTCAGTCTAGCAGGGACAGGAAGCGGGGAGGGGGGAAGATGTCACCAAAGTAAATAAAATGCATGGTGCATCAGACAGTGGTCAGTGATCTGTGTGCGTGTAAAGCCAGTAAGTGGATGCAAACCCACTGGGTGAAGCTCCGCTGAAATCTGACAGAGAGTAGAGGCTTGGGGGTGAGGCCGGGGCTTCACAGATTCCCTGGGAAGGAGCACAGCAAGCAGCAAGCACAGAGGAACCCAGTCATGCTGCCATCCCGCCAAGCTGAGGCTGGTTTTGGAGACTCCCACTGGTTGAGATGACACACCACAGGAAACCCCACATCAGTGCACTGTTCTCCTTTCTTCAGAATGAAAAACTAAAACAGGGTCTGCAGAGACAAGAAGTGTAGCTTAGAAAGCAGCCGCCAGGGCACAGCAAGGTCACCGCAGCTCCATCCTGGTCCCACACTGTGCGCAGGAGCAGCCCCTCGCATGAGATCAGGACCCCCCACGACGGAACCCACGAACCCACGAGGCATTAAAATCATTGCCTTCTGAGTCATCAAAATGCCATTGACTTGTGGTCAATAACAGTATGGGGTGTTAAGTGCACTTATTATTTCACTTGTTTGAAAACTGGTTGTCTGTCCATGGTCCATCCGCAGCCCTGTAGGTAGAAACACCAAGAGTCTGAACCCTGCTTGTGAGCTGTCTGCTTCTGATAAGGCTCCTTTATTCACGTGAGCGTCCATTTTCTTCAGTATAAAATGGAGTAATGCATTGAATGAGGCCATTTGTACTGCTCTTGGCACATGTGGCCAGTCAATAACTGTCCTGTTCCTCCATATACCTAACTCTAGTTACCCAGAACACTCCATCTCCCTTCTGCAAACGGGAGGAGGAGATGGGCAGGAAACCCATTCATTCATTCGACAAGTATATATATTAGCCCACACCAGGCACTGTCCCAGTCACTGAAAGTACAGCAGCAAACAAAACAAAGACGAATAAGGACCTGCTTCTAGGATGGGAACATGTCATCAAAGCAACACATGAGATTTCAACTAGTCACAAGGAGCCAACTCAGATAGGGTATCCAGGGGGGCTTTGCAGAAGAGGTGACACTGGGACAAGAAGGGGTGAGCTTCGTAAAGATTTGTGGGGAGAGCACTCCAGACAGAGGGCAGAGCAACATTCCTGCAAGTCTTCTGCAAGCTGGAAAGTCTGCTGCTGGAGGAAGTGAGTGCTGGGAGTGTAGCATGACGGGAGGGACAGGTCAGCGTCTGTGGGACTCTGGCAGGGGAGAGGCATGTGGGGATGGCTGTGTGGCCTGGGTGCAAGGAAGCCTGTAGTTCCATTCTATGACAGGGCCCCTTCAACAGCATCTTTAGAACCCCACCCCCCATTTGAGTGAGACCTTGGGCTCCTGCAAACCAATCCAGGCCCTGCCTGCTGCTCCCCAATCCTGGGCATCAGTGTCATCTTTGACCAGACCCCTGGGACATTCACATGCTGGCTGAATTTCCCCCCCATGAATCCCAGTTCTCTTTGGGGTTGGAAGAAATCTCTGCGGTTTGGATGGAGGGAGGGCTGAGGAGGGGGAGAGAGCAAAGTGTGTCTGCTGGCACCAGAATCACAGCAGAAGCCAAAGCTGGAAACTGTCCCAAGTAGTTAGAAATTAAAATAATAAAAGAAAACTGAGCATATGGAGTTTGTAAAGTGACGTCCATCTTCACAAAGGGACACAACTTGCTCAGAACGCACTGGAGAGCTAGAGCCTGGGAGGACGTGTCCGTGGAATAAGGATGAACACTCGCCTCCCCCGTGGGGATGAGGAGCAAGGGTACTGCATTGCTCTGGGCCATGCGAAGTGTGGGAATCACTTTTGGGTTGTACCTTTGGAATAGGAGGAAGAATGTCCTCTATGTTTCCTTCCTAACCACAGTCCTCCCAGCCCAGTGAAAGCCCCCAGCTCAATCCCAAACCCATCTTTAGTCCTTCATCTTCTTTATCCAACGCCAGAGCAGTCCTGAAGGCCGAACCTCCAAAACACACCCCAATCCAGCTGCTTCTCACCTCCTCTCCACCTCCCCTTCAATCCAACAGCCACCTCTACCTGGTCTCCCGACCTGGTCCAGTTTGTCCTCCCCATGGCCACCAGATGGATCTCTTCTCCAAAGGCTTTCATCCCACCCTGGATAAAATCTCAGCTCTTCCCCATGGCCCTCAGGTCCCTGTGTGATCCAGGCTCTACACACTTCCAATGTCACTGGCCTTCCTTCTATTTCCAAATGGGGCAAGGTCATCCTGCCTCAAGGCCTTTGTACTATGGTTTCCTCTGCTGAGAACCTTCTCTCTTGCCCTTTTTATGAATTGATCCTCATTCAGGCCTCATTCCAAATGCCACCTCCTCAGAAAAGCCCTCCCTGGCCACCTCATCTAGAAGGCTATTGCTCCAGTTCCTTTTGATAGTACTCTATTTCTACATAATCGATCACTATCTAAAATCATCTTATTTGTTTGTTTGTTTGTTTGATTTGTCCCTCTACCATGTAAGCACTGTGATCCCTAGACTTTGTCCTCTTTCTTGCTGTGTTCTCCGCACCTGGAACAGTGTTCGGCCCAGAGTAGACCCTTCACAGACATTTACTGAATGGAGACCCAGTGAATGCCCAAACCACCTGGTTTATTTGGCCGCCACTGGGTGTTTAGGTAGCACCACGCAAAGCCTTGTGATTACCAAGTGGCAAACATCATTGCACTCGGGCAGAATTCATGAGATTCTGATGGAGCCCATGTGTTCGTGAGTCAGGGCACTGCAGAGTGAGCCTGTTCCAGACAGATCTCTGGACACCCCAGCATGTGTTGGGAGCTTCCATTTCAATAGGTCGAGAAACCAAGCAAAAAACCTTGACCTCCTGCTCCTGGACTTAGGAGACACTTGGGAGGCCCAGGTGCCTCCAGCCTGGGTACTCAGGTATCCCCTGTTCCAGGCAGCCATCTGGCCCAAGTCGGAGAGGTGCGCTGGCTGGAAGGTACGGACAGCAGGGCAAAAGGGGAGGGCAGGCCTCCTGAGAGTGCCTCTGGGGTAGGAGACCTGGCCAGCCTGAGGGCCCTGAGGGTCCTTGAGGGCTCTTGAGTGCCTTGGCTTGGGTGCGCAGAGGTGGCTGTGTGGCATATGTAGATGCTTGTGGGAAGCTGGGGCAGAGAGAACCTGCCCCGGGGTGGCTGGGCCTGTGGAGCAGAGTGGAGGGTTCCCTTCCTGCAGTATCCCCTTCCCTCCTTCTCTATCCCCGCCCCCCCTCCGTCTGGCTGCTCCTCTCCTGCTCTGCTGCACACTGGCCTCCACAAGATGAATTTTCCTGGCTGTGCCAATCTTGCTGCCACCTGTTCGCGCTGTGCTGGAGCCAGCAAAGTGGCTCAGCTTCAAACTCAGAGCAGCTGGGAGAGTGGTTGCCAAGCCTCGTCATTTCCCTTGCTCCCCTCCTTTGTTGCTGCAGCCGGGGCTTGGGCTCCAAGACATCCTGTCACCTGCCGTCAGCTGGGCAGCCCCTTCTCTCTCCCTACCACATCCCACTAGACCCCTCCAGGCCTCCTCAGGCCTCAGCCTCCCTCACTGTCAGGCTGCAGAGCAGGATGCAGTAGGGGCATTCACAGTGGCCCTCGCCTACTCTCCAGCCCCAGCCCAGATTCTCAGTCCCCTTCCTCTCCCTCACTTCCTATGGGGTTCCCCAATTTACTGTTCCCAGGAACCTTATGCAGGAACTCCAGACAGAAGGACTGAGGCTGGGACAAGGGGCCTGAGAGAGCCAGGAGCTGTCCAGCTTTACCCGCTGAGCTCATGATACAGCAGGCATCCCGGGACATAAGCAGGCAGAGCAGGCATCAAACCTCTAGGGGAGGGAAGGTTTCAGAAACTTCCTGCAATAGCACTCCCAGCCCTGGCCCTGATGCTCACTCACTGGCTTCATGACCTTGGCAAAGCTCCTCTGAACCAGTGTCCTAGCTACCAGTGGGCTAGGCCAGTGCCCACCCATTCCACAGTGTCACTTGAACTCCTTTGGGACAAGGCAGGGATATAATTAAATACATGCATGGGACAGAGAAATTCAAACTGTAAAGTACTGTGCAGCTGAGGATATGATTTTGCTCTTTCTCATGGGGTGTGGACTGGCCCCCAGAGACATGGTAGGGCCCCGTAGTCAGAGTGTGTGTATGCCCAGACTCTGGGAGAAAGACATGGGCTGTGTCTGCCTTCAGAAATACTAACTCCAGCTGAGGGGGCATCTAATGGCTGAGAGACAGACACATCAGAAGATAGAGCAAGATACAGGCAGACAGACAAATAAACACAGATGAACTAGCCAGTAAGGCCGATGGCTCTCCTGATGGGAACAGACAGGCAGTGGCGGCTGAGTTCCCATAGCCTGGGGCCTTTCTCTGCTCCATCAGCATCCTCTCCTGCCTCCTACCCTAGGTCATCAGCTCTCACACACATAGACCTACAGACACATGGGCACACGCACACATCCTAGTGCTCATACGGCTGCCTCCTGCAGCCACAGAGGGATAGGGCAGAGGTAGGGCATGGTGAGTGGAGGCCTGGGCCCTCCAAATCCTGAGAAGCTACTGAGAAGAGAACCAGCCTCTGGCATTTGGGGGAAGGGATCTTCGCTTGGCACAAATTACTCGGGGTGAGAGGAGGTGTGTCTTTGTCGATGATAGTAATAGGAAACTGCAGACCACTTCCATGGGGTGTGGGGCTAACCTGAGGGTGAATCATGAAGGAGAAGCTGAGAAGCTGAGAAGCTGAGGAGGTTGGTGGAGAAACTGTAGTGTCTGCTCGAAGTTCTCAAGGTAAATTTTCCTGGGTACCCAGAGCTGAGGGGCTCCAGCACCATCTGGTTTGTGAGGCTGGGCTGGGGGCACCAGCTCTGGCAGGCTATGGACAAGGCAGAGGCTCGGGCCAGCAGCCTTGCTTCCTCTGTGCCCCTGCCCATGTATCCTCCCACAGCTGCCAGACTGCTCTTTTGAGAATAAACATCAGATCTGTCCTTCCTGTGCTTCCCTCCCCACCCTCATGGCTTCCCACTGTACATGTAATGAAGCTCAAATCCTCCTGTGGTTTACAAGGGCCCAGAATCTGCTCTGCCTACCTGCCCAACTTCACATTCCAGCTCTTCCTCATTTACCACCCTCCATCCACACTGGCCCCATTGTTCCTCCAACCCAGTCCCACCTCGGGGCCTTTGCACTTGCTGTGCTCTCTGCCTGAGACACTCAAACTACCAGTTCTTACTTGGTTGCCTTCTCTTCATTCAGGTCTCAGGGAGAGGTCTTTCCCTGTCCTAATTAGTGCCTCCTCTTTCCTCTTGGCTCAGTCGCATCTTCCAGGTTTTGCGCATTTGTTTTCTGCATAGCACGTATTCCTACATGAAAATATTTCCTTTGTGTGTTTTTTGTCCAGCTCTGTCCTGTGGAATGCAACCTCATGTCTTGTTCATTGCTGTTCCTGCTGTCTGAGCCAGAGCCTGGAACACAACAGGCATTTAATAAAGCCCCTTGTGAATGAGTGAATCACAGAGGAAGAGGTCAAGTGACCCTGGAGTGGGGACACATACCCAAGAAACTGAACAGGATAGAAGGCAATGCAATTGGAGGACGGGCCAGGACCAGAGAGCCCTCCAAGGGGCTCATGATGCCAATGTCCATTTTCTCATGGGCTTCCTTGGTTCACCTCATTTAATGTCCATCATCTGAAGCTGGTGTATTATGAACCCCATTTTACAGATGTGGCAGCTGAGGCTCCAAGAGATTAAACCGTGTGTCTGAAGTCATGCTGCTTACAAAAAAGAATAGGGTTGTGAATCACATCCCACACTTTCTCCTCTGTGGCACATGGCCTCACGGCTGGTTAGAGAAAGGTCTTAGGGACCCCATCTGTCTCCCTGGAATCACTCACAGGGAGTGATTCCCAAAAGGGCTTGCCTATTTGAAATGGCAGCAGAGAGGAGTCATGGGATGCAGGCTTACAAGGACCCTCGGCTGAAGAGGGCGGTGACCAAGAAAGAGAAGCCAGTGAAGTGGGTCCTAGTCCTTGGCGGGCAAGAGAAGGGTGAACGGAGATCTGACTCTTGACTGGAAATAAGTTCCTGGAGGAGACCTCCAGAATGGAAATGACCGAAGGCTTAGATCAGAGTCCTAGCCCTGCTTCTGGCAAACACATCTCATCTTTGGCTTTGCTGTTCTTCCCTATGGAATGGAGATAATAATGTCTACTTCCCAGAGTTGTTCTGAGAACGAGTCAGGCCTTGTGTGTGGGAGTGCTTTTATAACCCTTCAAGGGTTGTACAAATCTACATCGGTGAGGACCCATTGGCTTCGAGGGTGAGAAATCCACCTCAAACTGGCTCAAACTCAAAAGGCTGGTCACGAGCTCTTATAAGTGAAAAGTCCTCGAGGCAATGGAGGTTTGGCTCCAGGCATGGCTGGATCGGGGTGCTCCAACAGAACCAGTCTCTCTCCTCTGTGGGCTCCCTTCTTAGGCAGGCTCTCCTCGATGGATAACCATTAGCCACTCCAGGCCCCCACACTGACAGAAGACTAACCCCACCTGAAAGGAAATGTCTCCTGTGTAAGCCCCAGCTTAAGTCTCAGGATTGATTCTCACTGGTACAAACTGGGGGCCCAACCTGAAGCAGGGGTGAGATTGGCTGCATTTGAACCATGAAGACTCTGAGTGGGGGTGGGGGTGGGGCTTTCTAAAAGAAAATGGTGCCGCTGGCAGAAGAGAAGATCTAGGATCCTGGATGGCCAACAACAGACGTTCAAGGCAAGATCATCAGTGGCATCCTCACCCTTCCAGCTGGCACTGCGGAGCAACATTCTTTAGGTTCCAGGTCCCAGGAGGTGCCACTCTCGGGCTGCCCTGCAGGGGCTCAGAGCAGGCCACTTCCTTGGGAAAGTATTGAACGGAGCTGCTGTGAGAGTTAAACAGAACTGTTCTGTGAATGTGGTTTGTATAGGGTGAAAACACCCTTTGAATGTTGTTTTAGAATAGGAGAGGGGCGGGGAACTTCAGGGTTTGGGAACTGAAAGGGGCTGAGAAGTCACTGGCCACCGCTCCCCTTTTATAGTCATCACCGTGAGGAAACAGATGCAGATCGCATCATGTTACTCCCCTGCCTAAATCCTCCACTGGCTTCCCTTTGATCTTAGAATAGTCTAAATTCCCTTCCTCTGTCTCAAAGGCCCCTGGGATCTGGCTCCTGCCAGGCTTTCCAACTCTATGCTCCTTCTCCATCCCGCCATCCTCCTGTGCTCCAGCTGCATTGCCTCTCCTTTGGTTGGACAAACACATCGAACTCATTTCCTTCTCAGGTGCTTTGCACTTGCTGGTCCTTCTGCCCCAAACACTTTTCCCCAGATGGCCAAACAGCTGCCATTTCCTCATTACTCTTACTCAGATCTCTGCTGAAACATCACCTTCTCAGAGATTCCCCTGGCCACATTCAGAATTGATGCTCTCCACACCTTCTCCTTCCATTCTGTCTCTTTACCCTTTTTATATTCTTCACCAGTGGGAATGATCTCATTGGTTTATTTATTGACTTGTTTATTGTTAATTCCTCTCCTGTCTGCCACCCCCACTGGGGTAACCAGATCCAAGAAAATGGGACCTATACACAACACAGGGCCTGGCATCTAGTAGGGGATCAATAAATATTTGTTGAATGAATGAGTGTAAGGATGGATAGATAGTCAATGGATAGTGGATGGGTGAGCAAGTGGATGAGTGGATAGACAGATGGCTGGGCTGAGCTCATGCCTTGCCTAGTCTTGTCTTTATTCTCTAAATTGTTTCTTGCCCTTAAAAAGGTGTGCTCTGTTTCCCCTTTTAGACTAGGAACCGACTTGGAGCTCTGGTAGCTAAAGACCCTCCAGACTCCCCACTTCACACCAGCTCCCACACTGCAGCCTTAGTGATACCTGCTCTAGTCGCTGAATTCGGCTGACTTCAAAGCCCACTAAACTGATCAATTAGAATGTTAATAAAACCCTTTCCCCTGCATGGGCACACTTCTGCCCTCGCCTGCTGCCCATCGGCTAAGTCTGCTGTCACTGTTGCCAGGAGCCGAGAGAGAGCTCACCGCCCCCCTTGCCTGGCAGCCATGCAGGTGAGCTAGGCACCTTAGTCCTCACAGCAGCCCCCAGGGAGGTGTGTCACTCAGCCTTGTTCCTCCAGGGCTGTTCTGGGAGGTGGGAAGTGGGAGGCCGCCTATCTCTTTGAGGACCTGCCACCTCAGCTGGGGGGCCTGTGTGGTTGGTAGGGGAGGCTGCCAAGGTGGTGCTGTGGCGGCCTCACACACAGACAGCTTTCTGTGAGCTGCCCTGGTGTCTAGGAGACAGAGGCTAGAGGAGGGAAGGGGTGCTACCGTAACCTTGGCTCACTCCAACCACTGAAAAGAAACAGGGTCCAGGAGAACATTCAGGCAGGCAGGGCAGCGGGCCATGACCCTGTCAGGAGCAGGATGGGCCCACTGGGCTAAGACCATATTCATGGAACACCCTGATGCAGGTACCAGGTCATTCTCACATGAGGTCCCAAGGATCAGGGAGGCTCCTCTTCCTATCTGGAAAATTCCATCTCAGTGAAATCCGGTAGAAGAAAACATCAACTCTCCATGTCATTGTCGAGTGGGGTTTGGGGGAAGCACACTGCAAAAAGATGCATACAGAAAGATGCTGTATTGTAAAAAATCTAAAATCAAGCAACACTGTGTCAGTTATATCAAGATATATACCTGTATACGTGCAGAGAAAAGCCTAGAAGGCTGCATGCCAGACTCTCACTAGTGGTTACCTCCCTAGAAAAACCTGAGGTTTGGAGTGGGGTTATTTGTAACCTTTTTTTATATATATATACAAAAATAAGGTATTCATATTTTATATGTGAAATTTAAAATTAATTTTTAAAGATATTCACCAAGGATGTAATTTAGAGTTAGGGTCAGACTTAACCCTAGGAGGAAGTGACCCGAAAGGTTGTGAAAGGGCACGAGGGGGTTCTTGCTGGCATAGGGCCCCCCCCCCCTTGAACTGGGTCCCTCCGCTAGCAAACCCTGTGTCTTCTTTCACCTTGGAGCTTCCCTGGGACAGGGTGCCTCTGGCTGCCTTCCCAGACCTGACTCTCCTTACACCTCCTGCCAAGCCCCCATCTTGAGGTAGCTGAGGCACATGCAAGAATCGTGTTAACCAAGGCAGGTGCAGGAACCTAGAAATCAGTTCTAGGACTTGGAGAGCAAGGACGATGGGAATCCAGTCCCCGAGGAAGTGGAAGCGTTCTGCTCCACTGATCTCATAGTGCCAGGGCTGCAGCATCTCTGCTTCCACCCAGCCAAGTGACAGCGTCCACGTGCTCATGCAAAGGGGGTTATTTTATTAACCAGATAGATTAAGCATCTCTCCTTCTAATTACTAGTTTAATTAACCTTGGCACACAGTATGTATCAACCCCAAGGGACTGAGTCAGAATTGCCTCACTGGGTGAGCATCACCCATCTGCTGTGCACTTGCTTTAGCTGGCCTTCAAGGTGCCAGGGCAGTGGGCTCTGAGGGCCAGGGGTGGGGTAGGGGAAAAGTGGCAGGGCTGTCAGGAACTTCTCAGGAGGGTCTTCTGTGAGTGCTGGATTCCAACATGGCTGCCTCTTCAGCAGCCCTTCTGCAAGAGATCCTGCACAAGGTGACTACAGAGGACTCAGCCTAGGCCACCAAACTTGTGTCTCTCAGGTGTCTGCAGGGTAGCAAAGCACCCTGGGTAAAGCCCGGAACTGGAAGACTTGTATTCAACTACTGCTTACTGGGTGGTGATGGTGCAGGCGCTGCCTTAAATGCTCAAGCTTCAGTTTTGTCATCTGTGAAATGAGTACAGGGTAACCTAGGACACAGGACAAGTTATAAGGTTTAATTACGAGAACAGAAGTCAAGATGCCTTATAAATGACATTCATTCATTCATTCATTCATTCAGCATATCGTTATGGAGTGTGCTCTATGTGTTGGCAAAAGTAAGCAATGATGAACGGGGCGAACTTAAAGCTCAGTGTCTGGTTAAAAACCCCAGAGTCATTCCCTATGTGTATGCACACACAGTTTTTCCTGACTGGTCACCCCCAACAGCCCATGCTCAGCACACACCTCACAGACACTTGCACATCGCACACGGGCACACACATTCTCCTTCACAGCCGTGAATGGAACATGCAGCATCTCAGAAACACGCCTACATGTGTGGAGACGACTGTGTGGCGCCTCTGTTCTCAAGAAGCATGAGGCCAAAGATGTCATAGTCACAAGAAGCGCAGAGGGCCTGGTAAAGGAGGTTTTATATATTTATTTATTTAAAAGCTTATTAAAACCCACACCTAGTCTCCTCTTCACTAATGCAGTGTTGTTGGAGCTTCCCGATGTCTGTGTGGGAGGGTGAAGATGGGAGCGTGTGTATCTGCATATGCGTGAGAGAGAAGCCTTTCCATGCATTTGTATGTAGGATACACCAACGTGTGTGTGCACGTGTGTGTGTGTGTCCGGTTGTGGAATGTGAGGTGTGCATTATGAGCATGCTTCTTAAGACCTTTCGATCGTGAACAGTGTTTCTCAATCTACTTTTCCACTATTGCCTCCATAAGGAGCCTAGTAGACATTTTTTCCCTAATCGCTTCCTCTCTGAAATTGTAATACCACAGATACACTGTATATCTGTTTATGCACTATATATAGACCTGTATTTTATAGAAAGAGTTAGGTTTTCCACCTCAAAGAACCAATTTTGGCCCCCTTGGGGGCAATACTGCCCCTGTTGAGAATTCATGATGCTCACCAAGAGTTTCCGGCTCCAGGGGCCTGTGACCCCTGACATTATGTGCCGTGATTCCCAGTCTCTCTCAAGAGACCCTCTGAAATGCAGATTCATGGGCCCCATCTGGCAATCCCATAGTAGGCTTAGGAGGAGTCCAGAAATCTGGGTTCTAGTAAGGTCCCAAGGGGTTCTGATGCCCTGGCTGAGAGAGGACTCTGGGGCTGAAGGGAGTTTAGAACAATCAGGGACCATTTCATCTGAGAAGAGAGGGTCTATCTGGAGACCCAACCCCCACCCAGTCCTAGAGAACTTGGAATCAACCCACAAGGCCTGGGGCCCTGGCCATCAATCCTCCCTATATTAGAGCTGCCTCAGGGCTCCCCAGGGGGAGGCTGGCAGCTGGACCAGAACGGCTCCCACTGACCAAGATTTCAAGAAGACATGATGAAGAGTGTGTCCCCAAGACCAGGACCATGCAGCTGGAGTCTGGAACAAATGCTGACCCAGGTGTCTGCAGCCCCATTTTCTATCTGTTCAATAGAGCCACAGATGCTCCCACACTGGACTGGGCCTCCCTTCCGGGAGCCCAGCGTTCCCGCAGTCCCAGGGACTCAGTGTGCCAGGCACTGGGAGAGGAGGCAGCTTACCTTGCCCTGCCCACCAGACCAGCCCTGGGATTGGAAGGGAAGCTCCAAGTTGTCAGGGTTTGGAACCCCATCTGGGTGTTGCCAAGGAGCTGGTAACAAAATCAATCAAAAACAGGGACCCCCCATGCGGCCTTGCTTTTTGTGGGTACAAAAGAAAAGCCCTGACTCTTTGGGGAACTGGACCAGGGCCAAGCCCCAGCCCTGGGTGTCTGAGTGATCAGAACACAGGGGACCGATTGACATGCTGTGGGCAGTGGTTCAGCAAGAGGCTGCCATGGGGCAGATGGGCGCCTAGAAGAAGGAGGGAGGGAGGGAGGGAGGGGCCATTGTGGTGGGTGAGGTGTGGAGTGGGCTGGGGGGTAGAAGTGACTCAGGACATGAGCCAAGAGAGAGGAAGGTGGGATGAGAGTGGATGGGAGATAGAGATGGAGATGGAGGGAGCTTGGAGAAAGAGCAGGGAGGAGGGGGCAGGACACTGCAATCTGCTGGGGAAACCAGGAAGGCATCCTTCTCCCTCTCTTAAGCTTTTAAAGGCATCAGAGCATCTTGCTAATTGTTCATCTCCCAGAGACGCTAATGAAATTAACTCTGCAAAATGCTCATCAGGTCATCTGCAGAGGGCACGGTGCCAGGCTTCGGTTTGGTCTAATCCCATCCTCCTTCTCCTCCTCAGCTCCTCCTGCCCCTTCCTGATGATTCCCCACCCCTCTTTTTCACGAGGCTCCTCAGCAGGAACACCTCACCTCTAAACCTGCCTGAGAGAGCCCAGTGGGGACACTAGAAAAGGGGGCTGTGTAGCCAGGGAAACCTGAGTCTGAGATGCCACGGAGCTCATGAAGCTGGAAAGGTTGTCTCTGGGTGTGAGCATTTCTGTGTGCGTGTGTTTCTGAGTGTGTGTGTGTTTGTGTGTGTGTGTGCGCGTGCGTGTGTAATAGCACATATATCATAGGAGCATGTAATCCTAATAAAACCATTTGTTAGACTAAACATTCTTTCAATCACTCAGCAAACATTTCTGAAGAAGCATGTACATTTAAATCCTTGTTTTATCTCTTATAAACAGTGTGGCGTTAAGCAAGTTACATCCTTACTCTGTGCCTCAGTTTTTGTTTCAATACAATTGGGATAATAGCATCTACTTCATAAAGGGAGTTTGTGAGAATTGGAAGAGATAAACCAAGTAAGGAGCTTTAGTCCTGTGCTGGATGAGGTCTCAAAAAATGCTGGGCACTGTCCTCAGTCCTGGAGGCGAGGAGCCCTCGGGTGCTGTGCTGAGGCACAGGAGAGGCCCAAGCACAAAGTTCTTAAGTAGCAGGGGGAAACATGGAGAATGGGTCTGTGCAGGAAAGAAGTGTGCATCTGTGTATGTAAATATATACAGGGAACTTATGTGTTTTTATTGATTGTGTTCAGTTGTAGATGTGCACCTGTGTGAGTTGGGTGTGGGAAGTGCATTTATGTTAGGAGCAGAGATTGAGTGGGTGCTGGCATGCTGTGTGTGTGTGTGTGTGTGTGTGTGTGTGTGTGTGTGACTGTGTGAGTGCATGCATGTGCTGGATTCAGGGAATGGGTGGGTGTTGGGGTTCTGTGTATGGAAGGGACTGGTCCAGATGCTGCTGGGGGTCCTCTGAAGCAGTTTATTTCTAGTTCTCTTTCCCCTCTTGACCCACCCCCACATTCTTTATTTGTATGATGACCTGGCTGTCATTCCCCCCTACCTCCAACTAGAAGGACATCTATATCTTCTCCCACAGCCTCCCCCAATGGATAGCATTGAGGCTTGCAAACAACAGGCACTAATAAATGTCTGGGAAAGGCTCTAGAACAGGCATCCAGAAAGGATGATTTTGGATCATTCTTTCAAATGCAAATGAAAGAAACCCAAATGAGCTTAAAAAAACAAAACAAAACAAAAAAACAATTGTATTGGCCCATGTAACTGAAAAACTGGGGACATATCTGAGAGCTTCAGGTGCAGCTTGATCCAGGTTCTTGAGTGGTGAACCAAGACTCAGCATCTCTCTCTTCTTTAGGCTCTGCTCTTCTCTTCCTGGGCTTAAGACATGTAATCCTCACATCTTGGCAGCTCCAGGACCTCCTTTTTCCTGCTCCAAGTCCAGCAAGAAAATCAATTCTTTTTTTCCTTAGCTCCAACAAAGGTCCTAGAAATGAGCCTCAGTGGCTTGGCTTGGGTTGTATGTGCATTCCTGAACAAATCACTGTACTTCAGGCGATAATAGATGCTGAGTAGCCAGGTCTGAAGCATGTGCCATCCTCTGGAACTGGGGTGGGGTATCTCCACATGTACCTCATACACCAACAGTGGGGAGGGAAGATTCCTCAAAAAAAAAAACAAGAAGCTGTTGTTTCCAGAAGACAGAGCTGGATGCTGGGCAGTGGGCAGATTTGAATCCTGGACTCAGGGCAATCAAAAGCCAATGTGGGGTCACCAAGAGCAAGTCCTGCCTGCCAAACTAACTTCCTATTTGATTGGGTTATTGGTCTGGCAGATCAGGGCGAAACTGGATGCTCATGAGTCTGGGGCTCTGCAGGTTCTTGCCATTTATTCTGTGGGTGCAGCAGTGAGATGTGAGCTGAACAATGGTGTGGTTAGAGGTTTCCCGAGTGGACAAAAGAGAAGCTGACTTATTGCCCGAACACGCTTTGTAACATAGTCTATCCTTGGTCCTGCCGTCAGCCATCTGTTTAGTAAGGATTTGGTTGAAAGTGTATATGACTTCCCCATCTCAGCTGGGAATGACAAGAAACTGAAGAAAATAGTAAGTATCCTACCGGAGAGCCTCCACATCATGAGAAAGCTCCTATGGGAGCTTTCTCTAAAAGAGATTAGACATCATACTATGGAATAGAATTGGGATGAAATGAAGTCTGTACACTTAAATTCAGAAAGCCAGCAACCCAAAGGTAGACGAGAAACATCCAGTTGTTGGCAGCATCTATCACAAAGGCTTAGGGCAATGTGCCTCAAAGTACAGTCTTCAGACCACTGGCATCAGTAGAAATAGCCAGGGTGGGGGAGTATTTGGTAAAAGCACAGATTCTTAGACGCCTCCCAGACATAATATCAAGATAAGGCTGAGCCTGGAGATTTGCATGTTAGCCAGCATCACAGAAGCTTCTGGCACATCTCCAACTCAGTGATGGCCTCCTCACTATAGGCTCTGAGGTCACGCAGTCCAGTGGGCATTAACAGTGCAATGTCATGACCAACTGCTGATTGGGACAAGCCCTGGCAGCCCTCCTGATTCTTAAGCAGAATTCAGGTGAAATGTGCACTCCCCCATCTCTGAAAAGGCATCCTGCTCATTTTCCTGACACACCCTGAGTACCCTTGGAAATGGACAGCCAAGCTGAGATTTGCTTGACTAAAAGGAACCAGCATGTGAAGATCTGGCAACAGAGTGTTCCAAGAAGAAAAGCAAATGAGAAGCACTGGATGAGCTTGGACACTGGAGAAACAGAAGGGAGGACACCATGGCCAGGGCAGAGGTAGGCAGGGGCAGGTCACGCTAGGTCTGAAGGCTGTGGTCATCATTTTTCACGTATTTCAGCTGCTGCCTTTGAGGCATGTGGCAGTATTGCACTTCCTGGCCCCCTTGGGTGGGGCTGTGGGGCCAGTTCTGGCCAATGAATTGTGAGTGGAATCGACAAGTGTCATTTCTGGGCTGAGCCATTGATTGCTGATGGGTGTATTTCCAGAGTTCCCTTTTCTCTGCCTCATTGACTTAATGTTCCAGGGAGTGACTGCTTTGTCAGCCTTGGTGCGTGAGTGAGGATGATCTGAAGCAGTAGACCCATGAAGGACAACCGAGGAATAAATCTTTGTTGATTTAAGCCACTGAGATATGAGGACTGTTTGCTACCATGACATAACCTAGTCTACACTGACTGCTACATAGACCATTCTATTCTGGCTGGAGACAGAGGGCCAGAGAAGTAGACACATCAACCAAACTGAACAGAGGAGATTTTTTCCTTTCCTATACTCCAAACCTTATCCCAAATTCCAATCTCAAAGTAAAAAATGCAGCAGGAGGAAATGTAAGGAGCATGGACATTGAAATTAAACCTCCCAGGTGCCCACTCAGCTAGCTCTATAATCATTAAATAAGGTTGACTCTGGGGATAAGGCACTTCGCTTTCCCCAAGGCTCAGTTACCATACCTGTATAATGGGGATAATAAAGTTTATGTAACAAGATTGCATGTGAAGATCAAACCAAATTACAAATGTTGGCAAGGATATAGCAGAGTCTAGCATGCACCATTAAGATATCCCATATTCCAGCCCCCAATGCTAGTCCTTCATCCTCAGCCATCTCCCTCCAGTGCCCAAAGCCCAATTCCTAATCATTTCACTCATCCCAGGAGCCCCTCAATGCGGGTCCTGCTACTTTTTCACCTCACCCACCCACCTCTTCCCTAAGAACAGGCTGGGGCCTGGTGTCAGAGAGAGAAGCCTGGGCACACATTGGTCACCCCAACACATACACAGACACACACACACACACACACTCCAGTTGGATAGATCAGTCCCCCTGACAAGGCACACATGCAAGCAACCTCCAAAGTAGAGTTCAAAACCAGAAGCTGGTGGATATTTGTGGATATTTTTATCTGGGCTCTCATGAGGTTTAAATTTTTTTATTTTTTAGTAAAAGATTTTAAATCAGTAGATTTCACATGCAATGGCTTCTATTGACATTTATGTAAAATTGGAAGATATGGCCAATTCTGGGCCCCAATTCCACCCCTTCCCCAACTGGAAACTGTGGAAGAGTCAGCTGTCCTTATAGTTGGGACCCTTTGCCCAGTCTCCAGCACCGGCGTTGCCTCTTTGGCTCGGAAGCCCAGCATCTGCTGATGTGCATCTGGACACTGGCTGATGTTTTTGTTTTTTGTTTTCATAGTATAGTTAAAAGGAAAGCAAAAACATTTCTGATAACCCCTCTCTATCAAAAGTAGGAAACAAAAGACAGACCGAGAGAGGGCCTCGTGTTTCAAGAATTATAGGAGAGCTCATATTTCTTTGTGGAAGCGTAGTCCATTCTTAAATCGCCCAGCGTGCAGCATCAATGTATATTATGGTCTGGCTACTGTAGGTGGTTTAGTTTGCAACCCTGCCCTCACCCTTCTCATACCCCTCCCGACCCAGCGTAGGAACCTCTCTTTTTCTGACCACTCGCCCCGTGCACATGGTGCGCGTTTGTCATTTCCTTTCTCCTTTAAGGCAACCCTCTGTTTATTTTAACCCGATTAAGGAATGGGGGTGGGGAACAGGAGACTTCGGTAGCAGTCATTGCTGGAGGCTCCGAGAGACGACGTGACTTGCCCAAGGTCATAGAGCTAGAAGGTGGAGACGCCTAGACCCTACCCCAGGTCTCTCTAGCTCCCAAAGCCCAGGTAGCTCCTTCACGCCCACGTCTCCCTCTCGGTGAGCGCTCGGGGCGCAAACACCGCGCACCCAGTCTGATATGCTGCGCCCCGGGGTTGTTTTCCTCAGACGAATGGGGCGGTGGGGTTAGGGAAACCTGAGGTCACGCTGGGGTCCACCAGGCTACTTGCTTGGGAATGCATGTAGCCCAGAATTGGGCTTTCCAGAGCACCTCTGCGGGCCGGCGGGGGCCCGGGAGCTCTCCCGCAGTCCCCTTGTTCAAGCCGCGGGCTGGTGGCGTACCGCGGCGCACTGTCGGCCTCCAAGCGCGGCCAGGAGGCGGAGAGTTGGGCGGGGGCGAGGGGAACAGGTTGAAGCAGAAGATTGCAACCGAACCGGCCGGACACCCCTGCCCCAGGCCACTCTCTGCAGGCTGGCACCAAGCCGAGGTCGCCGCAGCCCTGGACCCCTCCCGGGCCACCTGTGCGCAGGCTGGCTGGCCCGGGAGAGCCCAGATCCGAGAACCAATCCACTCCGGGTTTCAGACTCCTGGCCTGGTCCCTGGAGACAGCGCGGGGAGGTGGGAAGCTTCCACGCCCACCACCCCAGCCCCTCCTCGGGGGAGCCTCGAGCATCGCCGGGAGGGATCCCCGAAGCTGGGGGTGGCCCGCGCGCGTGGCGCGAGGAGGCGCGGCCCCTCCTTCCCTCCCCCGCCCAGCCCTGCCATTGCCCCGCTCCGTTGCTCCAGTCCGGGTTTTGCGGCGCCCGCCGGCCCGCTCCCCGGCTGCGGGATCCGCGCGGCGGCTGGCTCGGTGCGCGGCGCGGCTGGCGCTGCGCTCCGCCCCGGCTGCATTGCTGCGCTCCCGGTGCCCAGGGGAGCCACGCGCCGCGTGCACCCAGCAGCCGCCCGCCGGGAGGCAGCGCAGTCCGCTGACATGGGCCCCGAGAGCGCTCCGGGCTGGGGCTCTGGGCTGAGGCGCTAAAAGCTGCCCTCCCGCCTGCGGGGCCCCGCGCCCGTCCCTCCCGCGGCCATGGCCGTCCGGCCCGGCCTGTGGCCAGTGCTCCTGGGCATAGTCCTCACCGCCTGGCTCCGCGGCTCCGGTGAGTCATGCGCACGCTCTGGAGAGCTTGCGGGGTACCGTGCGCGCGAACGCTCGCTGCTCTAGGGAAGGGGAGGGGGTCCCTGACCCACGCTGCCAGACCCAGTTGGGAGCCCCCCGAGGCCAAACTTTGCGAGGCGGGACGTGGGGGGCGCCTCTTGCTGCTGCGCAGCTTCCCCGCGCGCTTCCCCGGAAGCCTGGGTTCTGCCAAGTGCAGGAGCAGCTGTCAGCGCGCGGGGCTAGCTAGTGTAGACGCCCCACGCCTCCGGGCGGGGGAAGTTTGCTGGTTGCCCGGCTCCAGAGTGGGGGGAGGGGGGCGGGGTGAATCAATGCCTGAGAGAGCCTGACTTTGAGGGTCGTAGATTAGAGGGTTTTGACCACATCCCAGTCCCCAGGAAATCGAGGAGGGGGGTTCAGATACCTCTACCCGGTAGCATCTGCCTCAAACAGCTACTCAGTTCCCAGCTTGGCACCTGGCCTCTGCCCACGTCCAGAACACAGTGTCCTCCTCTGTCCCCGCCACACACGCTCGCACACGTACACACTCAGGCGTGGAGGCGCATACACCAGCCCCCAGCACTTGCAGCCCGCACAGAGCACTGCGGCCCGAGGCTGAGGCTGGGGCTCCTGGCCCCCTGGTGCGTGGGGGCCAGAGTTGTGTGCGGTGAATCCACTGCCATTTCCCCTTCTCTCTTTCACGGTAGAACCTTTCTTTCTCCCTTTATGTCCCGCAGGCCATCCCAGCCTGCTTGGTAACTCAGCCCTCAGCCCACCTCCTTGGAGGAATTGCATCCTTTGTCCGCTCTCTCTGAGCTACCACCCCAGATCTCTGCTCCCCACCCATGCACTTAGCAGAGCTGAACTTATGTGTGTCTGGGGAGAGGGGAGGGAAGGGGTCATTTATGTGATCAAATTGGCATGGGGCTTGCCCTAGCAGTTCTTGATTCTTGCTGCCTCAAGAATCTGGGGGTGCCCCCAAGCCTGGCCAGGCCTTTGTTATTTCCAGGGGTATCAGGAGGGAACGTTGGGGTTGCTGAGATGTGAAGCCAGACTGATCAGAGATCAATGAGTGAGTGCTCAGAGACCAGCAAGACGACTGAGGCTGACAGCTGTTTTCTTTAAGGGTCTCTGCATAGCACATCCTGCACCCACCGCTTCTTGGCCACCCTCCCATCCTGTCCCCTCCGTCCTCCTTCTACCCCATCCCGTCCACTCTATCTCCCTTCTGTATCACCCCATCTTTCCCCCAAAACCTCACTATAACAAACCCTTCTCTCCCATGACCTCCCCTTCTAATTCTGACTGAGCTGGGAGGCTGTACTGCTATGGGTGTGTGTTCATACTGCACACATGTGCGTGTCAAGAGTGTGTGTGCCACACTCAAGGGGTGCGGGTTGCACCACTGACCATGGTGAACTGGGGAGATACATGTTCCTCACCCAGGGGAGGTGTTGCCAGATACTGAGTAGGCGACAGGGAAGGTTTACTGAGTTGAATGTGTAAGAGGTCTGGGTGGTCATGTCTGCATGTTGCCCACGTGAGCACATGTGAGGCCTATGGGTTGGCATGTGTGCCCTAGTGACGATGGAGCCTGGCGGTGCATGCAGCACTGGTATGTGTGTGGCCTGCTACACATGTGTGACAGTTTTGAGTAGCTGTGCAGGTGAGGATGTATAGATAAGAAGGTGATGGGTGCTGGTGAGTCAAGGTGTCACAGCCTGGTGGGGGGTGCCACATGTATTCCTCAGGAGGCCATATAGTTGAGGAACTGTATCCCTGGTTGGTGGGCACCTGTTGGGGCCTGGTCCAAGGTTGTCCAGGAAGCTTAGCAGGTAGGCCCAGGAGCTGCAGGGCTGCCCAGGAGCAGAGTCTACTGCCTCCAGGCATCCACTTAGCCTGTGGGAGGAGCTGCTGAAATGCTTGCAGGGTCCTACCTTCTCTCCCTGGGCCCCTTGCTGCTGTTCCCCACAGACTCTGGGCACATGTGCCCATGCAGGCTGGCCCTGCGATGACCCCAGCTCCTCCTGCATCATCTGTCAGCTCCTCGGCAACAGCAGCCAGTGAAAAACAAATGTGTGTGAGAGTGGCTGAGGGAGGGATGTGCAAGCAGGCGGCTGGGGCCACGGACCAGCATGACAGCAGCCTCCTGCTGCCCAGGCCAAGCGCCCATTCTGTGTCACACAAAAGCCTATCTCTTCAGCTCATTCACCCAGTAGGCCCTTCTCTGTGCCTGGTGCTGCTCTAGGCCTCAGACACAGGGACCCACCTGTCTCACAAGATTTTCCCATTCATACCCAGCCACACAGCTAGCACCTGCTCCCCTGCCCCCATGGGCCACACACACCTGTCTTCTCCTCACACAGATCTCCATAGTCCTTGGGGGAGGGGCCCATAGGAACCTGGCCCTCCTGAAAGGTGGGGCTGAGAAGCACTGAGCCTTGGCATTGCCCATCCTGACCCCAAAAATTTATCCTGGCGGCCTCTTCCTCAGGCCCCAGCCCCATCTTCAGGGCCGGTCCTGGACCCCTCTGTCTACCCCCAACCTCAGACTGGAGCAGTTGGTTTGGGGGGAGGGTGTCTTATTCTTTAGAGCTAAGAGATACCCTGCTCTCACTCACTCTACCTTTGAGCTAGGCTTTGGGGGCCCCTTGGTGTCCCAAGGAGAGGGCTGGTCTTCTGACTCCCCTTTGCCTCTACTGGGAGGGGCTTCCCTTAGGAGTCCAGGGATTGGCGTTGATCCAGGTACCAGTCCTCCAACTAAGAGGCACTTCCCTGGTTTCTAGGAGCAGCCAACTTTGGCCTCAGCCGGGGGACAGCCCCTGTCCCCCACCACCATCCCTTCCTCCTGCCTGGTGCTGCTCTAGACCCCAGACCTGCACAGACTGAAGCAGTCCCCAACCTCTTTGGCACCAGGGGCTCTTGCTCCTGTGGGATTCTAATGCCTGATGATCTGAGGGAGAGCTGAGGTGGTGTTCCAGTGTTGAGTAGCAGCTGCAAATACAGATGAAGCTTCACTAGCTCACCTGCCGCTCATCTTCAGGTCTGTGGCCCCGAGGGTTGGGGACTCCTGATCTGGAAGGCAGGAGCTGCCCTAGGCTCCCAGGGAGAACCCTTTCCAGGTGAAGTCCCCAGTGCTGAGCTTGGCTGCCACCTGGAAACACATGTCCACACACGTGCATGCATAGGCCTGCTTATTACAACCCACCCCTCTCCTGCTGCCCCCTCCCTCCCAGGGGCTCTGCCATCCCCACATTCCCTCAGCCTGGGGCTGGAAACCTTAGCTCTCTCAGTGTTCCCTTCTCCTTCACGCTTCATGTCTAATCTGTCACCAAGTCTTCCAGTTCAGTCCTACTTGTGACATTGCTCATGTCCCTCTCCTTTGTCACTCCCCCCAAGTCCCTTTCTCCCTCACCCTTCTCACCTAGACCAGTGCCATGGCCACCCCAACCCATCCCCCTCCTGAGCCTCATCTACTCAGACTAATGTCCCTGGTACCCAGGCTAGAATCCCACTAGAAAGCCTTCTGTGCCTCCCCAGAGCTGCCTCCAACTCCGAGCCCAGGGGCCCTTAGGGACACCCCTGAACCACTATACTTCACTGGGCTGATCTGTTGAGAGGTGGCTGTCTACCCTGGCTCTGCTGCTGGTGGGCTAGGCACCCATACACCCAGATAAGCTCCACCTTCTTAACTATAACTCCCTAGGCTTACAGAGCCTGGTGCCCCCTGGCCCTGCCAGCCATGCTGCCCCCTATACCACAACGTCCTCAGCTCTATCTAGACCATTCCACTTATCCCAGCCCCCAGCTTTAATCCAGCCCCTTCTAAGAGGCCTCCCCATCTCCTCCCAGGACCCATGCAGGGACTGTGGCACAGTGATGAGCTCTGAGTGGGCTACAGGACAGAGGTACTGGTTCCTCAACCCTGGAGAGGCACATGAGGCTTGGGGCAGCTGCCGGAAGCCTCTGGCCTGAGCCACCTTGTCATTCACTCCAGTGCTTCCCATAAGTATTGCCATTGTCTATGGTGCTAGGACCCTGCCTTCAGGCTCCAACATACTCTAAGTCATGGCTAGTCAACTGCTTATTTTTTCTCTTTATTTCCCCCACTTGAATTTAGATTTTCTGGCTAGGCAGGGAGGGCTGCTGCAGCTGGGAGAGGGGAGAGAAGTTTGCTCTGCCCCCTCTCCATTCCTGTCTCCAAACACAGGCTGCTCTGCTCCTGGGAGGCTGGAAATGGCACCTGTCCAGGGCAGGGATGAGCAAGGTAAGCCCCCACTGTGGGGTAGCTGTGCCCCAGTCTTTCACATAGATGACAAGCCAGCTCTCATGAATGTCTGTGTTTGTGAGTTCCTCGTACAGGTTGTATGTCCACGTCTGTTAACTAGGAACCTCCCAGCACCCACAGGCATAGATGTTCCCAGACGTATGTCTTCTCATGCAAATAATGTCATTATGGGTCCCAGACCTGAAGACTCAAACTCCTGGAAAGTGGAGTTAAGGAGCACTGAGGCGTGGCAAAGCCCATCTTGACCCAAAAATCTGCCCTGGTAGCCTCTTTCTCAGGCCCCACCCCCTACACTTAGGGCTGAATTTGACACCAAGACTCTTATAAGCTGATCTGCTTGGGACTCTTAATTGAGACTGAGCCCCAGAAGAGCCTGGTCCCTGGACCCCAACTATCCTTGCCACCCAGATGGGCTCTCAGCTTCCTGTGAGCAATTCTACCAGCCCACACCTTCATTACTCTTGTCTGTTCTCATGAGGGTAGCATCGGAGGGTCTGCCTGTCTTTTAGGGAGTCTTGGCCCCTCTCTCTTCAGGTGGAGTAGGAAGGGCAGGGGCTTTGGAGGAAGATGGGCCCAGGTTTCTGTCTGAATCACCTGACAAATAACTTTTACTCCACAGCCTCTTTCACATCTGTTGAATGAGGTCACATCTGCTTCCTGGGGTTATAGTAATAGGTTGATGGGTAATATAGAGCACCTCAGGGTGGGCCCCAATGTGATGCAAACATCTATGGCTTGTTTTTCTCCTTGCTCCATTTTCCTGGCATTTGAAGGGGCATGAGGTATAGGGTGGAGTCTTAAGCTGTGTCAGAGCCCAGCCTAGACAGGAGAGAAGTTCCTTCATGTGATCTGCCTCACTTCTAACTGCTCCGGCCCCAGGCGGGAGCCCATTGCCCCACCCCAATCTACACACACATATTACCCACTGCAGAGACCTGGGCCTGATTCAGTCACAGAATCCTCCAGTGTGCACAGAGCTTTGTTTGGGGTTTCTATGAAGATGATGATTTGAACTCAGCTGTCCTGGAACTTGTGTGCTTATGATCGATCCACCTTGACACTCAGAACATCAGTGTGGATGAGAACCATGGATGGAACTTAATTCTAGTCTTGGCTCTGCCGTTTGATTGCTGTGTGATCTTAGACAAATCATTCAACCTCTCTGGGCTGTTTGTTTCTTTGTATATGAACGGATTGGACTTCATGATTTTGTTGAGGTAGAGGCTGGTACCCAAGGAAGCTGCCTTGGGAATCTGGGGTGGACTGTGCACTCAGCAGCAGGTTCCCCCAGGAACTGCTCACACCTGCCCAGCACCTGCCAAAACCACCAACTACCCCAGCAATAGCTGCCTGCATTGCCTTAGAGCCAGGTGGCTGCTGCAGCAGTGCTGAAGGTGATTGTGAGGCAGAGATAGGAATTGTGAGACCCTGCACCTAAGCCAGGAAGCAGGGTTGTGCTTCAGCTGGTAAACACCCCCAGTGACAAAAACAGGCCTTCTTAGGCCCTCCAGAATGTCAGTGCCAGTGCCTGAGGCCACCCTCTTCCCAGGCACTGATGTTAGATGCCACAAGCAGCTTTTGGAGCCAGACCCCAGGCATATGGAGGAGGTGGTGAGATGGTTGAGTTGGCAGGCTCAGGAGTCTGGATTTGGACCAACGCTAGGATTAGGGTGAGGCAAAGGAGGTGCTTCGAGTGCAAACTTTAAGTTGCAAAAGTACAGGGTCAGCCCTTGCGAATGAGTGCCTCCTTAAATTTTGTACCCTTGGCAGGCCCGTGTGTCACCCTCTTCCTGGCTGTGGATCCACTCCTTCCTGCACTTCTTCAGTTTCCCTGTCAGAGACATACCTCACAGGGTAGTTGAGCAGACTAGGCAGCCTGATACATATCAATCCTAGCGCACAGCAGGCATTGGATAAATGTTTGCAATTGATGGCGAAAGATATGGCAGGGGGCACTATTCTGTGGAGGAGTCGGGGAGTCCTTGGTGCCCTCTTTGTGGGAGAGGGTACAGCTAGGAGTCCAGGAGGGAGAGTAGAGGCCTGAAGGGAGGCCTTTATTTGGGGATGGGTCAGGCCTGACTTCTTTTCTTTGCCCTTTTGATGCCCAGGGGCAGGGCATATAGAAGGCATAGTGTCCTCCCACTCCCCAGCTGTGGTTGTTGGCTGGCCCATCCTAGCCCTATTGGAGATGGGGGGACACTCACAAAGATCAGGAAATACCTGAGTGGCAGCTGCTCATCCCAAGTAGGCCACAAAAGGGCAAATTTTAGGTCCTATTCAAGCGAGGGGACTCTTAAGTCCCTGCCTATGAGTTGCCCTGTGGCAGAACACAGAGGGCCAGAGCCCTGATGGGTGAGTCTGCCTCCCCAGATGCTGGGTGTAAGAGCTGTGTCCGTCTGGAAGGCTCAGGGTCACCTTGAGCTCCAGGCAAATATGAGGCTTGGGTTTGGAGAGGGAGAGTCGGTGTAGATGGACTGAGCCTGAGGGACTGCTGCAGGGCCTCTGGGGAGGAGTTCTGGACCCCGTATCCCACCCTCTGCCCTATACTTCCCCAGCCAGGGTGGCAGGTGGGACACCCTGTCCCACCCCAGCATGTCCAGCTGACAGCCAGCAGGGGTTACATCCCGAATTAGACCCTACCCTCTCCTAACTGAGGCAAAGACCAGATGGAGTTGAGGTGCTACTGGTTTTCCCACGTCTGTGTCTTTCCAGCACCCTCCACCCGCCCCCCACCCCAAAAAGAGGGTGCCAGGAGCAGACAGGTAGGAGTGCTACCTTATCGTTCCCAGTGTTACTGGAACCTATCCCCGTCCCCAAAACAACCCCACCTGTCGCCCACGTACTTGGAGGGCGGGGTCCCGGGCTAGAGGCAGGCCTCGGGCCAGGCGGGCTGCGCGACACGTGAGCCGCCGCGGGGCGGTGGCGCTGGAACCAATGGGAGCCCGAACCGGGGGGACTAGCAATTAGCAGCAGCGCCCCACCATCCACCTGGGCTCTGGGGAGGGGGGCCCGGGGGCGTCGGGATGGCGGTCTGCGAGTCCTGCCCCGCGGCCCCCGCCCTTGTCCCCCGAGCAGCGCGGGTAAGGAACGCGCGGTGAACTCGGCGGCGGCTCGGGGAAGGGGCGGGGTCCCTCCACCCGCCAGCCCGCCCGCAGCCGCCCGCCGGATTAGCGGCTCTTTGTTCAGGCCCTGTTAACAAGTTCCTGGCTGAGCGCTCGGCTGCCGCCCAGGGAGCAGACGTCCAGCCTCTGGGCAGGCGGCTGGCGGCCTCCGCAGCTCCCGGTTCCCGCGCCAGCTGCAGCCTCCGACGCCTTACCAGCCCCAGAGACTTGGCTGGGCTGCGGGCCCCACTGGCGGTCTGGGGCGTGAAGGACTTGCAGAGCCCCGGGCTGACCTCGCCGCGGAAGGGAAAACGCCCCATCCGCTAAGCACCTCCTGTAGGCCAGAAGCTTCAAGTGCACCACTGTGGTCATCCCATTTTACAGATGAGGGAGGGCACGGAGTCCCAAAGTCCCGGCTGTCCTGAGGTTCCAATCAAGGTCTTTGACACCCAAACACATTATCCTTCTGCTAAGAGGAGAGAAGCCTGGGGCAGGACGAGCAGGAGCCTTCTGTGGCTATAGACTGTCACGTTTTTTATTCTTAATTAACTTGGTAGTAACCGTGGGGAGTGCTGGGCTCTGCTTGCATCATCTGGTCAGAGACTCAGGACAACTCAGGAGGTAAGTGAAGTTAGTCCTGTTTATCAGATAGGGACACTGAGGCTCAGAGAGGTGGCAGAGGTGGGACCTTGTTACAGCTCAGTTTGACCCCTCCCCCAGTCCCACCCCTCCCATATGGTCATTTACTCTCAGGGCCTTGTCTGGTGTTCCATGGACTTGAAAGAGCGCAGGAGAAAGTCAGGAGACCTTTATTTTAGAGCTAATCCCCTCATCTCTGTGAGCCTATTTCCCCTTCTACATCCTGCCTCCAAAACGCCCACCCCACCACCTCCTAAACCTGAGCAGGGTTGTTGTCTAGACCATAGGATTCTGATTACAAAAGTCCCTGGAGGTTGACTTTATGACTTGCCTGGGGCCACATGTCTTCATATTCAAAGCCACTTCCTTATAATGAGGGGGAATCCTTCCCAGTAAGTTTCCCCAAATGGCTCTTGACTCTTCCTCCTGGGGCCACTCAGGGTGGCTTTCCCCTTTTTATTTAAGACAGAGCTCCTGCCTGGCACCTCCAGTCCTCGCAGCTGTCCCTCATGTAGCATGATTCTGAGCCCCCTCCCCACCTCCACATCCTTGTTACCTGCCTCTGGATATCAGTCCCAGGAGCTCACCCAACAGTGACATGATACCCCAGCACAGACTTGTGTAGGATACTGTGTCTATTGCAAATATTGGGACTCCCCACCCAGACTGGTTTAAGCCAAAAACGAATGAATGAATGAATGAATAAAAGAGACATTTATTGGTGCATATAACTGAAAAGCTAGTGGTGGCAGCTCAGGCTTCAGGCATGGTTGGATCCAGAGAGAACAGCATGACCAGAATCTACCCCTCATCTCTGCTCTTGGGGAGCTGGTGCCAACTCTCCAACAACCTGTCCACTCACAGTCCCAAGGTGGCTGCCAAGAGTTACCAGGGCTACATCCTTGCAGACCCAGTCTGGGGAGTGGGGCAGAGAGCATCTCTTCCCTCAGCCATCCAACAAATGTCCAGGTCTTTCTTCATTCGTCCAATTCAAGTGCTGTGCAATGTGTGAGCCAGTCCTCACAGCCAGGAGTATGGTTATGCACTTGAGCTTGGGCCCAAGCCACCTATGCTACTGTCCTGTTACCCAAGCTATTTGCCACCACTCAGCTTCCTGTCCACTGAGAAGGGCTGAACACATCATCCTCAGATTTAACCAGTATGTCATTGATAACATATTGCTCAAGTATTTAATAAAACTGCTGAATAGCACCAGGGACACAGCCTGAGGCTCAAAGGTAAAGACACAAGTCTGGATCCCCATTGGCTGTGCTAAAAAAAACAAAACAAAACAAAACAAAACAATGCTGACCATTCAACAGGTTTTGCATTCCCTTAAACGTTCTGTCATCTGGTTCATATATTTCCATTTGCTGATCCTGAGATATTTTATCAGGTGCCTGGCAGAAATCCAGACACACTATTCCCAGCCTGGCTCTGATCTACCAGAACGGTAACCATATAAGGGAAGCTGCTCTGGTGTGCCAGATCCATGGAGGTCCCAGTGTGTCTCTCGGAGCCCCTGTCTCCCTAGGTCACCTGCAGCTGACTGAGAAGCCCTACCAGAATCGTGCCTGAGGTCTGTGTCAGGTTAACCAGGCTGCGGATATTCCAGATGGGTTTTATATCTGTCCAGTTTTCATTCCTGGTCCCACCAGAATTCAGTCTTAGTGGGCGTTTGGAGAGCCCTTTCGCCTCAACAGCAGGGCCCAAGTAAAACAAGCAAGTCATTTCCCCTGTCCTGGTTCCTTTCCTGCTTCAGAGCCTGTTTTTTAAGCCTCTTTTCCCTTCTTTCTTTCTTTCTTTCTTTTTTTTTTTTTTTTTAATGCTACAGCACCTGGTATTTCTAGGTGGTCTCCCATCCAAGTACTAACCAGTCCCAACCCTGCTTAGCTTCCGAGATCAGATGAGATCGGGCACGTCCAGGGTGGCATGGCTGTAGCTCTTTTCCTTTCTCTTAACAACTCAATTTTTCACCAGTACTTTCCCTTTTTTTGCTTAAATTCATGAGAACTGGTTTCTGTTGCTCGCACTCAGAGAACCTACCTAACTGATGCCTTCACCAAATCCAACTTTCTTCCTTTTTTGAAAACTAGACCGTAGTTCACTCCCACTCCCACTTTTTCAGAGGTCAACAGTGGGTTCGGCGAGGCCCCTGCCAGGACCTGGTCTGATTTATCAGAACCAAAGACCTAATCTCATTCAGAACAGCTACTTGGCCCGTCTTGACCTTGCCTCTGCTCTTCACTGCCTTCCCACTAGAATTTGTCCTCACTCTCCACTTCAGTGTTCTTGGGCGCAAAATGGTGGAATGGAGAAGCCGGCTTTTCAGGGTCCCCCCAGTCAGTAGGCCCACCTTTTTCCTGTCCTCCTCCTTTAAGCCCCCTCTAGCCCGGCATTGCGTTTGCATGTCCCAGCTTTCCCTGCACGGTTCTCCATTTCATGCCTCTTATTTGTTCTTGGTTTTGGGCCATCTTTCTATGTTGGGCATGTCTGGCCAGATTCTGAGCCTACCTAGATGTCTTGCAGCTACCCTGATGCCTTTCTAGAGTCCTTCCTCCAGAACCTTTGTGATTACACAGCCAGAGGTTTGCATCAGGTTCATATAGACCCACCCGGTCCTCCTGAGATCCCTTTCCTTTCACACCCCTGGCTCGACGAGGGGGCTTGCCTTTGATGGGAATTGCCTGAAGCCCACCACCCATAGGCCAAGATGCCTTTCCGAGGGTGGTCAGCACTCCCTCCCAGCGGTGACACGCTGCTAAATGTTTAACAGTGGCTCTCTGGGAGTGCTGGGGGACTGATTTGCCAATTTCCATGATGTAAATACTCCCACTGTGGCCTATTTCAAGCTACCAATGTAATGTCAACCAGCTTGCAAAGTTCCAAAAATTTGATGATGGGCTCTCCTGAGCCAGGCTGAGCTGGCTTCAGCACACTGCTATTCCCTGGTCACCCCAGACCTCTGTCCACAGAAAGGGAGTGACAAAGGCTCCCTAGGCCTCTGCCTGCAGGACCCATTTAACTCTCCAGGCTTGGGAGGGTAGCTCCCCTGATGCCAGGCTCTTTGGTGGGCTAAAGGGTGGGGAGTCAGTCAAGCACCAGAGGTTTATGGTTGAGGACTAGCACTCTGGAGCTTATGATGTGGGTTAGAGTCCTAAGGTGGGTGACCTCATACAGGTGATTTCCACTCTCAGTGCCTCAGTTTCCTCATCTAGAAAATGTGAGAAATGAAAGGCTCCTATCTCAGAGGGTTGTAAGGATGAAATGGGTCATTCCATGTGGAACCCATAAGTCCAATGACAGGAATGAATGCTCCATAAATGGCAGCCACTGCCTATGCTGTGTGGATAGCAGCATTTTTGGCCTCCGTCTGTGACATACCCCTGAAGAGTGTGTGTGTGTGTGTGTGTGTGTGTGTGTGTGTGTGTGTGTGTGTGTGTGTGTTGGGGGGTATAGGGTCCTTGGTTGGCAGCACTGGCAGAGAGCGTCAAGTACAGGGCCTCTTGGGTCTAGAATCTTGGGATGTGCTCATTTTGGGGTGATGAGCTTTCATGAGAAGAATTGAGAAGGAAGGTTAGCATGGTAAAGGGTGACTCACCCAGAATGACTTAGCCAGGTGTGACTCCTGACAGCTTGGAAGCCAGGTGGATCCCTAGGACATGCAGGGGCCACAGTGACAATGAAGAGACCAGACAGGCCAGGCAAGGACGATCTACCTTTTGGCCTGCAGGCTGGCCTGTCTCCCTTCAAGCTGGTCCCTGTCCACCTCCTCTTCCTCTACACTGGGGTTGTGGGGTCCCCAAAACCAGAGGAGGAGAGGGACTCTGCTGGGGACCCTGTCATGTGGTGGGATTGGGACAGACAATGAAGGGAGGGGGAAGAGCTCTCAGGCACTCCCTGGTGACAGCATGTGCACAAGGGAGCCAGGAGGCACAGCCCTGCTGGAGCAGACGGTGCCTGTGGGGGACCAGCGAGCGACAGGGCTGGCTACATCATTGAGCTGGGGAATGACAGGCAGTGAGCGGTGTTTAAGGAAGATTAATCTGGCAGCGCATGGAGGATGGATGGAAGCAGGGAGAGGCTGGAGGCAAGGAGACCAGCCAGGAGGCTGCGGTGGTCATCCAGGCAAGAAATGATGAGGGTTCCCTTCCCAGTGAGCAGGCAGCAGGGATGGAGTCAGAGAGATGGATGTGGGAGATACTGGAAAGGAGGAGCGCCTGGATGTTGTGTGTGGGGTGGTGAGGGATGGGGAAGAGGCAAACGAGATTCAGAGATTTTGAGCCTGGGGAAGTGATGTCAGAAACAGAATGAACAGGGAGCCAAGATGGGGGAGAGGGTGAAAGAGCAAGAGGACTCCACCAGGAAACTTGCTACCAGGCCCTACCCAGAGTGTGGCCGTCAGTCAGGGCACTTCAGCCACAAGTGACAGGAAGGGGTTCTGGCCAGATTAAGCCAAGGGAATGTAACAGAGTGGTCAGGACTCAATGGGTAATGAAAGGACAGACATAAAGTCATATCCTAGATGAGAGGTCTTGAAAAGGTCAGAGTGTCAAGGGGGCTGTCCTATTTAATTCAGGGCACTGAGGGCAGGAGGAACATGGATTTGTTTTGTTCTGTGTAGCCCTAGAGGGCAGGGGCAGGGGCAGGGCCAGCAGGTGAGACACAGGAGGCTGAGAAAAATCTTCCTAATGAGCGATAATATTGTTATCCTTGACAGGCAGCGAGCTCCCTGTCAGTGGGGCTGTGGTAGGGGCCTGTCAGGAGACTGACCAGGTAGCAGGTGGCCTTGGTGAGGCTCTGTGTATAAAGGGGAAAGAACAGGACTTCAGAACTGACTTGGACTCCACTCCCAGCCTCACCCTGATTTGTGTTGTCCTTTCTCTGGGTCGCATTGTTGACTACTCAGCACACATCCTCACGGGTGCCCAGCACCTCTACCCTCTCACATGCACGTGGCCTCCTCCCTGACACCACATGGCCCTGGTGAGACTGTCAGTCATGGGACCCATTCTCCCTATAGGGGAAAGCACCTGGCCAGGTTCTCAAATCCTGGGGGAGATACCAGGCCCAATGATTGGTCCAGGTTGGCCACATGACCTGGGCTGAGCCAATCAGGATTCTCTCCATGGCTTTTCCCAGTAGGAGGCAAGGATGTTGGGCCAGTGGCAACCATTTCCCCTTCTGTAGCGAGAGCTCAGCTTGCAGAAGTGAGTGAGGCCAATGCACGGGACGTCAGAGGACAGTGGAGGGGGAGATGTCCTGGTGGCCCCGTGGCAATGGAGATAGACTTAGGACCCACAGATTTTATCTCAATCCTGTGAGCTGCCCCAATAGCCTTCTTGGCTTCTGAGCAAGAAATTCCTGCTTTAGGCTCTGACAGTTTGGGTAGGGTTTCCATACCACTAACCTGAAAAGGGTCTGGCACAGCCTCTCAGGAGGAGGACATGATGATGTGGGCAAAACATCTACCCAGAGGTGGCCAAGTGGTACAGGGCGTGTAACCTCTGGGTGGCACATATAAATATTTTTAAAAATAGAGAATTCACATAAAAGTCTAGATTTCGGACTTCTGGTGAAAAATCAGATCAGGTCACTGAGGATCCATTGTCTTGGGTGGGCAGGGCCTGGGACCTGGCTGCCACCTTCGCAGGTGCGCATCCCCACCTCTCATGCACCCCCACTGCCTACACACTTCTACTTCCCTGCACCCCCACCACCCATACATCCCCCACCACCCTAAGAGCTCCACCACCCCAGGCACCCCCACCACTCCCAGGAACCCCCACCACACCATTCATCCTTTACCCTGTACACCCACACCCACCACCCTGGGGGCTCCCCCACCACCTTGTGTACCCCCACCACCCTGTGTACCCCTATCACCCCATACAGCCCCCACCACATGCACCTCACCAGTTCGGGGCACCCCCACTCCCTATGCAAACCGAAGCTACATTCTCCACCCAGCACAGTGCTCAATGTGTGGCAGGCACTGAGGGTATGTGCAGGCACCTTTACTCCTCTCTCCTCTTTTCAAGCTCTAAGAGCCTGTGTTTGGGGCCTTCGATTTCACCTGTTCAGTTCAGGGTAGTAGTAAATAGTCAGGTGGAAAGGTCCAGAAGACTATTGGAAACCCTAGATAGGCACTTTGAGATGCAGGGAGCGTGGGAGGTGGAAACAAGAGGCCCATTCATAAGGAGCTGATCTTGGGCACTGGTGACCTCAAATCCCATTCTAAGGGGCAGCTGGGGAGTGGTTGTGGCTGAGAGAGAAAAGGAAGATTTTTGGGGATGATTCCAAGGAAGCCAGAGGAAGCCAAAGAGAGAGCGGTGGAAGCCCAGGGAGGAGTTAATGCTTTGAGAAGGAGGGGAGGCAGCCTGGAGGAAGGCTGCAGAGAAGGACTACACAGATGAGGCCTGGAGGACACATGCACTGGGCAGACGCCAGGAGGAACCTGTGCTCAGAAGCACAAAGCCAACATTAGAGAGCGGAGCCAGGGAGAGCGGGGTGGGCAGGATATAGCGGCCGCTTGGAATTTGTAGAGCTAGGAGGGAAGGCTATCAGAGCCAGAAAAGCCTGGGGTCCTTGAAGGCTTTGGAGGAGGAGGAGCAGGGCAGAATGAGCATGGGTGCTTAGTGTGTGCAAAGCTCCCTGCAAGTAGGCTCAGTGGGTAAGTGACTGCCTCATGTCACATGGCAGTCACCACAAAGCCAGGTCACAACTTCAGCCTGTCTGAGCACCCACCCATCTGTGCAAGGGGGTAGAGTGGATGGCTTAGGGACCTGTGAGCTTTTGAGGGAAATGGAGAGGATGGACTGGCGAACAGCACTAGGTGAAGATGGGGGGCACATCAGGAAGCATTGATGAAACCCCTACTGTGTGCTGACCCTGTGTTAGGCACCGCAGATAAGCAGCCAGCAAGATGGGCACTGTCCCCACCCTCAAGGAGCTCATATTCTAGTGGGAGGAGATGTCCATAAACAAGAGGCAGATCTAGAGAACGAGGACTGCTCTTTAGAAGTTGGAAGGTGGGCAAAGAGGACCACGTGAGCTGGGTCGGAAGTTAGATTGGATGGCCAGCTCTCTGAGGCCTGACATGTGAGCTGAAACCTAAATGACTAGAAGGAGCCAGCCGTGGGTGCAGCGGCCCGGAGGTGAGAATGAACTTGGGTACTGGAGGGTTCACGTGGTCTGGGCACAGGGAAATGTGGAGCCAGGTGAAGAGAAAGCACAACTCACCTCTGCATTCATTTATGCTGTATGCCCTCTCAGCTTCCAGAAAGGCATGGAGTTGCTGAGGCAGGTCTGATAAGGCCAGTGGGAGTGAGGAAGGTGACTCAGAGGTGAGGGTGCTGCATGAGAGAGAACCCAGGCCTGGGGTGGCTAGACACCACCCTGGACTGGGGATCAGGGGGCCTGGGTCCCACGCCTGCACTGTGTTCAGAGTACAAGCCTCAGGCCAGATGTACTCCCTGCCTCACTTGTGAAATGAGGAGAGTGATCCAGAATGACCATGTCTAGGCTATTATGGGGCTAATCTTGAGGCAAGAGCAAGGTTGAGGGCAGGGGACAGGGAAGGGTGTGAGGAAAAGGCAGGACAGACCACTTAAGCACCATCCTGCAGTCTCTGTCCCCATCACCTCCCAGTATCCAATACTGGCCTATAAAATGAGCTGAAGTTCAGTGCAGTGGAGTCTCACCCCCTTCTCAAGCACTTTGATGCATATATGCATGTATATTTAATTGCTGTGAAATTCAGGTAACATAAAATTAACCATTTTAAAGTGCACAATTTGGTGGCATTTAATGCATTCACAATGTTGTGCAGCCATCACTTCTATCTAATTCCAAAACATTTTCATCAGCCCCAGAGGAGACCCCATTAGCCGTCACTCCTCATTCTCTGCTCCTCCCAGCCCCTGGCAAATAGCAGCCTGCTTTTTGTTGCAATGGAGTTGCCCATTCTGGGTATTTCATGTAAGTGGAATAATACAATATGTAGCCATTTGTGACTGTCTTCTTTCACTTAGAATAATGTCTTTGAGGTTCATCCATGATGCAGCATGAATCAGTACTTCATTCCTTTTTATGGCTGAATAATATTCCATGTATGGACAGGCCACATTTGGTTTGTCCATCATCATCCACTTGGGTTGTTTCTATCTTTTGGCTATTGTGAATAATGCCGCCTTGAACATTTGTGTGCAAGAATTTGTTTAAATGCCTGTTTTTGGTTACTTGGGTACATATCTCAGAGTGGACTTGCTGGGTCATGTGGTAATACTAGGTTTAATTGTTTGAGGAACTGCCAAACTTTTTTTCAGGAACTGCACCATTTTATATGCCTAGCAGCAATGCATGAGGTTCTAGTTTCTCCACATCCTATGCTTGTTTCTGATATATTAAATTCTTGCAAAAATTATGTTCCTCCTCCCTTGGTGCTCCTGCTTTACAAGGGCTTGAGTCTGGGTGGAGCCTGCCACCAGGCTGGCCAGCCCCACCTGGTGTGGGTCTCATGGTCCAGGACTGGTATCGAAGGGTAGGCTGGGGGCCAGGGCAGCACAAGGACATTGGGTCAGGCTAGCTGTCAGGGAAGGGGCTGAGCCTCTCTCTGCTCTCTGGGACCCTTGCTTCCTCTGCCCCTGCATCTTCCTACGCATGCCCCCAGCTGAGAGCTACCCTCACTGCCCCCCTGCTCCGTTTGTGTGTGTGTCTCGTCACCAGGATAAATGTAGCTACAAACAATGCAGCGCACTGGGTGCTAATTTGTCAGACGCAGTGCACGGCTGTGATTCTGAATACATTAACATTTTCACATGAAATCATTTCAAATTTTAGCGATTAAGGAGTATTTGTTTTAAAGCATCAGGGTGATTTACTGCAGACCTGAGGGGCAGTGGGGGTGGAGCAGGGGAGCCCCCAGGTGTGATGTCATTTGTGGGCACCGGTACAAGCAGAGTTCATGCCATTCACCACCCTGTGCCCACCGTGGGCTTCCTGGCTGTGGGACTGGAGATGGCAAGGAGTGGGCAAGTCACAGGACCCAGGATGGGGGGAGAGTATGGGGTCTAAGGGTCCCTTGAGGGCACTGGGTGCCAGAAGCCTCAGCCCTGCTAGCTTCAAGTAGCAACCTGACACTCTTTTAGTTTCTTCGTAGCACTTACCAACATTAGAAATGACCTTCTTTATTGACATTACTTCTTTATTTTCTACCCCCTTCCCTGTTAGAACTTAAGATTCTTGAGGGACAGTAGCCTGCTCGCTGTTATGTACTCTGTACCTGGAACAATGCCTGGCACTAGGTAGAAGCTCAGTGTGTGTTGGATTGATGGATGGATGGATGGATGGATGGATGATGGATGGATGGATGGATGGATGGATGGATGAGTAGGTGGATGCATGGATGACTGGGAGGGAGGGAGGCTGAATGATTGCTCAGGGGACACAGAAGACCCCTTGCCATACCATGCATCTTATCATTCTTGAATCAAGCTCCTTCAGGGACTTGAGGAACCCTGGTTCTTCCCAGGCAAGTCACTTCAGGTGTGCCAGGCTTTCAGGTATCTGGGAAGTACAAGTTCATTAGCACTAGGGTTGGTACTCACAAGCTCCGACCCCCCATTCTTCCTCCTTACTCCCACTCTTTAGATCTTATCTGTCCCTCCCTCTCTGGGTGGATGGGAACCACCCATCCACCCAGAGTGGACAGACTGATTGCTCTAAGTCCCAGCTGCTGCCAACTTTCTTGCCCAAGGACCCTCTCTTCTCTTCTTGGGGGCTCCCAAGCAGAGTAGCCCTCTCCAGAGCAGCTCACAGGACAGCTAAGGTCTGAGCATGAAGGATGTGACTGCAGGGGGCTTGTGTATAGCATGTATCTGCTTGTGTATGGGTGCAACAGAATGTGCTCAGAGCTTTGCTGAGTGAGATTCAGGCTCCTGCAGGTCTCTCTCCATCGTGGCCACACAGAAGGCCCTTCCTCCCAAATTTCTGTGGCCCTGCACCCCACCCCTATACTGCCAGATCAGACCCCTCCTACCACCTACCCCAGTGAAAGGAAAATAACTGGAAGCTTTTATCGTTCAGCAGAAGCAACATCAGAAAACAATTATTGTTTTAATTACCTGCTGTCGCCGTACAAGACAGGGAGGCTGTAAAGTGCGATAAAATCTTTCATGTTGATGGACTGCCAGCCTGGGCCAGGGCACAGTTTACAGGACTACAGCTGGCAACTCCAGTCAGCTGGTAGGAGCCTCCTGGACCCCCTCCCTCTGTCCCTGGGGCCAGGTCTCCCAAGCCAGGGGCCTGGACACCCCTCTTGTCCATCATACTTCTATTAATGCTGTAGGGACACTTGCCTTTCAGGAGTGCTCAAGACAGCACCAAAGTGTCCTAGAGGCTCCATCTCCTGCAGGGTGAACCTCGGATCAGCCCCTCTTTTTGCAACTTGGGAGACATGCCAGGTTGGGCTGAGGCTGGCACATGGATCTGGTTTCCGAAATAATCCTAATCCCTCTCCCATGACCATGCTCTGCTGTAGTGCCCCATCCTCCAACCACACAGGGCTGGGGCCCTGGCACCATCCTGGACTCCTGTACTACCCAAGCTGGTCTTCCCCGTAAGCCTGGTAACCTTGAACCTGTTTCCTCCTTCCCTGTCCCCCTCCACTTCTTAGAGCCTGACTGCTGACCACTGCCTCTTGGCAGAGGTCTCATCTGTCCTCTTGTCCCCAGCCAAACCAGCCCCACTGCTATGCCTGCATCTTTCTAAAGCCCAACATGGATGCCCCTGCTCAGGAACCAGCCTTATTTTGTCCTAAGCACTTTCACACATGGCCTCATTGAGTCATCATGCTCCTATTTTACAGATGTGGAAACCGAGGTGTGGAGAAGGCAGGTGTTTGGCTGGTGGTCTGACTTCAGAGGGCTGGTCTGAAGACTAAATGGGGTAACAGTAGTGAAATGCCTGGAACAGTCCCAGGACTAGAGTTAATGCCCAGTGCATTTCAGCTCTAATAATGGTTCTCATGGTTGTTCTTGCTGTTCAACCTGGAGCAAGTCACTCAGCCTCTTCAGTTGCACCTCACTTTCGTCATCTATAAAATGGGACAGCACTTGCCTATCCCATAGGATGAGAGGATCAAATAAGCTGGTGTCAGAGTGTGTGGATGAGGTCAGGGTGTGTGGTGATAACTCAGGACCTATTAGCCACTGTCCTTGCTGTTGCCATAGAAATGGTGGCAGAAGTCAAGGCTGTGAAGGTGAGTTGAGTCCACATTATGCAAGGCCCTTAATGGTACAAGTTTTGAGCCATTCCAGAGACAGTGATGAGCTGCTAAAGATTTTAAACCAGGAAAGCCATATAATCAGATCTGGGTTTTAGGACTTGGTGGCCCAGTGGCAGCTCGATGGCTGAGAGGGCAAAGCTCAGTACCAGAATGATCCAGATGAGGGCTGACAAGGCCTGCACCCTGGGATGGCAGTGACTGTAGTGAAGGTGGACAGTCAGGGCTTGGTCACCCGTCGGGCAGAGGAGGAGCGAGAAGAAAGTTGGGATCTGCATAGGGCTGGCCTCTGCTGAGACTCAAACTTTTTAGTTTCTTTCTTCCCTACCTGGTGCCAAGCATGGGACTGGCATTCATGGTGGGCACTCTCGCCTCCAGGACATGGGCAATTGGCTAAGGCCCAGGGCCCAGCAGGAACATCTGGGCTCAGGCCAAGTCCAAGTAGGGAGGAACTCAACTCAAGAGAATCTTTAGGCCATTGCTTGGGACTGGAATGGGGCCTCTCTGAGCAACCTCAGGAGCCTGGCTTCATCTCCTGGACGGACTTGGGTGCAGGCTGCAAGTCTGCCCAGATGGCTTTGCTCATTAGGACATCACCCCCTCATTTGTTCATTCCTTAACTTGTGTCTTCAGCAAATCTGTGTTGAGTGTCATCTCTGAGCTGGACCATGGGGAGGTGAGGGAGTATGGTGGAGCTGTATGCACACCCTCCTGGAGCCAGTGCTCTACTGGAGGAGATGGGCAACAAGCTAGAGAACAAATGAAGAAATGGATTCAGTGCACGCTGTCGGAATGCAAAGGAGAACAAAGAAGGGGCTGAGGCGCAGTGCCCTCCTCTCTCTTCCTCTGAGTCCGTGTCCTGTGTGCCTGTGAGAAGTGGTTCATGCTCCCAGGTCCTGCCGAAATGCACGGTTGGCACTAACAGCCCAGCCTGCCCCATGTATCTCTCTGTCTTCATACTCCCTCATTTTTGCCATCACTTCAGAGGTCTAATATATTCCCTGGGGCTCTGGAGGGACCACTCACTTTAAGGTCTTTCTATGGAGCCTTTTCCTCTGAGGATGCTGAGGGGAAGAAAAATGCCAGGAGAGGATGAAAAAAAGCAAGAGGGATCTGGTTTCAGAATTCCTGAGTACAGAAGGAAGTGGGGCCCTGCTTGCTCAGAGATGGTTCTATCTAGAGGTGTAAGTGCCTCCCGTCTTCCCTAGTGCCCTCCGCCTGTGCCCCTGCAGAAGTCTGAGCCCCCATCCCACCCTCCGAGGAGAATCTCTCTCCAGGTGCTGGGAGAAGGTGTCTATGATTACAGTTCAATTTGCCAGTGTCCCTCCCTTGTCTTTCCCACTTCTCTGAGGAGCCACATGTGGGCTATGAGTCTTCTGCAGGGATCAGCCTCAGTGTGCTCCACCTGGGCCACAGTGGCTGGCAGACTGGGCCCACCCTGTGCCAGGTGGCTAGGGGAGACATGTGCCAGTGTGTCTGTCCCAGAGCAGAATGGAGCAAGGGGTCTATGGATGTGCTCTGGGCCCTGGGTGGGCATGTCCCACATAGGCCATGCTTATCTGAACCTCTAGGCTGGGAGTCATCACCCCTTTTGGGATTTTGGGCAGCAACTGCTTCCCATGAAAGCATTTGGAAAATCCAGGCCTCTGCCTTACACTGTGAGAAAGCCCTGTACTCTGCAGGCAGCGTGGCCAGGGAGAGATGTGGTCTCAGGGTGGCTTGGTGGGGTGACAGTGTTCTTATGCATCACATGAGTCTAAGAATGGAGCCTCTGGCCAGGGGCTGGCTTGTACACCTGGAGGTGGACATCAGCATTGTGTGACTGAGGAAGTGGGTGGCCATGGGTGAATGTGACCTTACTGAAGGCGGGGGTGCCCGCTCCTCAAGGCCAGCCCCTGAGGGCTCAGAACCACCTGCCTCTCTTCTAAATGTGAGCAGAGGCTGCCTGCCTGGTCTGGCATGTGCTCAGTGTGTGAGTTTCACATGAATGCTCCCAGGTGGGGACATCTGGGCAGCTAGCTGGGCCCCCTGCCCATGGCTGAGAGAGGTCCTCATGCAAGATTCTCTAACCATTTTGGTCCAAATTTCAGGGAATTCCCTGATCCCCTCCCAACAGTTCCAAATGCTCCAAAGCTTCTGACCTCATTCTCTCATATGCTGGCATTTCCCCACCTGGCTTCATCCCCTTCCCTCCTGTCAGACATATGAAATCACTGGGCTCCTTAAAGGCAACGCAAGTCCCCTCTCAACATGCAGATGTGTGAACAAGTGTGGGAGGAGTGTGGATCTGTGGTAAACACTGTGTGCCTGAGCATGGGTGTCAAGACATCAGCATCAGTATCAATGGATGCTTTGATAAAGGACGTGTGTCTGTGTGTCTGCCCTCCAACTGTTTGTATCTGAAGTGTTCTAGGGTATGGGTCCCATGTGTTAGTGTGTCTTAAAAATGGATTCATCTGGAATTTAAAGCAACTGTTTTATCATTGATAAGGAGCTGACAAAGAAAGGAAACAAAAGGTCTGAATGAATAAACAGTTTTCTGGATAGAGAAGTGTAAGATGTGAGCTCAGCCAAGATTTGGAGCTAATCTTTTTTTTTTTTTTTTTTTAACATTTAAATAAAAGATCTGGAAGAGGATGTGTACAGTGAAATCACCAAGTTTGCAGTGAAATCTAAACTCTCCTGGGTGGTAGTAAAATGCCAAGCTGGTGAAGGATAAGCTTTAAGAAAATCTTATCTTGAAAGGCAGTAGACTGGGCAGAGAATGGCTAACAAGTTTTACTTTGGGGAAAATGATGTGGATGTTGTCTCAGGGAGAGTATTTGGAGCTTCTTTCCTAGAGAGGTACCCAGACAGGCAATAGAAGGCTGGACATGGTTGGGAAGGGAGTTTGAAACAAGCCATAAATATTTCCTTCTCCTGACACATGAGCAAGGGGTGTGCTTATGGTCATGCCTTCTTAGGGGAGCACCAACCCAAGGTTGGGGGAACCTGGGTTTTATTGCATACTTATGTGATCTGGGTAATTCATTTCCCTCCCTTGACCCTCAGTTTATATATCTGTGAAATGGAGGTATCAAGCCCTGGAGGCCTGCTTTACAGAGTGTGAGAGAGACTGCAATCTCACAGAGATGATAATGTGTAGGTAACTATAAAGCTCAGTACAATTATGAGTGGTTGTTATCCAGAGAGTTGTGATGAGAAGGGAACTGTCATATAAAACCAGACTAGTCCGCCTGGAACAACTTCAGTGCACAGAAAGTGGCTAAGAGGGAATATGGTAGAAATCTATAAAATCAGAAAGGGCAAGGAGAAGGGAACATAGGCTCCTTCACTAACTCCCAGCCTGACAGAATGAATGCCTCCCCACTTCTGGCCTCCACCAAAGCTCAGAGGTAAGTCTAAAACCAGTTACAAGAAATCCTGCTGCACTCAGTAGGGAATAAACTTTGAAAATCATTTTCCCTGGAGGTGATACAGGTTGGAAATATAAATTGCTTCCAGAAAGGTTTAGATAAGTTCATGGATAGCAGAGTCACAGTAGTTCTTGGGCAAAATTAGAATGTCACGGGTTCTCTGCTCTGTGAGGATGACATCATGGAGGAAGTCCCCGGCAGAGCCAAATGCCCAGGCCAGACCTAGCAACCTTTAACCCCCGTCATCTGTATGTGTGTATGAAAGTGTCTGTATTTAGGACCAGCTTGTCCCTATCTGATTAGAATGGCTTCCCTCTCACCAGTCCACCTCTGTTATGAAACTCCCTTTACTTCCTCCCCTGTCCCTCACCCCCACTGCCACTCCCGCACCCCTATTAGACTCCATTCCACAGGGTTCCCTGACCTCATTCCCAGATTCCCACTCTCACAGTGCTAACCTGTGCTCCAGCTCACCTGTCATCACAGAACAGCCACTCCTGCCCTCTGTGTGCTGTCTTCTAGCACAGGCACCTTGCCTGGCAGTGCCCATAGGCCGGTGAGGACTGGAAGCTCTTGCCAGGCCCTCCAGTTAATGCTGTTAGCATGCAGCCTCTCTCTCCGGCTGCCTGCCCAGAGCTTGTCTCTGACTGACTGCATCTCCCTGGGTCCCCAGCAGAGGCTGGCTGAATTGAGGCTGACGTTCAAGTTCTTCAGGGACCCAAAACCTTGGAGAGCTTTGGCATCCGAGGATGGACTAGCATCCACACTGGACACAGGGTCAGGTAACAGGCCAGCTTGGGTCTAAGTCAGGTTATCTGTCAAAGGTCTTGGGGGGCTGGAATTAGGAGGGGAGGCAAGGTTATAGAGTCTGCTTCCCCACCGTGGTTCCTACGATGCTTTGAACCCTGTCCAAGTCGCCATGGAAGGGCTGAGTGGCTTGCTCTGGGCCCTTTTTTTTTAGCACCACGGACAGTGGTCCTGGACGCGGCGCGTACTTTCAGCACCATAGACAACCACCGCGTTGCGGCCGCCCGTTCTCGGGCTGTCTCTCTCCTGGCTCCACTCCCTGCCTCTGCCAGATCCCGTGGGGAGGCCTCCACCACCGCCTCCAGAAAATTCATTTATCTGTTCTCCGAGATTTATTAAGCACCTGCCTACTATGTGCCAGTCAGTTTTAGATGCTGGGAACACATTACTGAACGAAACAAAAATCTGCCCTATGGAACCTCCATTCTCCAGTATGTGGACTCCCACCCCACCGGCCTCCACTGAAGTCCCCAGAACTTGTTCCAGGCAAGGTGCTACCCAGCTCGTGGGAGAGAGTAGGGATTGGTGAGGCCCAATTCAGATAGTATTTTAGGAATCCAATGTGATCCAGTCACACCCCTGCTGAAAGCCTTCCATGGTTCCTGAGTGCCTATGGAAATAGCAGTGCCCCAGTCTGTCATTCATGCCACTTGGTAAAGTGTTCCTGATCCATCTTGCCAGTTCTTGCTTCTTACCTCTCTCATTTCTTACACTTTAGCCAAACTGGATTCTCAGTTAAGAATATTTTGGTTGCAATATGACAGAAAACTCAACTCAAAGAGACTTAAACAGTAAGTGGATATTATTGATTCTTGTAACTGGAAAGCCCAAAGGTATGGCTGATTTCAGGTGAAGCGCGATCCACTGACTCAAACAACATTGCTCTGTAACTGCTTTTTCTGTTTCTCTGCTCTGCCTTTTCTGGTGTTGGCTACATTCATGGCCCCCTCAAGGCAGCCCCTGGCAACCTCATACCCTCCCTGTCTTGGAAACAAAATCACCATAGCAGCCCAGCCCCCACATCCTCACTTCCCCACCATCACTCAGGGGAGCAAATGTCCCTATTGACTGGCTCCCATGTCTTTCCCAAACCAGTCACCACAGCCAGGGCAGGAAATGCGACTGGTTTAAGCCAATCAGAGAGGCCCACTCTTGGAGCTGGTGGGGGGTCATTTCACCCAAACCACATGGCTGAATATGGAAAAACAGGGGATCACCCAAAGAAATGAGTCTGCTATTTGGGGGAATGGGAGAACTGGAGAGGAGTCAACAGATGTCTAATCATTGAGCACGCTATTTTGTTTTTTGCTTCTGTGATTTTGCTCCTGCTGCTTCCCTGTTGTCCCATCTACTGATACCCTTTAAGGCCTTTCTCAAATGCTGCTGCCTTCCTGACACCACACCCATCACTCCTTCAGGGAGTCACGTCTGCCTCTGGTCTCTCACAGCACTTGGCTTACTTCTTCCTCCTGTATTCTCACCATTCCCTGATCCACAGGCAGTGAAGGGAGTGGACATGCATCCCAGGGCACCTGTGCTGGAGCTGGGTGATGGATGGATGTTGTCACATTGGCTCAGTGGGGTGGGATAACAGCATCGCTGAGCCTCAGGCAGGCCAGGAGGGTGGGCTGGCTGGGCAGGCCCAGGGCTGTCCCTGGTGCTCAGGTCCACACAGCCCAGGCTGTCCTCTGCCAGTGCCCCCATGAAAGCTTGGACCTGCCCAACCTATGGATAGAGTCTTTGCCCCTAAAGCTGCCTTGGCAGGGCCAGTTTAAATGTGACAGGAAAAAAAGATGATGTGCCTGGAGGAGGTAGCCTAGCCTGAGAGTGGAAGCACTTGGAGAAGGTCTGTGTGGGCACCGGGAGAGCAGACACTAAGATGTAGCCGGCGCCCTGCCCTTCTTTTCCCTCTGCGGCCTCACTGTCTCCTCCTCAGTGGGAACCTTCTTCAGGCCTCCCTGGCGTTGGCCAGGGGTGGAGGAGATGGTGGGAGGGGAGGGACTTATAAAGAACCTACTGGTCTAAGGAAAGGAGACTGGAGCTGAGTATCAGAGGGAGAAGGAAAGAAACTCAGAGGAGCTGAGGATGGCAGATGTGAGAGGGTGCAGTGACAGGGGCTGGGCTTTAAGTCTGGGGAGGGGCCAGAGCCATTATTCATTCCCACCACCAAGCCTTACAGCTTCCCTCAATAAGGTAACACTCACATCAGCACTTTCCCTTCCATGCTCTTGTTTTAATAACAAGTTAGGCTCTGCAAGGGGATGATCTCTTTCTCTGTTCGACGGGAACCCTCACCCTGTCCAGGGGCTGCCGATTTAGATCAAAGCTTGGGGTAGCTGAGGGCTCATGGGACAGGTGGGGGTTCTCTGTCCCCCGTGAGCCCTCTGAGCACTTCCTGGAGGGAGCTCCTGGGCAGGACAAGAGGTAGGCTCCTCCCCAATCTGTTCTCAGGCCTCCCTGACTTCCATATTCTAAATCACTAACAGAGGGTTGTTTTTTATGTCCAAGCCAACTTCAGAGACATCTCATTTTACAGTAGGCCAAACAGGACCAGATGACAGGGAGATGTGCCCAGGTGACCCCACATTGATGGCCTTGCAAAGGTGGGGGTGGGGCTGGGGTGAACATCCTGCTTCACGATGCATACTCTCCTCGTGGGTAACCCCACTGTCCTCAAGTGGCCATGGTGAGGAGCACTTCTGCTCTCTGATCTCACTCTGAGTGTCCAGGCTTTGTTCTCCTCAGTGAAAGACTCCATCCTCCAGAGAGAAGGTGTCTCAGTCTGTTTGAATCGCTATGACAAAAATACCACAGACTTGGTGGCTTATAAACAGAAATCTATTTCTCATAGTTCTGGAGGCTGGAAAGTTCAAGATTAGGACAGTGGATTTGGTATCTAGTGAGAGTCTGCCTCCTATTCACAGATGACCATCTCCCTGTGTCCTCAATGGTGGAAGGGGCAAGGCACCTCTCTAGGACCTCTTTATAAGGGCACTAATCCCATTCACAAGGGGTCTACCCTCATGACCTAGTCACCTCCCAAGGACCCTGCCTCCTAACACCATCACATTGGGGGTTAGGATTTCAACATATGAATTTGGGGGGACACACACATTTAGTCCATAGCAGAGGGGGATGAATGACTAGGCATTGAATGAATGCAGTGTGACTTGGTTGTGCATTGAAAGTTATGGCAGGCAATGGGAATGTCAGGAACCATTCTTGTCATTTCCGCTAAACTTGTAAGGTCCTGGGGTCAGGACGGCATGGTAATGATATCGAAGCTAAAGTTGCAGGGGGCACCAACTGTCTGCTTCAGTTTATTTTCTTTGAGCCATAGAGCTGCTCAGTGATGCAGGCACTCGTGGGTGCTGTTTAGACAGGGATGCACCAGAGTCTGAGGCACTTGTGCAGGCACACTGTTGGCCAGCTGGGCCTTCAGCTCCCAGGTCAGAGCTCAGCCCACAACGCTGAGCCTGGAAGAGCTGTGAATGGCAGTATTACAGGAACCTTAGGACACGGATTCTGGAGCCAAGCTCCTAGCTCTGCTGTGTCTAGTGACGTGACTTTGAGCAATTTAGTTCACCTCTCTGAGCCTCGGTTTGTCACCTATAAAATTGGAATAATAATAGTACTTAACTCATGAAGTTGTTGAGAGAATTAAGTTAGATGTTATTTATAAATATATATAGTACGTTAGACAAAGACAGAATTTCTAATCAAGTTAAACACATGCTTACCGTATGCTCTTGCAATCCCACTCCCAAGAGAATGAAGATGTACATCCAAGGCCTGTATATAAAAGTTTGCAGCAGCTTTGTAATCACCAAAATCTAGAAACAGCTCTGCTACTGGATAAACAAGGCATGGGACACGCCTACAGTAGAATATTGCTCAGCAGTGAAAAGGAACCAACTCCCAAATACAGCAACAATCCGTGAACCTCAGAGGCATGGTGCTAAGTGGAAGAAGCCAGGTACAAAAGACTGCAGACTGTAAATTCCGTCTCTGTGACATTCTAGAAAAGACAAAACAGCAGCAATGGAAAGCTGATCGGTGGTGGCTGGGGTTTAGAGGAAGGGGTTGATGGCAAAGGGGCTCCAGGGGACGTTTTGCAGAGGTATAAACTGTTTACCTTGATTGTGGTGGGTACATTTGTCAAAACGCATCAGACTATAGATTTAAAGGAGGTAGTTTTGATTTATTTGCAGAAGAAAAAAAAGACAATTCTGATTTTAAAAAGCAGAGCCAGGCATAGCATTAGCTGCTGTTATTATTGTTGTTGTTGTTGTTATTGGTACAATTATGATTACTCATGAAAGAGTCTCTGGATTTATACTCATGATCATGCCCTGGCGCCCAGCCTCCTGCCCAGGTTGGCAGAGGAGGTCATGAAGGGTCTCCTCGGCACATGCCGCTTCCGTGGTTGCGGACAGACACGTGGGGAGCACATAGGGAGGGTGCTCGCCTGTTTCCTGAGTCTGGTTTCCCTCCTGCTGATCCTATGAGGTGCTCAGTGACACATTAGCAAGAAAGATGCCACAAGAAATAAAGTTTGTTATGAATTATTCTACTTGGGGCTAATTATAGGCACTGAGGACAGGATTATTTACAGTCAGGAGGCAGAAGGGAGGAAGAGGGGCGTGGAGATGAGGTGGAGGGCTGGAGAGAATTAAGCAAATGGGGCTATGTTTGGAGGAATAAAAGCACTTTTTATAAAAGCTGTAACTAAACTCAAGGCCAAGCTGATGGAAGTGTTTTAGCAGACAGATCAGAGGCCAGGCCGTGTCATGTCCTTAAAATGAACTGGGATCCCACGGGCACCAGGGTTCTCTGGGTGGAGTGTGGGGCAAATATGGGACCTCCCTCTTCCCTGGAATCCCAGGGGATGTGGGTATGTGTCTGCACCAATGCCCAGCCTTGCTCTGTTCTGGGCTTTCCTTGTTCCTGTCCAGGGAAGTTTATTTTCACCCACAGATGTGGGAGCAGAGGCCAGTCTGAGCCCAACGGGGGCATCCACTGGTTCTAGCAGGTTGGTGAGGGAAGGGCCGGAGGGGACGTGGGTCAACTAAAAAGCAGAGCCAGCTATGGCTCGGGAGCATGGGCCTGGCATAGCCGCAGCTTCTGCTTCTTCAATAGGAGGTGGAATTTCCTGATTTTTAAATGTAGATTTAAACCTGTGAACCAGGGATTTGCAGCCCCTAAAAGCCAGCCTAGCCTCCTGTTGGGAGACAGAGGCCCAAGCAGGACTGAGGCTCGGTGACCCGCCCAAGACCTGCCCTGCTCACACTGAGTCACAGTGGTCAGAGCTCCATCCGGCGACGAACTCTGGGCCCGGTGCTCTTGACAGACAGCGGTCATCACACACTTGGGTCTGTGGCTAGCTGGGTTATTGGCTCTTTCGACTTGCCAGAGGGCACCAGTCTGGCCCTCCCCCAAGTCCGAGCAGTGGGCCAAGGCTTTTCCAATCAGTCACGCCTGGCTATATCACCATCTACCCCTCAACCAAGCAGGAAACGAGGGAATCACTTCTGCTCCCCCACTACCCTCCCAGCCAGGATGGCCACTCTCCTCACCCTGCCCCCAAATATTTTTCACATCACTCCTCCTCTCCAGCTGCCTATTCCAGGTCAGGCAGCCCCCTCTGTAGTGGGGTGATGGCCTTCACCCTCCTGCTCCACAACAGAGCCATCTCTACAGCTCTCCGATCCCATAAGCCCTGCTCCAGAACCTTTTCTGCTTTCCCATGCTGAGTGTCCTAGCACAGATTTAGACGCTTTCTAATCTGACCCGTGCTGCCACCAGACATGGCCTGCCTCAAATTCGTTGCTTCTGCTGTTCCCCCAGCCTTGACAGCCCTTCCCTACTACACAGAAAGGCCTCTGCCTTTTCCCCAAGGCAGCCCACATCCCTGCCCCACTGTCCCTGAGGCAGAGCACACCTGCCGCATTCTGTGCCTGACAAATTCCCTGGGATGGTGAGCATCCCAAAAGCCCATAGGGCTTGGGCCTGGCACAGAGCAGGCCTTCTAGAAACGTCCTCATTCCTTCACTCGGAGATATGTAGTAAGGGCCTCTGGTGTGCAAGGCCCCACTCCAGGTGAATGAGACAGATAGGCCATACATTCCTGGAGCTTCCTGTCCAGTTCCAGACAGATGGACAACAAAGAAACAAGCCAGACAGGGAATCTATCAGGTGGAGAGTGCCGGGGGTACTCCTCTCTGAGGAGGCACCACGAGCTAAGATCTGAACAATGAGTAGTAAGCTGCAGCATCAGTGGGAGCAGCATCAAGGGCAGTAGGTAAAGTGGCTCTGAGGCAGGACTGAGCTTGGGGTGCTGGGAAAACAGATGAAAAGCTCGGTGCTAGATGGTGAGTTGAGAGGACAATGGCCCATGTCATCTGAAGGGACAGGAGAAAAAGGGACAGAAGAGGCAGATCCAGCAGGTTTCCAGCTGCGGCAGTGACAGTGCTATTTTCATAGGGAGCTAACCACTTGGGTGGCCATATAGGAGAACTGAGAGGAACCGTCCTGTGGGGATGGGCCCAGAGGTCCTGCAATAGGGATTTTGTTGCCTTCTGCCCTGAAGTCCTCGTTGAAGCCTGCTATTCTCCAGGAGTGAGGAGAAAGCAGATAGGGATGGGGTAGAGGGGCAGGAGCCTCAGCAGAGCCCTGAAGGCGAGGCTAGGAGGAACGCTTGAAGCAGACAGCAGGTCCTTGGTAAATGGGAGAAAGGGTTTCAGTGGAAAGGTGGAGGCAAAAGCCAGATTTCGGGCTAAGCAGCAGCAGGGTAAAGGGCAGAGCTGGGGCCCAGAGAGATAGGACCTAGGCTGGAAAGGGGCAGAGTTAAACAAGTGTTTTTCTTGTCCTTGATGGAGGAGAACTGAGCAGCTTTAGAGACCCTTGGGTCATTGAGGCATTTTATTCAGCTTGGTGACTCTGCCTTCAGGAAGCCCTCCTGGATGCTTCAGAGCAGGTCCCCACCTATGTACTCTCATGTCACCAGTGCTTCTCTGATAGAAAGCTGACTAAGAGTTATAACCTTGGACTGCTCTGACATCCAGCTAATGTCTGTTTCCTACAAGTGGGCGAGCTCCTAAGAGAGGAGCCTGGGTTTTCCCCTTCTTAGTAAATCCAGGCAGCCAATCCAGGCCTGACACAAGAGGCTGAGGACATCAGGGTGAACAGATACAATCGTGTCGCAGAGGCCCAAGAGGGAGCCAAGGCTGCTGGGTGGTGAATTGGCCCAGAGGAGGTCATGCTGACCTTGAAGCAAGCTGGCCTGTGGGCTGCACAAACATCTCAGCAGGGGGTGGACACAGCCACTACACAAAGGCTCTGCCCACCCACTCAGAGCTTCCACCGGGGCACCTCACTTCCACTCCTACCACCTACCCAGCTGTGCGCCCCTCCCAGGCTCCCACCCCTCACACTCTGTTGGTGCCGCTCTAATGGCAGTGCCCACGTTCTTGTTTTTGGGGCACGTGAAGGTTTACCATGTCCATGTCCAGCTGAAGTCAGACTCCACACACAATAGCTGAGACCCCCATTCCCACCCAGCACCCCTCTCTGGGTTCAAGAGAGGGGCAGGGCCAGCCTCAGGGACTGATCGCTGATCCAGCTGGTCCAGGAAGGACAGCTGGTATGTGTGGCCCACATGCTGAGCTGTGAGCCTCCTCCAGGGCCACCCTTGGGTGGGGGGCCCCCACTAGGGAACAGGGGCCAAGGTGGGGGAGGCCCTCAGCAGCCTCTGTCTTCCTTCAATTCATTAAGACCTGTAAATTTCTCATTAATATACTTAAAGTTCGTTTTAAGGGGAACAAGCACAGAGATAATTGATAATAAACCCTCAGTTAATGCCTTCGGTTTACTGTACGTAATTTATATCCTCTGATAGCATCTCTCACTCCCAATTACCCATTTAGCTGTGGCAATAACAGCAGTTCAATCAGACAGATACCAACTTTTATATATTCCAGACCAATAGTAATAAATACCCATACAGAGACTCACTGGGCCCACCATATTTTTTTATTAAGATTTAAATATTCATGCAATTATTAGTGATTTATTAAGAGTTAATGACCCCTTCAAGAGGCTCTAAATCTTCCCCCAAAGAGGCCCTGGCCCTTCCCCCATCCTTTGCCCCCATCTCTCCTTACTGCCCCCTGCAAATCAGAGAAATTAGCTGCTCTTTCACATCCCGCCTGACACCACAGCATCACCCATGTTTCCATGACGATGGCAAGCAGGTGAGGCAGAGGCAGAGGATGGAGGTCAGGCCCAGGGTAGGGCTGGGCTTCATGAGGGCAGAGGCTCCTGCTCCCTCCCCAACCAGACCTGAGGGACATGGAGAAAGGGAGTCCCCTTCAAGCCCAACTGAGCAGTGGCCTCCACACTGCAGCCTCCTCCAAGCTGGTCTCGAGGAGCTCCCCACTCCTCACCTCATTCTGGCATTAGTCTCTCCCCACCACCCCTCTCTTCCCCCATACTTTTCTGAATCTGCCCATCTCTTTAGGGTCCCTTGGGAGAGGTACACCAGTTTCTCTCTCCTCTGCTGCCCTCTCCCTCCTTTCATTTTAAAACATCCCACCCTCATTATATCAAGGATGAGAGGCTGTGCAGGTATCTGAGGTTCTGGTATTCAAGGCCCAGACAGGGCAGTGGCTTGCCTCAGGCTGCACAGCAAAGCCAAGGCCACCTCTCTTCTCTCCTTCCATGTTCCCTTGCACCCCTCGGCCCCCCTACCCCCACTTCTTCCAGCCCCCTCTCCTCCACCCACAAGACCTCAGAGCCCATTAAAGGGGCAGGAAAGATAATGAACAAACAAGGAAAACATGAAATCAATATCAGGAGAAAAAATACGACTGCCATTAAGTGAAATAAACAAGCTGGTAATTATTTGGACAGCAGGTAATTAAAATGGGGTGAGGGCTCATTACTGTCTTGTCGGGGGGTATAGTGGGCATGGCTAGACACCTTCTTCCCAGCCGGAAGGCTGCATCCGGGCTTGAGCTTCTGCCTGCCCAGATTTGACGGGGGGCGGTCATTGCAGAGGGTCTCCTCTATGGAGTGCCTCCCCCCACATACCTACCTACCTGTGTCTCTGTCCCCAGTGGCCTTCTCCTGGGTTAGGATCTGAGGCCCCAACCAAAGGCAGGCAAGGTGAGACAGCCCCCAGCCCGCAGTCTGCCCCCTTCTCCTGACTCCACTGCTTTCGCGAGCAGGGAGCAGCTCTTTCTAGGACCCTTGACCCTCACTCAGCCAAGGGTGTAGCTTGTGCTGACGATTAAATCCCAGCCACCTGGGATAATGGACAGATGACCCCTCCAGCCTCTGCCCAGAAGCCAGGGGACTTCCTTTGGGAGGCTGTGATAAGGAGGGATCTCAGGGAGAAGACAGGATGATGGGGTGCTGGCAAGGGTGGGAAGAGTGTGGGAGGGAGAAGAGACCAGGAGGAAAGAGCAGTGTTGGAGGGGTCTCACCTCTGCGCCCTGCTGTGACCCCAAACCTTAGATTCGTAAAGTCAGAGAGCTTATACATTGTCCAGCATGGCTTTGGCCTGCCAACTTGTTTGGCCCACACAGTGTTTAAATGTTTAAATTACTTGTCAACATTTTAAACATGAAGTTTCACTTAAAAATGGATTTCCAACTTCCCCAGAAAGAAAAACATCTGGCACTTCTTGGCTGGCCTGCGTGTGGTGGCAGCAGTTGGCTGAGCTGAGCTGACCCTTTTGATGGGGATTTCACTCCACTTCTCCAGTCCCTGCAGGCACCTGAGTTTGCCACCCCTGACCTTTCTAAGGCCCAGAGAGGACAGTGACTAGCCCAAGGCCACATAGCCAGGTAGAGGCAGAGTGGGGACCAGAGACCCAGTCCCCTGTTGTCCAACTGAGGTCTCTGCCCCCTGCCCTCAGTGAGTATGTGCCCTGGGCTAGTCATTGGCAGGGACAGAAATATGACACACTGCCCACCTCAAATAGTGGGAAGGAACACTTCAACTCCACCACAGTCACTGACCCCCAACTTGCCAACATCTGAGCTGGACACTCCTGAGAAGTGGTGGCTCGGGCCTGCTGCCTGCACCTGGGGGTGAAGGAGGCGGCGGCCCCTGCACAACCAGCCTGCATCAGCCAGATAATGGTCTCTCAGCCAGGGAGCCAGAGGAATAAGCTATATGTCCCCTGTGCAGAGGAACTAAGGAGGGCATTCAGAGGAAGGGACACCTCAAATTATGAGCTAACAGGTCTGGGGGGCATTGGGAGTGAGCAGGGTGCCTTGCAGGTGTGGGGGAAAGTTGGGGTGATGGGAGGGCCCGGCATGTAGGCAGAGGGCCCTAGTGGATGCAATGAGCTGGCTGCAGGGTGTGGGCCGGTACCTAGGGATGAGGCTGCTGCATGGGGTGGGGGACATGTGTCGGAGGTGCGGGAGCCAACCTTTACCCTGTGGTCAGTGGGAACTGTCATGGGGATTGGAAGTGTGGGATCAGATTTTCTTCCTAGAAATTGCGCTGTGGTGATATAGTTGATGACAGCACCAAAGCCAGGAGGCGGTCACAGAAGGGCACGTTTTGGGGGCTGGAGGTAGGGGCTGAGTGAGTTGGGTGGCCATGAAGTGGAGGGGATGGGTGGGAGGGGCTGGGGGCACTCGGGGGCTACAATAGTAGACAACCAGCGTGAGGTCCTAGGGGGTGTCCAGAGGCAGGGAAAGTGTCAGGAGCAAGCTCAGCAGTGAGGGAGGCCGGGGCCCTAGTTGCAGAGCCATGGGCGGGAGGCTGACATGGGGGTGGGCATGGAAGCAGGGGCCCCAGGACAGGCCACAGCACAGCTAGGCAGTTGCATGGCCGGGGGGGCGGGGTGGCAAAGGAGGAGTTGGGGTGTGTGCCTGGCGACTGCCACTGCCAGTAGGTCCTGGATCTGTGACTGGGTTTTCCTGTGGGTCCCTGGAAGAGGAAGGGTCCAGATGGGCTCAGTGAGAATGGGGTCACAGGATGACTGATGATCTGTGCTTCAGAGTCACCACCCTAGTAGGGGCATCAGCCACCCCAGCCAAATTTATCCTGGAAGACAGCGAGCAGAGGCGGTGTGCATGGTCTGTGCATTGGGGGTTTGGCATCTGCACCCAGGAGTGGTGAGTGTGATTCCAGGACGCTGTGTGCCCAGGACTTCCCTGGTGATCTGTGGCCACAAGACACCCCATGGGGCAGAGAGGGACTAGAGTCTGTTTCAGGCACTGTTGTGTAGTCTGTGCCTACTGCAGTGCTTGGCATGTTGTATCCATCGCATATTGGCTAATCGCCTGTGTCCTGGTTAAGAGCGTGGGGCCCTGTAACCAGCCTGCATGCATAGGAATCTATCACCACTCACCACTTACTCCACCTCCCTGTGCCTTGTTTTCACTGCCTAGAAGTTGGAGTTTTAAAATAGTTCTTTGGCTCCTAGAATTGTCATGAGGGTTGAATAAGAAAGTGGTTATGGTATGGCTGTGTACATGTGTATGTGTGCGCGAGAGCCTGTGTGGGCATAAAATGCTGGTGGTGGTTGCGGGCGGTGTCTCCCAACGGCAAGTCACTATGTAGTCTCCATCCCAGGGCCACAACTGCCTTGCCCTGTGTACACTGAGCCAAGCCAGGCTGGGGAACACCACAGCTGCTACTGGACCACCCCCCAGCCACTGCTCTGGCTGGGCTCCCGTTAAACCAGTGAGATATGAAATGCTGCCATATCTGGAACAGGGTCTTTAATTAAATTAATTGCCAGCAATGTCGTAAAAATGCTGATGGGTCATAAATGGCATGTTGGGCGATGCCGTTCATCATCCCCACGGACTTGCTAGAGGCCACACCTGGTGGGCAGCGGGGGCATGCAGCATTCTGGGCTGAGGCCACCAGGGAGCTCTGCAGCCACCTCAGGTGGACGTGCAGGCCCGCTGAGGGAGAGCAGAATGGGAGATGGGGCGTTGGGTACCTCATCTTAAGGGTGTGTGTGTGTGTGGAACAATCAAACTGTCCTTTATGTTTAGCTGGTGAAAGACATGGATGGAGATGGGGAGGGGTGCTTAGAGAGCCGGTGGGGACCTTGGCGGGGGCATCCTCCGGCCTGCTAGCCAGTGGGAGTCACCCTTGATCCATGGGCACTGATCCCAGCCTGGGCACTGATCACTGTGTGACCTTGAACAAATTCATCCCCTGTCTGAGCCCAGTTTCCTCATTAGGAAGACAGGCGGGCCACCCTCCTGCAGAGAACTATGCCAGGGGTCCTTTTATGTCTCTTTCAGCTGGGGCTGCCACAGGCCCTGGCAAGGCTCAGAGCCTCTGTGCCAAATGATGGTGAGGGGGCTGGGCCAGGCCCACCTGGCCACATCTGCCCAGTGAAAGGTAGAGAAGGCCTGTCATGTGTACGAGCGTGCATGTGCACACATGCGCGCACACGTGTACACACACACACACACACACACACACACACAAAACCACTCGAACCAGAAACACGCCCAGAGCAACACACACTGCTCCAGAAGAAGATTCCAAAGCAAGAGAAAGCTTTCCTTCCCCAGTTCTCTCTGGGCTATGAGACCACTTAATTACCCTGGATTCCATTCTATTTAATTGCAGCTTATTAAATTCTAACCAGCCAATTATCAGCCACAATTACAGCTTAATTCGAGGACACAATAGCTATTTTATCGTTTGTTAATCAAATGCTTATTTAGGCCTCAGCTTTATTAACTATTTCTCTGGCCTGAAGCAAGGCCCTGGGGTGGGAAGGGACCCTGGGAGGGGGTCCCTGGGAGCTGTCCCCCCATCAGAGCACTCTCCCCCAGACAACCTGGTAGTTTTGAAGTCCCCTTCACTTGGCTTGGGAGCTCTGAGTGATGCCAGGGGTGTGACACTTGGTGTGGGCTCTGGGCACAGAGTGAGAAGATCCAGATTTGTTCATTCATGCTTTCAGAGCATGTTTATCAACCTTTTATGGGCCAGGCCCTGTGCTGGGTTCTGGGGCTACAGCAGTGAGAGGACAAGTGTGATCCCTGTTAGCATAACCCATTTCAGGGGAAGGGGACACAGAGAGTAACAAGATGACTTCAGATGATGGTGAGTGTTATGAGAACAGACTGAGAAAAGGGTGGGGGTATGGCAGTCATGGAGGGCTTCTGGGAGGAGGCAGCATTGGAGCTGAGACCTTCAGGATTAAAGAGGGTCAGCCGTGAAAGAGCAAGGGGCAGTGGAAAGAGCCAGTGCAAAGGCCCAGTGCTGGGGTCAGCTTTAAGGGTTTAAGAAACAGGGGTCAGTGTGTAAGCTGAGATAGCAAAAGGCGATGTTTTGGGTGGGGTCAGACACTGTTCCAGGATATGGCCAGACCCCCACCGGGCCTGGGATGGGAGGTGACAAGAGCCCACTCTGCCCTCGGTTGCCTCAGGCAAGGCCTGAGCCTCACCAAGGTCCTCATCTGCAAAACGAGAGAAGAGTCAAAGGCACTTTAGTGCAGCTGCCTGGTCTGTGGTAGCTGGTGGGCCATGTGGCCTCGCCACGCACCCCACTCAGTGTGACCATTCTCTCAGTTGGTGAGGTGGTACTGTCCCCCACCCCAATGCTCTCTTTCTTTGTCCTTTGCAGTTTAGCCTGTACACATGTCCTCCTCATAATGCCTGTGTCTGTCCTTGTGACTAGGCCCCTGGAGCTCACTGAGGAAGAGGGTGACTTTCCTATGATCTTAGGGACGTTGCTGCTGCTTCTGACACTTTCATGCACACATTACTATGGAAACCAGAGTGCCGCGCACATGTGTGTGTGAGCACAGGTCAGAAGAGCAGCCCTTCCTTCCGAGGGACACCATGAGGGCCTGTCACCCCCACCCGGTCACTTCCACTTTCTGCACACTCCTAGGCAAGAGAGACTGCAGTCAACCCCACCCTCATTCACCAAACACACCAGCGGCTTAAGAGCCTAGACTCAGACCTGCCCCCACCTTCCTATAAGTCCTTGCCATTGTGATCAATGTCCAGGGAGATGACTAAGGGATGGGCCAAGGGGCCAGAAAAAGAAAGAAGTATTGATGGGTGCCTGGAGACCCCGGGTGGGGGCCAGTCCTGACCCACCTCATCCTGGTGCAGGGTGTGCCCCACATGAGGAAAATGAGGGTGGAGAAACAGGTGGTCTACACAAGCTGGTGGAGAGGTTGGAGCAGTCAGTGAGCCCTGGGAAGCAGCTGGTGGGCAGTGCAGAGGTTTTTAAGTATTGGCTCTGGAAGAATTCTGTGGTATGCTCCCCAGCTTGCTCTGATGCTGTGGCACCAGGTCATTACTTCCAGGCCGATCCATGCCTGAGTTGGCTCCAGGAACCTCAGGGCTCATGTGGCCCCCAGCTCTGTCATCTTAGGACCTCCCACCCACCATTCTCCCACTCCCCCCCCCCATAGCTGTCTGCCTGTCTGACTACTGCAGATTCCAGCTCTGCTCCTCAGAGCCCCTGAGTGAAGCTCCCTCATTAAAGAATGTCCTGTGTTTAAAAAATAATAACTCATGAAGCCATCTCAGGATGCAGAGGTGCAGGAGAACACAATCCCCATTCCCCCGCATGTCTGCAACCCTTCTTCCCCCATCACTGGCCATGGTTCTTGGCCCCATCTGCCTCCCCTGGATCCTGCACATCAGCCTCTGCCTCCCCGGGATCCAACACTGGTTTCTGGAATTGACTGGTCAACTGATTGATTGATTGATTGATTGGAAAATGAGCAGAGCTGGCTCCCTGACAAATCTGAAAGTGTGTCCTCTACTTTCAACCCTCCTTTCTGGGCTCTTCCTGAGTGAGGGAACGCTATTCAACGTTCATTCAACAAACACTCGCTGGGCATTCACTGTGTCAGACCCTGGCCAGGCTCTAAGGATGGGGTGGGAGGATGTCACCATTCCATCTCTGTCCTCAAGGCCCTGACAGACTTATAAATGGTAACGATATGATGTGCAAAGCGCTCAGGCGAGTTTGCTCAGGGCTGTAGGAGCTCAGAGGAAGTGTGGCCAGTTCTGTCTGGGGGTCTGGGAAAGCTTCCTGGGAGAGGGTGTGTTTGAGGAGGCCTTGAAGGTTGAGTAGAAGTCACCCAGGCAGATAGCAGATGGGCGGGTGAATCAATGCTGTGAAAATGTCCTTACTCTAACTGGCTTCAGCAAAAGAAAGGAATCCAGAGTTCTGTGGAATAACAGGCCTCAACCCTGCCAAGAGTCAATTCCTCTCTTCTCTGGTTGCCTCTGCTCTCCAAGCCCCTACTTCAGACTTATGCATGGCCTCCCCCTTCACTTGGCCTCCCTGTGGCCTACAAAACTTATCCAGCAGAAAACGGTTTTCTTTTTCCAGCAGCCCAGCCTAAATCCCAGGATCTCATCTGTTGAGATGGGGTGACCTGCCCATCTGAGAACAAGTCAATGTCATATGCTCACCTCTAGGGCCAGAGATAGAGGGCAGCCCACCTGGATTGAGTGACTGCATGGCCTGGGTGGGGTAGGGGTAGGGCTGTTAGCCAAAGGGGGAGGGGGATAGAGCTGGGAATAGAATTACACAAACCCTTGAGGAATTACAAACAGTCAGGATGCCGCCCCATAGGACATACAGGTAGGGAGTCCCTAGAGGCAAGGCCAAGTGGCAGCTCAGGTCTTGGGCCAAAAGGGCCTCCAACACCAGATGAACGGCATGGTGCATTAGCCTGTGGCATTCTATTCTCCTTGCCTGGACCTGTGGAGTGTGATACTCAGGCCCCAAGCAGACCTACCAAATGCACATCTCAAGCAAGGCCAGCTGAGAGCACAGGCGCCCAAGGTAAGGGGGTTCAGTGATGTGTGAGCAGACAGGAGAAAAACAGAGGCTACTGGGCCCCCGGCCCCCTCCTTCACCCATTTCAAATCCAGAACATTCTCAGGGAAGTAGAAAAAATGAGGCCTTGCTGACCCACCCCCTTGCTATGGCTATGGCCCTCGACCCAGGCTGTTGGGAGGATGAAAGGAGCTGGTGGTGGACAGGGCTGGGCAAGGCTATTCTTGAGAAGCAGTGGTGTGATGCCCTGCCCCCACCCCTCCTACCCAACTCCCGGGGACCGAGTCCTCGATCAGTAAATACAAGTTCATTAATAGCTTGATTAATCACACCTCATATTTTTGTGGTACCTTTAAAAATAAAACATTTTAAAGCACTTTCACACCCACCCTGGGCCTCAGAGTTACACAGCAGGTCTTATCATCCCAGACTGCAGCTGAGAAAAGGGGAGGGGCGCTCAACCTCAGAGAAGTAGCATGTCGGGGTGTGGCAGGGGCATGCTGGGGTGTGGAGCATTCTCCCTGCCATGGTTCTGCCTGTGGATTGATCCGTGTCTCTTCCAGGTCTCCCTGCAGAACAAGAATAAAAGGGTCACCTTTTGTTAGACCTTCGAAAGTTCAAGGGAGAAGAAGTTCAGTCACTCAACAAATACTCCATCAGTATCCAAGGCAGACCTGGGCTTCTGCCTGAAGCAGTCAGCTTATAAAAAAATCCACCCTAGTTCTACATGTGGTGTATACCCTGGAGGGAGGCTCAGGGGACAATGTGGACACTCAGGCAGGTGACAGTGTAGATCCAGGAAAGCCTCCTAGAGGAGGTGGCACCTTTGCTGCAATTTAAAGGCTGAGTGGAAGTCCTCAGATGGGCTACATAGAGTAGGCCCATCATGGTCTACTCCACTGGTCTCTTATACCCTCTTGCACCCCAGCCTCCCTATACACATAGACGCACACACACGTACGCACACACACGCATGGTCTTCCCAGGGCCAGCATCATTGCTAGAATAGCTGCTCCCACCCTGAATAGAGCGGCCAGAGGAAGGGTGACAGCTGGGGCTGACTTGGGCAGCCAGTGCCCTTCTGAGACAAGTGGGGGCCAGTGGGCCAGCCTCAGGGCTCACTGGAAGTAGGCTTCCCACTTCAGGGCTCGAGTGTGCACACAGCCCTGTCTGCAGTTCCCGGTGACCAAGAGCCATTAGAGAACTGCTAGTGAGTGAAGGAGGTCTTCTAACTGAATTCCAGCAGGCAGCTGGGCCACATCCTGTGAGGGTGGAAGAGCCTTGGCCTGGGCGTGATGGATGGAGAACTGGGAGTAGGGTTCGGGAGGTAGCAGGGCCACCTCCATGGCCCACCAGATAGCCAGTGGGCTCTGCACCTGTCTGCCCTCCTGCAGCCCTGGTGTGTCTGCCCTGGCAGAACGTTCCCTCAGTTACCCCAAAGGGAGAGGCAATGGGCACCGCACTCCCAAGTCCCCAGTCACGAACATCAGACTAAGCAGCCTTGAGTCTGGTGGTGGGGACAGAGGCCTTAGCCACTCATTTACTTCTCCAGCACCAGTGAAGACAGAACCCAGATGCAGAGAGGGCTAAACGGTATGTGTGATTTCCTGGAAGAGTGAAGTGCAGGACCTCTCTTTCCTGAGGAGAACATAGGAAAGTGCTGCCAGAAGAGGAAGAAAGGGTGTTTCAGAGAGAAGATGGTGGGCAGAGACCTGGAGGTGGGAGGCATTGCCTAGGAGGGATCAGTGGATGTTTTTGCACAGACAGGCTGGAGAGTTGGCTAAGCCAGAACAGAAGGCTCAGGGATATCAACCAAAGACATTGGGGGATATCAACCAAAGACATTGGCACCATCCTAAAATGCCTATGGGAGCCAGGCAGACCACAGAAATAGAAGAAGCAGACTCCGGGTAGGATAATAGGGAGTGGTGGAGACTGCAGCAAATTAGAGACCTTATGCGCCGTTGAAAGGACCATAGATCATTTGGCAGTGAGTGTGTACTGCTTCATGTTATCTTCCATAGATGAGTATAGGATTCATGTCAAACAGAAAGTATATTCACTCTAGTGGCCTATGATGTGGAGGGGGAGAGGCCTGAGGTTCACAGTGGGCCTTAGTTTAGGCAAGAGGCTAAACTGGGATGGTGAGGTGTCAGGCAGATTGCAGGTGCTGACCACAGGGTGGAGGTTGCATAGTGGGCTCAGGGGGCAAAGGGAGAGGAGGCCAGCACTGCTGCCCAGGCAGCTTCTATAGCCCCAAGAGAATATCCAATGGGGCCTGAATCTACCACCACCCATGGCCTTAGAGTGTCCTTGTTAGAGGACATAGCTGTAACCTAGAGCGTACCTCTTAGGTTCCACCCAGTAAATGTACCCCCTGGGTTGGGAGGGGAGGCCGCAGCAACGTGGTGTGACGGAGGCCCCAGAGAAGTGAGCTATGTCCCTTATTGGTCACAGTACATTTATTTTTCATTAGCAGTTAAATGCAGACATGAGGGATTGTGCTGGGTTCAGCGGGTGGCTGACGTGAGCAATGCTTGGTGCAGTGATCAATAGGGAGGCTACAGGGCCACACACCCACCCTCTGCCCACATTGCGAGCCAGGGCCCCTGCCCAGCCAGCCCCCAGCCAGTAGGCAAGCACAGGCCATTGCACTGAGCCTCCTCAGGTGAGGCCTGGGCAGACCCGGCACCTACCACTGGGGACTCCCATGCCCTTCTGGAGCCTGGGACACCTGCCCCCAACCCCCCCTGGGGGCCCTGCTAAGGGGTAAAGCTTGGCCCCAGGTCCACAGAGATGCTGTGGCTTCCCTGATAAATGTCTGGAGAGGCCACTGGACTTACCAGCTCCCCATTCCAGGCCCACCCTCTGGAGCTCGCCTTCCATTTCATTCTCTGGACCTTGTGACCTGAGCCCAATGAGGCCCTACCCTGGCTGAGCCTACTACCTGGGTCAGGAGCTTCCAAGTTGCTACTGAGTGGCAGTGAAGAGCAAATGTAATAACAAAAGAAGCACAGGGCTATCCTTCAACATTTTGTGAGTCCAGGGCCAAAGCTAGGGGGTCTGGAGTAAGTGACTCCCACTCGGGCCTCAGAATCCTCATTTATAGGATGTCTAGATGGCTCTTCCCCTCTGCCTGCATCCCCATCTCCCCATCCCAAGAGCAAAGCACCTGCTGGCTCTGTGCCTCAGTTTCCTCATCAGCTCCCGCCCCTGAAGAGATTGCTATGTGGGTTACTGAGCTGAGGGAGATGAAAACCTTTGCCATTATCAGTGCAAAACCACTGGGTATTAACATTTATTGAGTACCATCTCCCCACTTTGCAGGCAAGGAAACAGGCTGGGGTGGGGAGGGGCTTGCTGAAGTTGCATGCGGTTTCTCAGCCACTTGGCAGTCATTTCTAGCTCACCCGCTGGCCCAGGACTCCTACAGGACCAAGCACAAGTCCCCTCCCCTAAATTATGACCTTGGGGTGAAGGGAGCGGACTCCCACCTTAGAAAGAGAGGGTCCCTATGTGGGCAGAAAATGAGAGCAGCATGGATGCCCCTGGGGGATGGGGTCCAGGCCAGGAAGCCAGGTCTCCCCATTGGGAGCCTTCTGTGGGGAAGGTAGTGGAGCCGGGAGTCTGACCTCTGTGGGGCATCTCCAGACTCTCCCACAGGCAGACAGGACCTCCATGGCACAGATGACAAAAGAGTAACTCATTCAAGGTCACCACTAGCAGGGAGCAGAATGGGTTTCTGAAGCTGGGTTTTTCCCTTTTTGCTCTGTGGACTATGAGTGTGTACTGGTTGTGACATCACTGCAGCCCTGAGGGAGGCCAAGCCGTCAGGGGCCTGTTTGGTGGGCAGCTGGGTGGGGAGGCTGGGGTGCCCAAACTCCATCCTCCCACTCACTTCCACCCTCACCCCCACCCTCTCAGGAGTCCTGCTGGTCCAGCAGCTTGTCAGACTGCTGTGGGGTTTACCTCTGCCAAAGCCTCAGAGCCAATTACCTGTGTAATTAGTAACAAATGACTTGTGGGATGGCTGTGGTTTTCAGTTAAAATTAGAAGGAAACCCATATTCAGGTCTCCTTGAAGGGTGGGACGTGGCCCAGGTCCCTCAGGCTCCCAGATAGTCTCCTGGCTTCCATCCTGCCCGGGCCCGCCCCGCAGCCCACCTGCACCCGGCCTTCTGGGGCCTCTCCTGTAGGTCTGCCACCTCGTCTCCTTCATTCACTGGTATTTTCTGAGCTCCTACTATGTGAGGGGCCAGGAATAGGGATCAACTCACCAGAGGCACCAGAGGGAGGGGCTCCTGGCCGGCCAGGGCCTCACTCTCCCTCCATCTTCCCCCTGACCCCAGGGAGGTGGGTTGCCTCACTAAATCCCTGAACTCCTACCAGGGTCATAATGAGCCTGACTGCTGCCGCCCTTGTCTCATTCATCTCTCCACTTCAGAAGAGGGGAGCTGCTTCTTCCCCCACTTTACAGAGGAGGACACTGAAATGGAGGGCTTTTAGCAGTCCAGATTGCCAGGCTGGAAGAGGCAGCCTGGCCTCACACCTCCCATGGGCCCCACCAGCTGGCTCCCCATGGCCCAGCCCCACCTCTGAGTGGGCAGGGAGCTCCTGGAGGGCCCTGCAAGATCAGTGGAGACCTGGCTCACCTTCCCTCTTTACTCTGCTACAGGTGCCCAGCAGAGTGCCACAGTGGCCAACCCAGTGCCCGGCGCCAGCCCAGATCTGCTTCCCCACTTCCTGGTGGAGCCCGAGGATGTGTACATCGTCAAGAACAAGCCAGTGCTGCTGGTGTGCAAGGCCATGCCCGCCACACAGATCTTCTTCAAGTGCAACGGGGAGTGGGTGCACCAGGTGGACCATGTGATTGAGCGCAGCACTGACGGGAGCAGCGGTGAGGCCAGGCTGGGTGTCAGGTGGGGCCACACATGATGGGGAGGCAAATCTGGACCTCAGAGGAAATGGAGGCCCAGAGAGGGGCCTGCAGCCACCTCCACTGGACACCTGTGAGCAGGAAGCCAGGATAAAACCAGCTCTGTGCCCACTGCCCAGGTCCCCAGGAGAGACAGGACTCCACACCTCAGATCCCTGTATATATACCAAGTCCTGCCCTAGGAGGCCCCACACCCCTCCCCCCAGACCTCACAGAATGGTGGGGGAATAGAAGGGAAGTCCCTAAAAATGCCCCAAGGGGCCATGGTTGGAAGGTCAGGGCCCAGGCAGCTGTGCCAGCAAAGAAAGGGAGTTTGGATAGGGTAGGTTTCAGATGACTGAAGAGCTCACAGACCTCACATTCTGTGATTGTTTCATTTTTGCATTTATTCATTTATTCATTCACACATTCCCTGAGTACCTACTCTGTGCCTGAGACACTTAGAGACACTGCCCCCACAGAGAGGTGGGCAGCATGGTGACCTCTTAGCAAGTCCTGGGGGCTGTGGCAGCCAGAAGAGAGTAGGACTGAGGCTGCCCAGGGGAGGCACAGTAACTGGCCAGGGAGAGAAGGGAAGCGTGTCTCAGGTGTCCCAGGCAAGGGACACAGCACAACGAAGGCCTAGAGGTGGATGAGCAGTGTGCAGGCAGGGGGTCAGCAGGGACACTGTGGGGTGTGCATAGGGGGCAGTGATGCCATCTGGGAGCCTTACCCATTCGGCTCTGGAGCGAGGTCCCAGTCCCATGGGATTTCAAGCTGCTGAGTGACATAGACGGAACTGTAGTGATACTCAGGGGCCAGAGCAGGGGCCGGACGGGAGGGGCAGATCCAGACACTCTGAGGAGAGGGAACCAGTGAGATATAGAGGGAGGGGTTCCAGGGTAACAGCAGACCCAAGAAGTGCTTCTCATGCAGGACACCCACGTCCTGCCTTCAGCCTGGCCATCAGCTACAGGTGACTCCTGCCTAGCTGCAAGTCTACTCCCCAGGAGCAGACCCTAAGCTGACAATGGCCTCTCCCCATCCTCACGCAGTTAAGCTCCTTTCCTCTCCCTTCATCTTGACACTTTGTGGAGCTCTCAGGTTAAGTCCTGAGCCCCTTACCCCAGGGCCTCTGCCAGCCTGAGACACACAGCACACACTCCCTGTGGGGTGCACGGTCACAAGAGTGAGGCCAGAGCCGCAGTGCAGCCAGACACAGGCAGGCTGTGCCCAGGACAACTCACACTGATGCCGAGGCAGGCTGGGGACAGAGGGTCCACAGGGATGGCCCACCCTCCAGGCAGGAAGGATCCCAGGGAGAGTACTGGCCAAGCTCAGACTTAAGACCACCTGGAACCAGCAATTCCCAGAAAGTACTGATGTAGGAATGGCAGGTGGGCAGTGGGGCCGGACTGGGGCTGGGGAAATGGGCCAGGGGGCAGATAGCAGGACAAAGACACTGATACCAGATTCATACTCGGGGAACCTGGTGCTGGGCAGAGGGAGGCTGGAGGAGAGCCACCTCTGCCCAGGGGAAACTGGAAGCTCTCATGGTAACCTGGGCGTGAGTCAACAAGCCCTGCGTTTAGGCCACATGCAGTTCAGTCCTCAGAACCAGCCTATCAGTTACAGATGGGATGGAGGCCTTGGCTCCAATACCTCCAGGGACCCAAAAGGACCCAACCAGGTGTCTGGTCCACAGAAGTCACCCCATCGTCCCCTACCAGGGTCAGCAGGGGCTGGTGTCTTTCCCCACAAGTGTCAGCCCCCAGGTTAGTGGGTTAGTGATTCCTGCCCAGACCCTTGAGCCCGACAGTACCCCGACCTGCAGGCGCCCACTGCTGGCAGCTTCCTTCCTGCAGTCCTCGGGTGTTAATTGAGCACCTGCTCTGTGCTGGGCCTGGGTTAGGTATTAGGAAAGTCAGCCCCCAAGGCTCTTGGGGCAGGTGACCCAGTTCTGCCCTCTATCCTTTGGAGGTGGATGGAGAGGGTCAATGACCTCTGAGGAACACGAGAGTATTGAGCCCCATCAGCACCTCCCAGAACCAGAGCTGCTGCCCACATGACCCAGCAGAGGAGCCAGAACCCTCCTGCCCACGAGGGCAGCCTTAGGGCCCACATTGTCCTAATGGGAGGGTCCACCCCCTTGGGCAAGTCCCCTCCCCTCCCTGAGCCGCAGTTTCCTCTACTATAAATGGGGATGAAAAGGGGCTCCTTACAGTTTGGTTGGGGGAGCCATGAGTTCTCATACACCCAGTTGGCGCACAGCTCTAGGCCTTTCCTTTCTCCCCACCCCACGCCCAGGGCCCAGTGCCATTTTGTGGCATAACAAGTCCTTCCCCCAAGGAAAGGACTGGTGAGAAGAAGGAAGCCACAGCCAGAGACCTGCCTTTTCACAGCCTTAAGGGTCAGCCCTGGAACCTCTGGAGAGCCCCAGGCCAGCCCCCTCCTGCTCTCAGCCTCCCTGTCCAGGCTCCCTGCCGCTCCCGCCCACACACACACCCCTCCTTGTCTCCTGCCAGCACAAGATCTGGAATCCATGGCTTGGCTGAGACCCAGGCCCAGTATGCATACCAAGAGCCCCAACACATACTCCCCAATAGGCTCTGCTGGCCTTGCTCCCTTCAAGCCAGACAGAGCAGCAGAGCTCATGGGACCTGTTCCACAGTTATCGCCAGGGTTCTCTCTTTCCCTGAGCATCCAACCTCAGCCCTCCCATGGTCAGCACATCTGAATTTTCATTGATCTTGTTGATTTTTCAACCCAAAACCATTGAGTGCTTTGAGGTACAGAGATAGGCTTCCCTTACTTACCCCCAAACAGATGTCACAGCAGTGGCACCACACAGACACACGGACCAAAGACCCTAACCCAGAAACGTTCTGCAGTCGGGCAAGTATGGTGGCTATCAGAGGCTGGGGGTGGCTGGGTGGACAGCCCAGGAGCCCCACGACCCCCTCACTTGCCCCTACTCCCCATCCAGAAGGCCAGGGGTTAGGGGACCAAAGCCCAAAAACCCTCAACCTAAACTTACTGATGCTATAAAAGCCTGAAATTTGCAAAGCCAAGCATCAGAGTCCATTCTAGGCGTGTAATTTATTGTGTTACACAAACTGGTTATTAGACTCAGATTGGTGAGAAGGTGAGGACCCAAGCTCCACCTTGGCCTCAGAGCCCTCACCTCCACTCCACCAATCCTCTACTTCCCAGAAATACTCAGCACCCTCACCCCAGGCCTCCCCACGTGCCCATGGCACCCACACACCTGCTCACGCCCCACATGCTCCTGAGCCGGCAGGGGCCCCTCCCTTTCCTCCCCAAGGTTGGCATCTGTTCACATTTACCAGGCAGGTGCAGACACAGTCATGCCTCGAAACTGCTCCCCAGAGCCGGGCTGTACAGTGACCTGCAGGGAGGAGGACACAGTCCCTCACCTCAAGGACTGGGCAGAGCAGGCTCTGGGTCTCCTCGTGGGTCTGCCGCCCTCCCGGAGTTTGTGGGGCTCAAGGGCACTGCCTGGGGCTGGGAGATGGCAGAAAAACTTGGCCCTCATTCACAGCAGCAGGAAGGAGATGAGGTGGCAGGACAGAAGTGGGAGGAGGCAGGGAGAAAGAAATAGGCGCGCTTAAATTTATGCTGTTCTCCCAGGCCGGTTTGCAGGGCTCCTCCACCCCCATGGGGGATGGACTGGCCTATCCATAGACCTGTCCCCCTGGAGAGAAAAAGTTCCCAGCTGAGAGTGCACTGGAGGTCTCTATGCCCAGGCGCGCGCATGGCTTCTCAGAGGCCCCAAGACTCAATGTGCTTGACGGGCCCAGGGTCCCTTCTATGCACAGACTCCATGAGGAATCCTCGGTTCTCAGCCCCCATCCCACCCCCAGAGAACCCCAGATGATGACCTCAACCAGAGGTTACACCCCCACCCCCAGCCTCCTGTGTGAACTCACCAGAGACAAGGGCAAGTGATAGAACAGTCTGGGGGTCCGGTGTGGGAGCCGGAGAGACCAGTGAGTAGGGGTGTGGGCAGAGTTCAGGGAAAGACGAGGTAGAGAAATTAAGAGAGAAAACTGCCTCCCTGCTCAGCCCCTGCTCCTCCTGCAGTGCAGCTCTAATTGAATTTTTCTGTTAACAATGGAAACACAGTGCTGCCCGGCCTCCCTCCCTCCTTCTGATAAGCCAATGACCCGAGGGAAATTGGGGTCAGGAGGAGGAGAAATTGGAAACAGACAGTCTTTTCTCACTCCTGGGACACTGGTTTTGGCAGAGGGCTGGGCAGCTGGAGGAGGGCTGCTGTCCCCCCTTGTGGGTCCTCCCCAAGCCCCCCTGTCCTTGAGTCCCTGACTGAGGGCAAGGGGCTCAGTCCATTCCTGAGAGGGGTCCTCCCAGTCCAGCTGGCACAGAGCGGGTCCCAACACCCAGCACAGGCCAGTGTCCCTCACCCCCACCAACATTTTCTCCTATGGCCTGGGCACCCCCAGCCCATCGCAGGGTGACTATAGAGCACCCCAAACATGCTTTGAATCCAGACAGCCATAGAAGGGGGACCTGTGGCAAGTCCTGCCCTTCTGAGCCTCTGTTTCCTCATCCATAGAGTGGGTGCAGTGCTGTCCAGGGGCGTGGACGGAGGAAGATAACAAGCCAGTGTGTGGGAACCATTTGCTAAGCCCAGGGGTCTATTATCACACTATGTAATAGCTGTAATTATGCTGTTAATAGCTGATATTATATTATCACTGTCAGGATCCACTTGCTAACCCCCAGGGAGCTGAGCCAGATTACTTCCTCACCCTTTTTTTATCCACAAAGCCCCCAGGGGTGGCCTATCTGCCCCAACCCTTCTGCCTCAAGCCCTGTGAGGCCAACCCCTGCTGTCAGCCCTGCTGCCAGAAGCTCCTCTGTGCCCTGCTCTCTGAAACACGTGAAGCCCTTTTAGGGACATTTTTGTAAGTGATTCCAGGGAGACAGGCCTTGGGTAATGAAGTATAAGGAATGATGAGCTAAGAACGTACTCCCTGCCCTCAGGGAATATAAACCGAGCTCCCCATGGGACCCCCAGAGTTCCCTTCCGGCTGAGGGTTGCCCTAGTGTGTGCTCTCAGCAGGATGGGATGGGGAGTCTCCATGTGGCCCTGGGCCCTGACTACCCACCCTTCCCGCCCTCAGGCCTGCCTGTCATGGAGGTCCGCATCAATGTCTCGAGGCAGCAGGTGGAGAAGGTGTTCGGGCTGGAGGAGTACTGGTGCCAGTGCGTGGCCTGGAGCTCCTCGGGCACCACCAAGAGTCAGAAGGCCTATATCCGCATCGCCTGTGAGTCCAGGGCCTGGCCCTTTGGCAGGGGTGGCCCAAGGGTGTCACCGGGGAAGGGGATCTGGTCTGGTCAGAAAGCCTCAGGTCCTGCCTTGATGGGAGGAGAAATTGCCTATGGACACTGCCAGCCACCCCTAGTACCCCTGGGCACTTGGCGCTTCTTCCTGCCATGTACCTAGGCCCCTGTGGGACCAGGGGACATGAGGCACTCAGGCTGGAGGAAACTTGTTTTCTCCCAGATTTGCGCAAGAACTTTGAGCAGGAGCCGCTGGCCAAGGAGGTGTCCCTGGAGCAGGGCATCGTGTTGCCCTGCCGCCCACCAGAGGGTGTCCCCCCGGCTGAGGTGAGAGCAGCCCCCAGGCTTGGGTCGTGCCTGCTCAGACCCCCAGGCTGGCCCCCCAGGGGCCACCCCCGTATGGACAGGGCCAGCGTGGGCGAGCAGTGCGGCCACATGGCTCCCTCTCCCAGGTGGAGTGGCTCCGGAACGAGGACCTAGTGGACCCATCCCTGGACCCCAACGTGTACATCACGCGGGAGCACAGCCTGGTGGTGCGACAGGCCCGCCTGGCCGACACGGCCAACTACACGTGCGTGGCCAAGAACATCGTGGCACGCCGCCACAGCGCCTCTGCTGCCGTCATCGTCTACGGTGGGCCCTGACACTGGCTGGCGGAGGGAGATGCATGGGAGGGGTCCTCAGGACTGCACTGTGCCGGCTCCCCAGGGAGCCAGGGCCAGAAGGGCCAGGCCATGGCCTGACTGGGAAGGGCAGGGGTCTAGCTGTGGCTGTCAGGAGCCAAGGGGCGTGTCTGGGAGATGTGACATGGGTTGTGGGTCATCTGTGGTCAGATGGTCCCTTGGCTTACTTGTGGGCAGAGGGAGATGGGGAAACAGAAGGAGCCTAGGAAAGGCAGCGCCAAGTGGGAAGTAGGGTCCCGGGTACCCCCGGGAGCAGACTAGGGGGTGGTGGTGCGGGAGTCACAGGTATAAAAAGCTGGGGTCTGAGCTGAGGGTCCCAGGAGCTGCAGTTAGGCTGGCTGCCCTGAACACCCGCTGGCGGAACAGGCCATGGAATGGGTGCTGCCCAGCTCTGGGGGCACTGGGCAGAGCGTGGCCTCCCCTCCAGGGCTCCCCTCCTGCATAGCCGCAGCCCTAGGTCTCTCCCTCCCTGGCCCCTGGGCCGGCATGTCTGAGAAAGCCCCCGCTCCCTGACCCAGTCCTTCTCTGTCCGGCCAGTGAACGGTGGGTGGTCGACGTGGACCGAGTGGTCCGTCTGCAGTGCCACGTGTGGGCGCGGCTGGCAGAAACGGAGCCGGAGCTGCACCAACCCGGCGCCTCTCAACGGGGGTGCCTTCTGTGAGGGGCAGAATGTCCAGAAAACAGCCTGCGCCACCCTGTGCCCAGGTACCAGCGGCCGCCGCCTCCACATCGCTCTTCACCACGTCATCTCCGTGCCCTGGCTCCATCTCGCCCCCATGGCTCCATCCCACCCGCCCGCACGCGGGGCCAGGCTTTATCCGCACCTGGCTCAGCCTCAGCAGAGGAGCTGAGTCCTAGGGTCTGAGGGATGGTCAGGACAGTACAGTCAGTGTGGGGCAGGGGCAGGGCTCAGCCTCGTCTGCAGGAGGGTCACCGTGCAACCCAGCACCCACACTGCCCCAGGGCCAGGACAGCCAAGCAGTAGAGCCAAGCAGGCCAGTATCATCGTGCCTCCTGTCATTAGCATGTGTCATTCAGGTCAGCTGGACACCAGAGTGTGTGCAGACCAACAGGCCTGGCCCTGGCCCTGGCCTTGTACCCAGAGCCTGGGCTGGCTCCCCAGGCTGACCGCACCATCTCCTCTCTGTGCTTATCTGTCTTGTGTCTAGTGGATGGCAGCTGGAGTCCATGGAGCAAGTGGTCAGCCTGTGGGCTCGACTGCACCCACTGGCGGAGCCGTGAGTGCTCTGACCCAGCGCCCCGAAATGGAGGCGAGGAGTGCCAGGGCGCTGACCTGGACACCCGAAACTGCACCAGTGAGCTCTGTGTACACAGTGAGTCTACGCCCCTAGGAGTCCTCTCCAGTTTGCCAGGATTGTCCTTTCCCAACCCCAGGAAGGTAGAGGCTAAGGGAGTCGGTCCCCTGCCACAGGCTGCACACATTCTATAAAGCCCAGGACCCTTGGGGACCCCCAGCCCCATCCCTAATACATCCATACCCCAATACCTCCCCCACTTCCCCTGAGACATGCATGCATTTGAGCTTTTATTGTGCACACATGGCCCTGGCTTATCTCCCAAATCTCTCCCCTACCTCTCCTGCAGCTTCACCTCCTCCCAGTCCCCTAAGTGCTCACACAGGTCTTGTGGGGACACCGGGCTTGAGAGGCCTGTTAATTACAAGGCCATAACTAACAATTAAAGATCTCTGTTGGATTTTTTTCTCTAGAACACACCCTCCCCCATTCTTTCAATTAAAAACCTAATTATCTGTGTCAATTCTTTTCTGATGGACATTTCTTCCATTATGCAAAGCCCTTCTAAAATCAATACAGCTTCTTCCAGGCCTTCAATCACCACTCCCTGGCCCTGGCCCTGCCCCAGCCTCGGAGGCAGACAAGGGGAAGAGCCCCTACCAGGGACCAGACTGACAGATCTCCCCAGGAAGCAGATCCTTGTTTAGGGGATCCTAGGAGCATCTCCTAGCCCCAGCTGCCCTGGGCCCCAAAAGAGGGGGTTCAGCCTAGTGGCCCGGCCCCAAGTCATGAGGGGAAGTGTCTCTTCCCCTTCATTCTCCAGCAACAGCCTGAATCAAGCCTGTGAGGGATGCAATTTGCTCCAGGAGGGTCACCATGCAACCCAGCACCCATACTGCCCCAGGGCCAGGACAGCCAAGCAGTAGACTTTGTAGGTGGACTTTGTCTCCCGCCTGTCCACCCAGAGTGACAGCAAGGTGGTAGCAGATGCAGGACTGGGAGGCACATACGCCCACTCCATGCTCCCTGTGCCTACATCCATTGTCCTGCTAGTGCTGATGCCCAAAGAGTGGGGGCCACACTCTTCTGGGGTGGAGACCACTGACCTCTCCTCCCTGGCCTCCTGTACCCTGCCCCTTCCAAGGCCATGCTCTCTCCCGCAGCTGCTTCTGGCCCCGAAGACGTAGCCCTCTATGTGGGTCTCATCGCTGTGGCTGTGTGCCTCCTCCTGCTGCTGCTCGTCCTCATCCTGATTTATTGCCGTAAAAAGGAGGGGCTGGACTCGGATGTGGCTGACTCGTCCATCCTCACCTCAGGCTTCCAGCCCGTCAGCATCAAGCCCAGCAAAGCAGGTGGGGTGCCCCTGCCCCTAGCACTCCTGCCCAGGGCCCCCATGCAGGGGCCGCCGGACGGGGCCATCCCCATTGCCACTCCCTGAGTCCATCTTTATCCTGCAGACAATCCCCATCTGCTCACCATCCAGCCAGACCTCAGCACCACTACCACCACCTACCAGGGCAGCCTCTGTCCCCGGCAGGACGGGCCCAGCCCCAAGTTTCAGCTTACCAACGGGCACTTGCTCAGCCCTCTGAGTGGTGGCCGCCACACCCTGCACCACAGCTCACCCACCTCTGAGGCCGAGGACTTTGTCTCCCGCCTGTCCACTCAGAACTACTTCCGCTCCCTGCCTCGTGGCACCAGCAACATGACCTACGGGACTTTCAACTTCCTCGGGGGCCGGCTGATGATCCCTCATACAGGTGGGAAGGGCCCCAGAGTGCTCCAGGGAACTCTAAGAGGCAAGGCTAGCCCCTCTGTCTCTCATGGAGGAGGGCAGGACAGCCCTGAGATTCCTCCTGTCTCGCTCAGCCTCACCCCAAGTGCTAAGCCAGGCCAGCAAAGAAAAGGGGTAGAGTTTGTGAGAGGATCCAGTGGTGGTTAGTAATGGGCCCATGGCCAGAGCTGTCTCCCCTCTGTAGCCTAGGGCATAGGACTTCTGTCCATTCATGTACCCAGCCAGCCAGCCTGCATGCACTGGGCTCCACGTGGGCCCTCAGTCCTGAGTTGGGGCAGGTGAAGAGACAGCAGAGCACAAATGCCTGGATAGGGTGCTCCTCCACCCACCCCTCAGTAAACCTAACGGGGTACCTGAGACACGTTGACAGAGAATCTGTGGACCCTTTTCGTGGTCATCTTTCGAGGAAGCGCTGCAGCCTCTGGTGTGGCTGGCCACTCCCACCCTGAAATTCTCTGTTCCCTCGCCTTATGTGGCCCCCTGTGGCCCTGATTTTCTATCCCCTCTCCAACTTCTCTGGGTGCCTGTTCCCTAAATGTTCATCAGAGCTCCCTCCTGGCTCTCTATCCCACTCCATGGCTTTAATCGCCATGTCTGTGCAGATCACTCCCACTCCTCCATCCCCAGCCACCGTTCTCATGGGCGACAGAATCACACACCCAGCTGCCTCCTGGGCAGCTCCATCTGGATGTCTCACAGCACCTCAGGTTCTTTGTGCCTAAAACAGCACTGTCTCCCACCCGCCCCCAGAACCTCCTGCTTCCTGGCCTTCCCCACCTCAGGGACAGCACAGTCGAGTTGTTTGACCCAGAAACTGGGGGTCACCTTGACCTCCTGCTCTTCTTTATTTACCCTGCCTCACCCCTACACTAACTTCAGTCACACACCCATCCCACCGTTCTTCCTTCTCAGATGCTCCTGCATCCATCCTCCTGCTTCTTGTCTTCTCCGCTGCTGGGCCCTGACTGCCACACCTACCTGTCATTTGGTTCACAGCTCCTAGTAGTCACCCAATGAAGCCAAACTTTATCACATCCTTCCTTTGCCCAAACATTTTCTGGGGCTCCCCAATGCCCCCTGCAAAGCCCACGTGACAGGGCCACAATGGCCCATCCCCTGCTGGCCAGCTACAATGGCTTCTCCCCTCCCAAGCATGCTTCTGAAAGTGGCAGCCACAGTGGGCTCTCAGCACCCCACCCACATCATGCTGCCCTCTGCACATGAGTCCCTCTCCCCATCCACCGGGTCTTGGCCTGGCAGCTCTCCTTCTCTGTGCTTCATGTCCCTGCTACCAGGATCGCCAGGATGATGAGGTGAGATGGTCCATGCCAAGCTCTTAGGAAGGAGCAGGCACAGGCGCACAGTGTGTGGGGTGGGTGAGCTGCTGCTCTCCCTGCCTTGCCCCAGCACCCATCACCCTTTACTGCCACCTACTTGTCTTTCTCCCCAATGGGCTGGGTGTTTCACAAGAGCAGGGCCCATGGTTTTCCCTCCCTTTCCTGAGCACCTGAGCATTCATTGAACGGGAATAGGGGTGTGCATACCTCTGCGACAGAAAGCACTCATGCACAGATCTCTGGGACTGTCACCAACACTGGCAGCCTGTACCAGGAGGCAGCACAGGCTAGTGAAGGAAGCAGTAGCTGTAAATACGGAATCACTGGCTACCCCCTCCTGGGCTTCAGTTTCTGGGGAGTGGCGACATTCCAGCCAGCCCGCCCAGTCGCCCACTCTGGAGAGCATGTATGTACTTTTAGACTTGGTGGGATAAAGTCATAAAATTTTGTCCCCTCCTCCTAATGTAGGGGATCCCTATCCCCAAAGGACAGGAATGCAGGGCAAAGTCACACCTCACCATCACTAGAGCAACTCCCCAGCCCTGTCCTCCCATGTCCTGCCCTGCTGCCTCTTCCCTAGAACCACTGTTCCCTCAGCAGACACTTTCTGATGCCACCCCTGCAAGATGCTGGGACAGAGGTGTATCAGGTGGACATGAGGACATGTGTGCGATGGCCCCAGACCAGGGAGGGCTACCAAAGTGAGCAAGGCCCGGCCCCACCTGCAGGGGGTCACTGCCAAGTCAGGAGCAAAGCCATGCATGATAGCTGAGAGCAGCCTTCCTTATAGGTGGCTAGGGCTGATGGAGGTGGGAAAAACTTGAGCAGAGCAGGAGGGTGGGGCATCCAGGTAGAGGTGTGTTCAGGGCAGTGGTCTCAGAATGGCAGTTATACAGCACAAGCTGGGCTGGAGATGCTGCTGAAAAGGCAGCTGAGGACAGGTGAAAGGCCTTAAATGCCAGGCCAGGGTGCTGGACTTTACCCCGGAGGCAGGGAAGGTAGGTACAGCATACCTGGTACTTTTTGTTCCAGCATTTTCTGTGCCCAGAATAACAGCATGCTTTTTTCACCTGAGTTCCCTTGGCCTCTCTTGGGTTCACTGTGATTCAGCTTCATGCCCGTGTGGGTAGTTGGACAGCCTGACAGTCTCAGTGGCACCTCTGTCCCCAGGCCAGCATAGTACCAGTCAGTCCTCAAAGGGAGGCTCATAAAGAAGCTGGCGGAGGGGGGTGTTTTGTGTCTTTGCAACCCTGTAAGCCCCAGCTCTCCTCTTGCTCTGTCACAGGGATCAGCCTCCTCATCCCCCCAGATGCCATACCCCGTGGAAAGATCTACGAGATCTACCTCACGCTGCACAAGCCAGAGGATGTGAGGTGTGGGCACAGGCCCTGCTACTAGGGCTGCGGGTCCTGCCCCCTGCCTGCAGTCCCCTGCCAGGAAGTCCCCTGCCCATCCACTGTCGGGCTTGGTCTGGCCTGGGCTGAGGGAGGGCCAAGGAAAAGATGCCCATAAGCTCTGCCCAGCTCTGCTTCCCAGCTGGGGTGCTGCTGCCCTGCCCTGTCCTGCCAGGTGCAGGACAACCCACTGACGGCTTTCTCTCCCCACCTGTATTTCCCCACTTGAGGTTGCCCCTAGCCGGCTGTCAGACCCTGCTGAGTCCCATTGTTAGCTGCGGGCCCCCCGGAGTCTTGCTCACCCGACCTGTCATCCTCACCATGGACCACTGCGGGGAGCCCAGCCCTGAGAGCTGGAGCCTGCGCCTCAAAAAGCAGTCCTGCGAGGGCAGCTGGGAGGTAAGCAGGCTACCAGTCCCCCACCCCCCAACTCCCCAGGAAGCCAGCACAGGGCTCTGAGCGCAACCCCACTTCCCACGTAGCCCTTGAGCCACGTTCCTGTCCCCAGTATCTGGCCACTCCTCAGAGCTTTGCTTGGTCATGAGCTGATGCATCGGGCCCTGCCCATAGGACGTACTGCACCTGGGCGAGGAGGCACCTTCGCACCTCTACTACTGCCAGCTGGAGGCTGGCTCCTGCTACGTCTTCACCGAGCAGCTGGGCCGCTTTGCCCTGGTGGGAGAGGCCCTCAGCGTGGCTGCTGCCAAACGCCTCAAGCTGCTTCTCTTTGCCCCTGTGACCTGCACCTCCCTGGAGTACAACATCCGAGTGTACTGCTTGCACGACACCCGCGATGCACTCAAGGTACCGACCCCCACCTGCCACAGGAAGGTCACTGCCTGGACTGAGGGTGGAGTGCCCCTGGCCCTGGAAAGGGGTGCGGGGGGGACCCTCCTGGCCCCCAGGCTCAGCTGACCACCTGGGGCACTGCAGGAGGTGGTGCAGCTGGAGAAGCAGCTTGGAGGACAGCTAATCCAGGAGCCCCGCGTCCTGCACTTGAAGGACAGTTACCACAACCTGCGACTGTCCATCCATGACGTGCCCAGCTCCCTGTGGAAGAGCAAGCTCCTTGTCAGCTACCAGGTGAGGGCACTCAAGTTTCCTGGAGCTGGGCACACCTGGCGCTGGGCACACCTGACATGGCCCCTCTGCCACCCCCCCCAGGAAATACCCTTTTATCACATCTGGAATGGCACACAGCAGTACCTGCACTGCACCTTCACCTTGGAGCGTGTCAGCCCCAGCACCAGTGACCTGGCCTGCAAGGTGTGGGTGTGGCAGGTGGAGGGCGATGGGCAGAGTTTCAACATCAACTTCAATATCACCAAGGTGGGCAGGAGGGGCATCAGCACCCTCCTAATGTGCGCCACCCCCCACCCCAGGCCTACCTGGCCACCTCCTCCTAAAACCAGAATCTGTTTGACAGCTTCCTCCAAGTCTCTGGGGAGAGATGCAGGTGCAAACACAGACAGATGCAGACAGATGTGGTGGGACTTGGGGAGGGGACGGAGGAGGATGTGGGAGCAACAGGAGGGAGAGGTGGAAGAGCCTGGGCCCCATGCCTCCCTGAGGAGGGACTTTGTACTAGGCCTTGAAGGATCAGTAAGCATTAGACAGGTAGCAACCAGGGAAGGGCATTTCTGGCAGTGGAGACTAAGTGCGAGGACACAGGTGGCGGGAGGAGCACAGTGGGTTCTGAGTGGTCAGCAGAGGCTCGGCAAGGGTGACTTGGGGAGGTGGGAGGGAGGAGGGGAATGTGGGAGGGAGGAGGGGAATGAGTCTGGTGGGCTCCACTGCTCACTGGTTGTGTGACTTTGAGTAGGTCATTACACCTCTGAGCCTTGGGCCCCTTGGAGCCTCAGTGAGGGGGTGCCTGCCCAGGAAGCACCAGTGCCAACGTGGCACTACGTCCTGGAGTAGTTTGGGTGGTCCCTCAGCAGGAGGTAGCAGCAGGCCTGGGCCAGGGGAAGTTCTAACAGCCATCTCCACTCCTTCCCTCAGGACACGAGGTTCACTGAGCTGCTAGCTCTGGAGAGTGAAGCGGGGGTCCCAGCCCTAGTGGGCCCCAGTGCCTTCAAGATCCCCTTCCTCATTCGGCAGAAGATCATTACCAGCCTGGATCTGCCCTGTAGCCGGGGTGCTGACTGGCGGACTCTGGCCCAGAAACTCCACCTGGACAGGTAGGTGAGAGATGGGTGGGGAAGGGCTCAAAGGCCACCTGCAGTTCATCCTGGCAGGGTAAAATGGGTGGGGTGGGCAGGATGCTCTGTGGGGCCTGTGCCCTATCCACCAGTAACCAGGTATTACCCCCTGCTTGGCAGAGGAGAGGCCCTGCCCTCAGGTAGTCTGGGGGGCAGCAACCTGGGGTGAGTCTGGGCCACTGACAGGCTCCCTCCCTTCACTCCTCTCCACAGCCATCTCAGCTTCTTTGCCTCTAAGCCCAGCCCCACAGCCATGATCCTCAACCTGTGGGAGGCGAGGCACTTCCCCAACGGCAACCTCAGTCAGCTGGCTGCAGCAGTGGCCGGACTGGGCCAGCCAGACGGTGGCCTCTTCACAGTGTCGGAGGCCGAATGCTGAAGCCAGCCAGGCCCCCAACGCCTACACACTCACCAGCTTTGGGACCCACCAGGGACAGGCAGAAGCCAGGCGGGGCCCCTCCCCAACACCTGAGGGAGTTACGTGGACAGGCCCCCTTCTAGCGGACACTGTCCCTGCACACCGGCCCTTCAGACCCTGCTCACACTCCTGCCCCTCCGTGGCCTGCCTGACCAGGATGGCACTGCCACCTGCCCCTAGGGCCCAGAGTGGACAGTGCCGGGAACTGGGCTGAGCCCAGCCCATTTGTGTGTGTGTATGTGTGTGGTGCTACCTCTCCTCCTGCCCCTGGCCAGGGGCCGCACACACATGGCATGCGCGCACACGCTGGGCTCGGGACGTGGCCCCAGAGCTCCCACCTGAGCTGGACCTTATGCAAACATTTTTGTGCCTGCTGGGTAGGGGCACGTCTGAAGGGCCTGGCTCCAAACCTACGGGACTGAGGGCCACAGCCAGATGGGGGGCAGCCCCTGAGTTCAGGCACACGACCCCCACACGGGTACGTGCCCATGCATGTCTCGTGTGTCATCCCACACGAATCCCCCGCACATACATCTCATGCTGTACACCCAGAGGCCGCTCACATCTCTCACACCCAGTGTCAGTCCAAATCAGCCTATCACATGCTGCCCTTCTCCCACCCACCCAGGGACACCCAATAGCTCCTCCCTGTTCCTCCCCCCGCCCCCAGCCTCGAGGAGCCCTGCCCAATGGGGCATGTGAATATGCAACGCGAGTCCCGGGCTGGACAATGGCGAGTGTGCGTGCTGTGGTGTGCCCACTCCTGGGGCCTGTCGTGTGAAGCTCGTGCCCTGACTCTGTCTTGAGTGCATTCATGCACTTACACTTGGCCTTATGTACACAGCCTTGCCCGGCCGCCGGGGCGCATAGGGATTTTAGCGGATGTGAATGTAAATAAATTATATATATATATTGCTAACCTGAGTGCTACTTATCTTGGGAAGTCAGAGGTGGAGGCCAGTGGCCACAGAAGGGTCACACACGGTCTGTTCTGGGAGTCCTGGGTGGCTAGGCCTGGCTGGGGGACAGGTAGGGCCTGGGTTCTGGTCCAGCACAGCTGGTTCCTGGGGACTTCTTCAGACATGGGCCAGATGGGCCAGGCGGCAGGCAACAGCAGTAACCAGGGCTGCACCTTTGCCCGACCCATCTTCTGACTGCAAGAAGGTGACCATACAGCGAGGGGCCAGCTCTCGCACAGTGGCTGCAACCAGTCCGGAGAAGCTGTGAGGGGAAGGGGCTGAGGTGAGCCCAGGACAGCCAGGTCCTACCTGGCCAAGTCTCCCTGCCCAGCCCGGAACACAGACTCACTGGGGGTGCAGCTTGTAGAGGGTCCCATCCACCCCTACAGATATGGTCAGCTCTTCTAGGCCCCGGTTCTCACGGATCTTCTCCACCACAGCAGCCACACCTGCTCCACAGAGCTGAGCAGCCCGCTGGGACACAGCCTGGCACACTTCCAGGACCATCAGAGCATCATCTGTGGTCAGAGGTAGCCCCAGATCCTCCAGGATGGCTCGGACCTGCCTCAGGGCCAGGCTGTCACTGGGGACAGGAAGGAATAACACACAGAGAGGCTGCATTAGCTACCTCTCTCTTATGACTTCTCCATCCTCCAGGGTAGACCTCCCTCCAACCAGCATTCCACCCAAAGTGGACAGATAGACATGTTTGGGTGGTGGGGGAAATAATGCAGGTCCCAGCACCTTTCAATCTCAGAGAGAAACTTGGTCTTGAAAATGTCCCTGGTCTGAAGGCGCTGAGTCTGCTGACCCCGGAAGAGAACTCCAAGGCTGGTCAAATGCAAGAGGATGTGTCGGACGATCTCCCCCAGGTACATGCCACTGATCATCTTCTCAAATCTGCACGAAAGTGTGTGTGCACACAGGGCAGGGACCCCACCAGCTACTATCACCAGCAGAAGCCACCACCAGCCACCAGCCACCCCTGCCCGGCTCAGCCCACACCTCTGTTTGCCAGGATTGATGGACGCCTGGTCCACACTTGCATCGAAGCAAGTGCTGAGCATGCCCAGAGAGCCATCATCCCCAAAGGCGCCCCACTCCATGTTGATGCACATGTGGCCTGAGTCCCCGGCCACGCCCGCCACGTTCCGAAGCTCTTCCATGTAGCAGGCATTGGTGCCAGTTCCTGCAGGGAGGCCAGACGGGGTGGGAGCCATTTACTGGTACAGACAAGACACCTCTGAGCCCTCCTCACTCTGAGATGGCAAAATTTGGTCTCACTTCCTAGCTCTCCATTCCCCTCATGCTCATGCCCTGCCCTGGGTCCTAGTCTTCCTTCCTTCCTGACTTTTTTTTTGTTGCAGACCCTGCCAGCACCAAGCCCCCTGGGCCTCCCTTATACTCCCTAACAGCACCACCATCAGTGTATCTCCCATGTTATCCCAGCACACGCCTAAAAATGCCATCAGTCATGTCATTCCCCTGGGAGATGTGTGACAGCTCCCACTATCTGCAGGTGAGAGGCCTAAGCAACCTGGACTGGCCTTCAGGTCTTTAGTTAAACTAGCAGGTGCTGGGCCAACAGCTGGGGACATAGAGTCAGACTCAAGGAGCCCCATAGTGGCCAGAGGTAAGGCCATGCAGGATCATTCTTGTCTGACCCAACAGGTCCAATACTGCCTATATGTGACCAAAGAGAAGTGCAAGAGCACCACAAGTCTTCCTGCCTAGAAGATTGGGAAAAGCTACAGAGAGGTAGTGATGTCTGGATTTGGCCTTGAAGCCAAGAAGTACAGAAAGAAAAGCATTCCAGGCAGAGGACGTACCCTGTGCAAAAGCATCCTCTTCTCCTCTCCAGCATAGTCATCTCTAGGCAGGTAGTCTCCTTGTCGGCCCCACCTGGAATTCCTCCACCCAGGGCTTTATTCCCACAGCAATCTGGGCACACTTCCCCATGCCAGACTCTATGTTCAAGAAGCTCCCAGTCCCGTAGGAGGCTACCACATACCTCGTGCTCTAGGAGACTGATGCCAAGGAACTACAGGCACCCTCCTCCCCCACCTAGCCAGATCCCTTCTTTCAAGGCTTTCTTTGCAAGTCCCACTCATATTGGGACCCCTTTCTTTCTGAGTTTGGCTTTGTCGCCCTAGCGCAGAGTTAGATTCACCTCTCTCTGACTGTCACATGCTATTTTGGGCTCAACCCTTGCTAAACAGTCAATTCTGAGAAGGCAGATGTTTCCCCGCTTCTTTAAGTCTTCCTGACCCTTCATCCAGCCCCAGCTGGCCACAAGATAATGCTTAATACTTAATCTCGGACAACCTGAAGGACTCTCACAGCTCATTCTCTGTCAACCCCCAGCCCCCAACCAGCTCCAGCACTGTGCCATGCTTCATATTATCTCCATCTTAGAGATGAAGAAACTGAGGCTCTGGCAACCTGCCCAAGGTCATACAGGTGGAAGTTGCAGGTCCAGGATTTCCTCCCAAATCTGTACAATGCCAAAGCTCAGATTCATTCAACAGAAGGGCAAACTGAGGTTCAGAGAGCTTAAATAACTGCAAGTCAGCAGCTGAGCTGGGCTAGACACCCCTGCTCCAGACTCCTAGCCCAATAGAGTGTTCCAGGGCCCCACTGGGTCAGACGGGAATGATCCCACATTCCCAAGGCCAGAGGAATGTCCAAACTGAGGAAGCAACAAGAGGCAGTGAACTAGCATCAGGCAGTAGAGGCACAGTAGGCCAGGCTCTCCTCACCGACAATGAGGCCGACCTCGCAACGGGGGTCCTCGTAGCCACAGGACATCATGGTCCCCACCGTGTCATTGACAATGGCAACCACATTCAGCTTCACTGCCTGCACACAAAAGGATGCTGCTAGTTGCTGGGCAACATGGTCGTCAAGGCAACCGTTGCTGGACCCAGAGGTCTCTATAGCAAAGGGCCCCCCTCTCAGGAAGCAGGAGACCCTTTGCTCCCCTCAAAGCCTGCTGCAGCCCCAAAGCACCACTGGAGGCAGAGCCCTTGCCTGTCTGCGCCCGATGGCTTCCCGCAGCAGGTGCACGACATCCTGGCCCTCACAGTCTGATGCATTGAAACCTTTTGTCCAGTTCAGGAGGATGCCCTGGCGTGGGACAGAGACAGGAAAGCCCCTTGGAATCTCACTTGGCCTCCCCAAAGCCTGCAACCCATCAGAAGCATATGACGTTCCCCCTCCCCAAGCAGGATTCTGGACCCACTCTGCCATAAAGTTGAGGGCCTTGCTCTCTGCCCCCTCCCAAGTCCCCAGGTGAAATGTGAAGAAACCTATTAAAAATTGTCTGACCTATGTCTTGTAGTGCCAGAATGCTCGAATGGTCTGAAGGTCTGGCCATTTTAAGATGACTGTTCAGAAGGATTGGCCTTTTATGGGAGTTAGGAAGGAACAGAGCTGGTAAAACGGGTACTGTGTGTGAGAAGGAGAGGATAGAGAAGGCTGAGGGCCACATGACAGCAGATTCTGCTCTTCCAGAAAAAAATAGCAAGAGTCGCTTGAGAGGAGGAATTCTAAGAGTTGGGACAGAGCTGTGTCAATGGGAGACTCAGGCGTGTATTCTGGATATTAGTGAAAGACAAATAGAAAAGCTGGAACCCAGATACTTGAGCAAGATGGGAAGGAACAAGACAGATACGCCTTTATTGTGAGAAATTGGCCTTAAATTGTGTTCTTAGTGAGAGGGGCTTGGCTGTACTCATTTTAGTGTGCTTCCTCTGAGGGGGGTTATTCCATTTAGGAGAAAATGACTGCTCTGCCCCAGGCAGGAGCATAAAGAGCAGGTCCGCAATCTTTGGGGCAAGAGATTTTAGAAATACTAACCAATATTTTCCCCAGTAATATTTCCCTTTATTCCTTTTCCCATGTAACCACGGCTAGGGTGTTCCATGCTTATTGTCTCAAAAACAGAAACCAGATAGAGTGAGAGAGGGAATGAGAGGGAGGCCAATTTGGGGGAGACAGAACAAGAGGATTAGCAAAGCTTTCTTGCTCAGCAGACAAAGACCCCCTGGTATCCTATGCTCTTCACTCTGGCACACCCTTGTGGGGAGGGGAGAACACAAGGGATTAGGTGATCTGAGAACAGATGAGGCCTCTTCCATCCTTCCCTAGCTAACACCCAGGGACATGTCAAGAACCAAGAGAGAAAGTGGCAGAGTCCAGACTGCCGGGGCCTGGGCGTCTGCTCGAGAGGATCCTGCATGTCTGCACATTCTTTACAGCAAAGGATGCTCACTGTGCAGCTGACAGGGGCCCCTACCTGGGAAATGAGGTCCCCAAATTGGTTTTTGCCATTCCAAAGAGTATAAGCTCAACACAGAAATTAAGTTCAGCAATTGGAAATTAACAGGACCGTGTTTCTTCAAGCCTGATTTTGCATCCTGAGTCCCACCTGCTTCTCACACCTTACAAGGAATAATCAAAAGACACCAGCTGCTTAGCCTGGAGCAAAGAGGACCAGCAGAGAGACTGCCAACTGTGCGGGCTAGAGGAAGGCCAAGTACAGAGGCACGTATCTGAGAACTCAGAAGGGGAGGAGAGGGCGACAGCCGCACAAGGGCTGGTTGAAGGAGCAGAGGCAAAGCTTTTCTGTGACACAAGCATGAAAGAACGCAGTGGATGCCTGCAGGAGCAGAGGGCTCCTCATCATGGGAATTTTTTTGGCAGAAGATGGGGGTGTTAAGGAAGGGACTCTTGGGAGCGTGGATCAGAGGTCCAGGAGGAGCCATCTCCATGAGAGCCATCAGGCGTGTATATGAAAAGCCTAGCAGTCTTGTTGAAGGACACCCAGAGGTGTGTGCTGAGTGCCTGCTGCTCTGCCACCCCAGTCAGGTACCCAACCCTGAGCCAGGCACTCAGAGGGGGACACTGGCAAGGGGAGAGAGGGCAAAATAACCCATGCAAGCACAAGCCCCTTCGAGAGACTGGAACAAACGTTCCGCACAGGACGCTAGGCCAGAACACTGGTGCTGTAGATGACACACAGTCAGTTTGTCTTCTGGGCAGCCGGGATCTGGGCCTACACTGCTCCCAAATGCCCAGACCTAACCCCGGCTCCACTCCCCTGCCCACTGGCAGCCCCCAGAGGTGCTCATGTCCTTCTTCACCCCAAGCCTCTTCGTGGTCCTGGATTCCAGGCCACATCACCACACCCATCCACCCAGGCACATCACGCCTGGGGAAATGGAGGCTGAGTGCCTCCGTCTGCCCCTCCACCAAGCCCAGGGCACTGGAAGCCACTGCCCAGCCTCCTGCTCACTCCATGATGGGTATGTGGGTGGAAAGCCCTTGGGGATGGCTTCCCTCCCTTTCTCACCTGGTCCAGGCCGAGCTGCTTGCACGGGAAGGAGAAGGTAAAACCTAAGGGGAGGCTCTGCCCACTCAGGCCCTGCTTCTGCTGGAAGTCCACTATACAGTCCACAATGTGGTCGAAGAGCTGAGGAGTAGGGCAAGTCAGCAGCAGGGCAGGGGGAAGGGGGCTGTTGGTCCTTCCCCACCCCTGATTCAGCCCCAGGCTGTGGGTACCTGCTGTCCAGAGCCCTGGGCCACACGTTCAGGGATAGAGTAGACCTGGTTGGTGATCTGCACGCCTCCTGTGGCCAGACGTACCAGGAGGACCCGGAAGTTGGTGCCGCCGAGGTCCAGTGCCATGAAGTCCCCGCGCTCTGTGGGACAGAGACCCTCAGTGCCAGGACAGAGTGAGTGGCTTCATCCAAACACACGCTGTGATCCTCAGGAGCCCATGTCCCAGCCCCACACCCAGGCCAGGCCCTCACCAGTGCCATCAGGGGTTGCCCGGACGTAAGTGGGCAGCATGCAGAGGGAGGAGACCTCTCCTCGGAGCCCCTTGGCCATGGCCTCCCGCATCTGTGCCTGCACTGCTGCCAGCTGCTCAAGATTCAACCGGAACGGCTTCAGGGTCTCCTCCAGAAGGTGCCGGTGGGCAGCAAGGCGGGCAGCCACAGCTGTCACTATTGCCACACCCCGGCCACCCCCATCCGCAGAGGGGGTGAAGGAGACGTCACATTCAGGGGCCAGGAGTTTCACCGTCTCCTGCAGGATGCTGAGGAACCTACACAGATACATACCAAGGCATATCCTGGCACCTGGCCCTGACCCCCAGGGCTTACTGAAGCCCTGGGCCCTATCACTACAAATCAGTTCAATTCTAAATCTATCTATGCACCAGTCACACGTCCAGTGCCTCCAGGGACCCCTCCCTTGAACAGGATCTTTTCTCTCCTCTGACCTCTTCTGGCATCCTACCCACCGTCTGGCCTCACTCTGCTTGGATGCCATTAGTACTCACTGCCCTCTGGGTGTGTGTCACAAACACAAATGTTCCTGCTTATACAGAATCTTGTGTTTTCCCAATACCTGGGGTGTTGCTCAAACACTTGGCCTCCTGTGGCCACAGCAATCTGAAGCGTCTGCTGCTCCCGGCTATGCTGGAGGCGGTTGAGGACGGCGGCCAGGGCAGCAGCACAGAGCCGGGCAGCCCGCGTGCACACAGCCACACACACGTGCTGCACAAGCTTAGCGTCTGAGGCCCTGGGGCTCAGGCCCAAGTCCTGCAGGATGGCATGTACACGGGCTACCCCAGCCAAGGGGCTAGGGGGACAGGGTGCCACTTTGAGGCTCAAGAAGCCCAGATGCTCCCTTCCCCACTTCCCCCGAAGCCCCATGGCTGCCTGGGGACAGAGCATCCTCCACGCTCCCAAGTGGAGAATCCTCTGGTCTAATCCTACTAGTCTCCCACACTCACTCCTCCATCTCAGCCACGTGCTCCAGGAGTATGCCTCCTCGTTTCAGCAGGGCAGGGGGAATGCAGCCACCAAAGAGGACCCCAAGCTGGGCCAGGTGAGCCAGCACCAGCCGCACAAGCTCACCCAGGTATAGTCCCCCAATCATCTTCTCAAACCTGCAGGAGGGAAGGATAACTGGACAGAACCTTTCCTAAGCCCTCAGCCCACCTGGCCCCACCTGCCAGTGTCTCCAAGGAGGGGTCATTTTTTGGGGGGTCCCAGACCAGACGTTCCAGAAGCAAATAGCCTCCCAAGAAAAAAGTGGGTATTTACCCAGACCCCACTGCCTTCTCTGGCTTAGGGTTAGGGAACTTCTGGAGTATGGCAAGACACAAAGAAGGGCAGAGGACACTTTACTCAGCTACCCCCAATCTCTAACTCTTATCAGGGCTAGCCAGAGGCAGGAATAAGGGAGAGCCAACTGTTAAAAACTAAGTTCTAGAACCTTGAGCCTTTTCTATTTTGAGCCTGACCAGGACCACTCAGGGAGCAATCTGGAGTTGCTCAGAGGAAAACGGTGGACCCCAGGAGCTGGAGCACAGGCATAGCAGAAATGGTGGGGACCAGAGCAGTAGTAGGGGTAGAGAAGAAGGTCAGACTACCTCTGGGCACCGGGATTTAAAGACTCTTGATCCAAGGCATGGTCAAAAGTTGTCAGCACTGGCCCGAGGGCCCCATCATCACCAAAGGAGCCCCACTCAATGCTGACGCAGACACGGCCCCGGTCCTCGTCCAACACCACCACGTGCCGCGCCTCCTCCATGTAACATGCGTTGGTGCCAGTGTCTGTCAGGGATGAGCCCATCAGGGCCTGCCCACTAGGCAGCCGTGCCTCCCACCTACTGCCACAAATGGCCCACAGCTCACCTACAACGAGCCCGACCTCACATGGTCCAGCCCCTGGCTCACAACCCATCATGGTGCCCACTGTGTCATTCACCACGGCAACCACGTCAATGCTGTAGGCCTGGACAGTGAGAGGGCAGGGCAGAGAACCTGGGGGAGGGGCAGGGCTAGGGCCCTGTCTTTGAGGGAGATGCCCAGATCCCATGAAACACGCGTGTCTGTGTGCTCCCTGCATCTGTCATAGACACTCTGGACCCTCTACCCCACAGAGGGAGGTCTTCCTCTCATGCCATGTCCCTTTGGCTCCTCCGCCCCCAACTCACTCAAACACTGGGGCTCTCGGTTGCTCCCAACTTCAGCCAACCCCTCCAGAACACCAATGTCCCCCGCAGGACCAGGACAAGGGGGAGCCAGCATGGCACCTTGAAGACTGCATTGTAGGAACCTCACGGGCTTCCCCTTATCCTGGCTTGGCTCTCCAAGCCCGTTCCTCCCAGCCTGGACCACAGCTGCTCATACAGCACCTAAATGACTAGTCCAGAGGGCCTGCCTTCTCAAGCTTGTGCCCTTCTATAAAACTACATCTTCCTCCCCAACCCCAGCTTATGCACCTGGCAAAGTCCCTGCCCAGGTTGTGGTGGGCCCTCCTCAATGCTCCCAGAGTCATCAAAACCACCTCCTCAATAGGGACAATCTTTTATTGGAATGCTTTCCCCACTAGACTGTGAGGTCCTTCAGGACAGGGTCAAGACTTTTTATCTTTGTTTCCCCACTACAGTCCTGAACATCACTTTGACTTTTCTTGGCCTCAGTCTCCTCACTTAGAAAATGGGAATGGTAGTAGCATTTACCCCAGGGTTAAACTGGATAAAGTAAAAAAGGACAGCAGGCCATCCCAGAAGCACAGGCACTGCCTATGTTTGCCAGGCCCGGGCCCAGGCCCAGGCCACCGGGGCAGCCCTCCCACCGGCCTCGCCTCCACTCACCCCCTGCCTCTCAATAGCTTCTCGAAGCAATTGGACCACATCCTGGCCTTCCACTCCACTGCACCGAAACCCTTTAGTCCAGGAAATGAGGGAGCTCTGGGGGCAGAAAAGCCAGTCACTCTTCCAATGGCCTTCACAGGGCTGCGGCCCCTTCACCCACTGTGCCCGTGCCCGCTCTGCCTTACCCTGTCCAGGCCTGTCTGGTGACAAGGGAAGGAGAAGTTGAAACCAAGCTGCAGGCTCTGATTGCTCACAGGGAGTGCATCCAAGAACTCAGACAGGCAGCGAGCAGCAAAGTCAAAGAGCTGTAGACACGTGGGGGTGCTCAGCTCTGCCCACTAGAGCCCCAGCCACCCTGCTGGGTCCCAAAGTCTCAGTGGTGAGCCCTCCTCACCTGCTGACCAGGACCCAGCATCACCTCTTGGGGAATCACAAACTCCTTGCTCCGGAGCTCCATCCGGTGCCCCTCGATGCCCGTCAAAGTCACCCACAGAACACGCAGTGAGGCCCCTGTGGCTCCTAGCTCCAGCACCACAAAGTCTCCCTGCTCTGGAGACAAGTAGGTCACAGAGAGGCATGCAGCTGGTGAGACCAAGCCCTTTGCCTTCTAGAAACATTCCCAAAGCCTGCAAAGTTTTGTCAAGGGACCTTAGAGATGGGAACCTTAGAGATAGAGAAAGGGATAAGAAACTTACCCCTCCCCCAGATTAGAACCCTCTCCCCAAGCCTGGCTACCTGTCTTATTCTATGCCACCCACCAGTGCCATGTGGGGTGGACCCCACATATGTGGGCAACATCCGGACAGTACGTGCAGGGCTGGCCTGTCCACTCAGCTCCCGCTCCATGGACCCCAGGAGGCGGGCTTGGATCTGTCGCAGCTGTGCTTCTGTCACCTTGAATTGCTGAAGGCACTCTTGTACCTAGGGAGAAACAGGCCTACATCTGGGCAAGAGACCTAGCCGAGTTCCCCAACTCCAACTAGGACAGAACAGCCCTACCCAGCTTTCAACTCCCCTCGCTAGGCCAGACTAGCACCCCTCCCTTGGCTCCCCCAGGGCTGGCCTGAGTGCCCTCTGAGTCTCACTGGTTTCTCCAGCACCTGGTCAGCCCCACCTCTCACCTCCTCACATACCCAGGCTTTCTGGCCACTCTCAGCCTGCACCCAGGTTCTGAACCTCAGAAGGCTCCTTTCTGGAGGAAAGACCCACCCACTTCCTTCTGCTTCTTTCCCTTCTGGCTCTCAGCTCCCTACATCCCCCGCCCCTTCTACTTCACTGAATACTGGATTTGGCGAGGCCTTTCTCCTGTCACATCACCCTCAGCCAAGCTGCTCAGTGAGCTGTCATCGAATGAGCAAATGAATGAACACACATGTGAACAAACCTCAAGTTCAGGTACTTCCCACTTCAGACCCACTCGATTCTGGAGCCTGAGCAGACCCAGCCCTCACTTTTTTTTTTTAACACACCATCAACATTTATTGCTCAGCTCTTCCCAGTAGGCCAGTGCCGAAGCTGGGAGGCCGGGCCTCCACAGGGAATGGTTGGTCTAGGGGCCCAGTGTGGTCACCCTGATGTGCCTTGGGGCCTGTCAGTCCTCCCCCTGGGCTTCTCTGGCCCAGAATCCCTGTGGGGCCTTGGACTGTGTCAGACCCTGGAGAACTGTCTTTGTGGAGGAGCAGGGCATATAGGGAGAGGTCCCATGAAGCCTCGAACCCACAAGTCCAACATCAGCAGGTGACAGGAGCGAAACTGAGGCAAGGAACCCAGGAAAAAGTGATAGAGAGTCTGAAGATGAGGTGGTGAGGAGAGTTTGGAGGCCACACCTCAGTGACAGCCCTCCCCTCAGTCGCCATCCTTCCCACAACACTAGCCAAGGCCTGCCTACGCATCCAGCAACATCCTAAGCACTGAACGCAGCATGGCCAGCTGAGGCCCGTCCTTGTAAAGCTCATACACTACTGTGTAGGGGCAGAAAATAAGCAAATAAACCGATAATATGTTCTGGTAGTAATGGCAGCTATTTAAAAAAAAAAAAAAAAAGCAGAAATGGAAGTTCGAGAGTGACCCCAGAGGAAGAGGTATTTTCAGATATTGGTCAAGGAAGTGCTCCCCGTGGAGGTGACCTAAATAAAGGAATGGAAAAAGCCACTTGAAAATCTGGGGGAAGAACATAAAGGGATTTTCTTCAGTGCAAAGGGATGAAGTTGAGGGAAAGTTGGGCCAGGAGTGGGTCAGAGTAAAGGGAAGGAGGAGCAGGCAGGGAGAGCAGAAGACAGGACACCCCTGGTTCTTCTCCACCAGAAGCCTGCTGTGGGGGAGCTTAAGAAGACCCCTGCCTGGGAGGAGAGGCCACCCACTCAGGGAGATGGGATGACTGTCCCACCACTGCTTTAGAAAGAGAATGGGAAAGAGAGACCTAAGGTCGCAAATGACCCTGATGGGATTGCCAGAAGTTTAATTCTGTATTTACATTACAGTAGATGCTTCCAGCAGCCATGTATGCTCCAAGGGGTTATTCCTGTTACAAATGAGAAAACTGAGACTCAGAGAGGAACCGTCATCTGCCTGGCCCAAGCAGTTATTAAGGTGCAGGGTGCAACTTAAACCCAGATCAGTCTGACAGCAGAAGTATTTCCACATAAATGTGAAGCCTTATAAAAACTAGCAATCTCACCTGAAAAGAACCAAAAATCTGATGAACGTTGTAGCGAAGAAACCACAGAGGATGTGGGATGAGGAAACTTACATCTGAGTCCTTGCTGTGCCACTTCCTGGCTATGTGGCCCTGGTCAAGTCAAATTCTCTCTGAGGTGACAAGAGTCACCTCTTATCAGAGAGAGAGAGAGAGAGAGAGAGAGAGAGAGAGAGAGAGAGAGAGAGAGAGAGAGCGCGCGCGCACGCGAGCGCATAATCATACTCAGAAGGCCCCCAAGACCTCAATGCCAGAGGCCATGTCTTATTCACACTACATCTCAGGGCCACATGGAGTGGCTGGCTCAAGGCTGGCACTCAGGAAGGATCTGTTGATTGAATGGTTTTGAGGCATAAGAATTAAAGGGGATTGTGTATTTGAAAGTTTAAAGTGCTGTTCAGGTGTGAGGGGTGTGTTATTACTACTTAACAACAATAGTAGAATTAAGGAATAGTCAACAGCTTGAGCAGCTGGATGTTTTTCTTCCTTTTCCTTCTCTATGCAGGGAGAGGTATAGGAGGAGTGACTACAAGATGGCAGAAGCCACAAGAAAGACGGGAGGACTTCCCTAGCCAACACTAGTGGGTGCACAGTAGCCAGAAGAAGCTACTGGAGTCTCCCTACTAACCTCCCCCAGGAAGAGTAGGGAGAAACCTCAGCCAGGAGAGTGAGAAGCAAAGCGTCAGAGAGAGTAGATTCAACATGGCTTCATTGCTGGCTCCTTCCACCACCTTGCGTGTCGATCAGTCTGGGCCCATCTCCTCGCCTTTCTGAGTGGGTTTTCTGTTCTACTGAGCAAGAAGGAAAATAGCAGCCACTTCTCAGAGATGCTGTGAGGACTGAGACAGGGTGGGACAGTGGCTGGCCTGTAGGACCTGCTCACTGAAATGTAGGTTCCCTCTCCTCAGAACACGAGGTACAGCCAGCCTGGAGAGCCAGATTCCATGCCCCTTCTGGTGACAAAAGGAGACCTGAGAGAGGGGTGGAGACTGAGATAGGCTGCGCTCTGACCATGCATGGTCATCTAACCTCCTCTGCCATGGGAAGGGGAGCCGAGGGTGAGCCTGTGATACTGAGGGGGGCCAAGGCCATGGGAAATGTGGCCTCCCTGTGAAGTCCCCCAAAGCCAAAGGAAATTGTCTTTACACAGCAGATGTGTGCAACGAAGCCAACACGGCAGGTATAGGACTGGTGCAAGAGCCTCAGGAGGTAAGTGAGTGAGAAGGTAGTCGCAGGCCAGCCACCACGGCTGGTATTGTTCACGCCTGAGGCCCTGCCATGGGCTATGCACAGAGAAAATGTTTACAGCAAGGTCTAGGGCAGAGGTTGGACAATGGTAAAGTGGGAGCATGAAATGCAGAGACGGGTGATATGCCCATAGTTTGGGCAGCAAGCCAAGTCCAGCAGATGTCAGAATGAGCTGGAAAACTAAAGAAGTGCAGGGGACACTGAAGGGCTTGTCCACGGGCCTCCTCTGTGCAGGCCTTTTATTAGCTCCACTAGCTCCCTTAACCTTCCCAGGGGTGGGAGGACCCAACTTTCTTTTCCTCCATTTTACTGATGAGGAAATAGAGACTAAAGGATATGAAATGGCTTACACAAGTGTTTCCTGCTCTAGGATGTGGTATGCAAGGGTTCTAAATCTTGATCAAGACGACAGGAAAAAGAGAGACTCACTTCTGAGCTCACCTCTGAGCGTGCAGACTAAGCCATGCTGTAACCTCCAGGTCCGGCTCAGCACTATCATCTCTGTGTGTATGACATGTGGAGGACAGCAAGGCCCGGAAGAGTGACCAGAGAAGTGGGGACAGGAATGACCTTAAGAACCCAGCTTTCTACCAGAAAAATCCAGGAAGGTCCTTTCTAGACTGTGTCAACCGTTCTGGGCAGGGGCAGCATCTGTGTGACAAGGTGGCCAAAGCAATATGTTTGGGGCCAAAACACCTCAGCTCAGCTCAGGCTCCTGTCGTGCCTTAACTCAAGGCACATCATCTCTGGGAGCTCCTCTTCCTGAGCTGTAAGACGAGGAGATAACCCCCACCTTTCAGTGGTATGGAGCCTTGGAGAAGATAGCTACTAGATCAGATATGAAAGGCTTGGCAAACCCAAAGGGGCTACATGGCTGTGAGTCAATCCTGCTCTTGAGAGCGTTGAATGGGCATGAGACAGGGACACAATGTTGAACTTACCAGCTCAGAGCTGTCTGAGGGGCAGGGCAAGTCCTCCTGGGGGCAGCAGGGGGCTCCTTCCCCTACAGGCCTAGTGGGGTCCATGTGGTTCCGCAGTGCAAGGGAGGCCACCTACAGGAGGAAAGGGACAGCCCAGGTGAACCATTTACTCTACAGGCCCTGGGAGGCTGTGACCCAGACCCTTAACTTTCTTCCTTCTGAAGGGGACCAGGAAGGAAGCTATGGGCAGAGTTCAGAACCTCTGACCACCAAAGATCCTTTAGTAATCAACCAGAACGCTCTCATTTTCCAGAACTATCTCTAATGAGAGAGCACCAGGAAGGCTGCTTTCTATTCCTAATGCCATTCATTCATTCTGTCATTCATTCACATTTAATGATGCCTGCTGTGCTGGATGCTGGGATATAGAGAGAGGTCACAGGGCCCTGTCCTCAGGGATCTCACAGCCTTACCAGCAATCACAGTGGGATTGACATAGGCAGCGATTGAAATGGACATGCTGCCGTGCTGGGGAGTTCAGGGACGTCTAGAGCTTTAGGAACAAAGGGTGTGAGGTAAGAAGGGGCCAAAGTTGTACTTGGAGCAACTAGCGAGATGGGCTGTGGATGTTTTTATGCCAAGTGAGATGTGTAAATTTCTTCCTGAAAGAAAATGGGGACAGGTGTGGATTTGTGCCACCATTGGCACAAACTTTAGGCCAGCCATTTATGACTTCTTTGAATTTCAGTTTCTTCATCTGTAACACAAGAGGAAAGAATATCTACTAGCACAAGGTTGTCGTGAGAATGAAGTGGAATAACACCTGGGAAAGTGCTTTGGGAAGTTTAATGTGCAATATAAACCTCAGCTCCTGGGTGGGTTTGGGAAGGGGCAGCAATGCAGAGCTGAAAGGGCCCTGTGCTCAGAGCCACTGCCCGCCACCCGCCCCTCCCCATCTCCCAGTCTTGGGGCCTGGTTTTCCTCATCTGCCAAATGGGGACCAACATAGGTCAAAGGGCTGCGCAGGGCAATTGAGATCATGAGAGTGACAGAAACTTGTTCAGTGTCTTCAGACTTATCTAGCTGAATCTGAATATATTTCATAGCTGAAACTCTATGAGCCTCAATTTCCTCTTCTAGAATAGGACATTCAGTTCTTGTGAGGATTAAAGGAGTTAATTCTGAAAGTCCTGTGCACACTGTAAAGTACTATAGAAATGTCAGGTATTGTGCTCACTCAAGCTATAGCTGGTATTGCTGTTCCAGCAGGTTCCTGAGGGAGCCTGAGGTGATCCAGGTGCCCTTCAGGGGTGAAGGGAAAGGGAGACGCAGTGGAGGGCCCAAGATGGGCAGAAGGCATCTGTCCACCGAATCATTCCACCTCTCTTCTTGGAACAGCAAACTGCAGGAATGACACCTTTCCAGCCCTTCAGCCCCTCTCCACTTCCTACTGCCATCACTCCAAAGAACTTGGCCTCCTCGCGGTCATCCAAGATCTCCTAACTGCCCAGTCCCACCCTTCCCCTCAGTTCCCACCCACACTATCCTCTCTCAGGCATGCAAAGCCATGGGCTCTCTCTTCACTGCAAAATCCTCTTGTCCCTTCGCTTCAACAGCCAGTCTCTCCTGGGGCCCCTTCCTAAGTCTCCCCTAATCTTCATAACTCCTCTCCTCTCACCTCAAATAGTGGGGCTCCCAGGTTTCTGATAGCCCTCCCTTCCACAATCCCTCTTTATCTCACTTATCCTCAAGATTTGATTAAAACCTCTGTGTGATGGCTCCCAATTCTACCCATTCTGAGCCAAATTCCAAATTCCAGTGATCTGTTAGACATCACAACCCAGATGCTGGAGAGGCTCTTCAAACTCATCAAAGCCACATTCATTTTCTCCTTCGCTTTTGCCCATGACTCTTCTCCTGTCCTCCACGTTGGCTGGGGACATCAGGGTTGCTAGCTCACACAGCTCTCCAGATTGCCTGTATACACCCCTGACCCTCACCACCTCTGTACAGGCTGTTCTCAGGCAGGACAGCTCAGGGCAGAAAGATCCCTCCCAGTTCCCTTTGCCACTGCCGTGGACCTTCCTTCCATTTGATTATTTCAATAGCCTCCTGACTGATACTGTAGCTCCAGCCTGCCCGCCTCCCCACCCCACCAATTCTCAACGCATCACCAGAGTGACTCTGCTGGATCTCCCCTAAGAATGTAAACGGTCACATCATGATGGCTCCCATCGTAGAAAAATGAAATTCAAAACTCTGTGGCATTGTAGGCCACTCATACTGTCCTCAGCCCAAGCTTCCTCTCGCTACTTCCCCTCATACTCTGGACACACTGACCACAGGCGTTGCCATCTCCTGCTGTCCAGCCTTCGCTTACCATGTTCTCAGAGTCTGGAACCACTGTGTCTGAGTCACCTCTTCATCTTTAATGCCCAGCACAGGGTTCACATAGGTGGATGCTCATACAGCTTTGTAAAATTGGAAGGGGGGATCTTATTCAAAGAAACAAGGTATCGGTTTCTAACAAATCTCCCCAGTCACATACACCTACACTCAACTTCTCAATCTGTCAGATGGGAATGTTAGTTCCACACATATTTACAGGTCTGTTTCAAAAATAAAATAGGACAACTGAGGCAATTACCTTTGGAAAGGGCTAAGGGCTACATACGTGATGAGTTCTCCCTCTCCTTTCAAGGCCTGGCTAGCTCAGTCATTCATTCACTCTCCTATTCATTCCCTCTTCTATTTGACATTTATTCAGCACTCCTACATGCCAGGGCCTGTGAAACTTCCACCAAGAAACCCCAGTATTTACTCTTTCAGTAAGCCTATTTATGTCTGTCTTCTCCAGCTGAAGCCCTGTGGGGAGGGACGTATCTCCCATATCACCAGATCCCCAGAGCCCAGCCCAGGGCCTCTTGGCCTCCCTTAGCTGAGTCAGCCGCATGAAGCAAGCCTGACTTTGAGGGATGCTTGCTAGGGAGGGAGCCACCAGCAAGGACCAGTGGCTGTCCTTCCAGCCTCCATTCCTCCAGTTTGTGCCAAGCAGGAGAGATGAGGGCAAGGGTTGAGGCACACAGGAACTAAACAGAGGGGGAAGCTCTTACCTGGGAGAAGCAGCAGTTGTTCACGCTCTTCAGGCCTGAGCCCCTTTCTCGTGGCTTTTCACCCAAAAGTGAAAATCACAAGTGACCTAAGTTATAATGTCCCCAAGCCCCACCCTCTTACTAGAAACCAGCTAATTAAGGAAGGTGCACTTCCTTTTGAGCCTGCCCTAAGCAGAGCCCAGGGTAGGCAGTGCCTTGGTACAAACTTAAGCAAGATGACCACAGGAAGTTAAAGCCCTGAACTGGGTCAAGGACCCTGAGATGCCCTCCTACAATGCAGGGAGCTCTGTCCATTTTACAAACACTGAATCTGAGTTTTGAAGTGCTGGCTCACCCCTGGAAAGGAGATCAAGGGGCCTGCCTGGGAAATATGCAGTCCAGTGGATGATTCTGCAAAATGTGGAAATACCAATGAGTAAGAGGCAACATGGGCACACAACAGGAAGAGAGAAACTCTGCCCAGGAGTGGGCAGGGCAAGTTGAGGAAGCAGAACCTTGAAGGAAGAATGGGCAGTACACTGGCAGAGGTAGTCCTCGACAAAAACACATAGAACATCATGGAGCATGAGGCACCTTCATGAAATGGGATACAGCAACCAGGGCCTAAAGAGGATAGGTGGGGTGTATGGTGAGAGAGGCAGCAGCCAGGCTGTGGAGTCTCACCTTCAGTCTGCAGGCCAAGTGGGGAGAGTAGGTACACAGCATGGGTCTTCCCTACTGGAAGACAAGGGATCTCAGGCTGCAGTGGACCTGTAGGCCACAAAGTTGGTTTCTCCTGAACTAGTCTTCTGGAACCTTGCCTCATCACTGTGCTCACTGCTGTGGTCTGAATGTGTGTCCCCACAAAATTCATGTTGAAAACCTAATGCCCAAGGCGATGGTATTAGGAGACAGGCCTTTGGGAAGTGACAAGGTCATGAGGTCAGAGCCTTCATGAATGGGTTAGTCTCCTCATAAGAGAGGCTCCAGAAGGTTCCTTCCCCGCTTCTGCCATGTGAGGACACAATTAGAAGTCTGCAACCGGAAGAGGGCCCTCACCCAACCATGCTGTCACCCTGATCTCAGCCTTCCAGGATCCAGAACCATGAGAAATAAATTTCTATTACGTATAGGCCACCTGGCTGTCAAATCCTTTTGTTATAGCAAAATATGGACCAAGACGCCCACCACAGTAGGAGATCAGACATACTGCACCAATTTTCATTTCAGGGAAACTGATGGACAGATACTTTAAAACTTCAGGCTGCCTCATCAGCAGTCACCATTATCCGCAGATAGTACATGACCTCCACATGACAGCAGGCTAGAGACCAGGGACGGGAGCTCTTGTATCAGTTTTGGTGTGACCGTGCCCGGAAAAATGCCAGACATCAGTCCTGCTGCACAGTTCGCTGGGTACCAAGCAGGCACAGAGGCTCTGAAGCAACAAGACAGGGTGGGAGTGGGAAGGGCAGCAGGACCATCACGCACAGTATAGTGTCCTGCTTAACCTCAAGTTCATCTCTCTCAACTTTGTTCATTTGGCAGAGGAGGATATGAAACTGAATATGAAAGGTCCAGCTGGGATCTGTGCTGACAGCCAAGATCTGTGGTCCCATGAGTCAGAGTGAGGGCATGCCCCAAAGCAGTACCAGGGCCCCTCATCTGTGTCTGGAATCTTACATCCATTTTCCCAGGAGCAGGCGTCCGAGCACCCTCAGCAGAGTATCAGAGAAGGCTGTGCAGGGCCTTTGGAGAGAAGAGGCAGCCTGGACTTGAAGTCTGTGAGCAGCTGTGAGAGGCCTGGCTGCAACGGAGGTCAGCAGTGCTCTTCAGACACCAGCTGGCCACCGACCAACAATTAGAAGGACAAATCCTGACAAGGATCCCTTATAGCCCCTCAGTGCCGATCTCCAGGTGTCCAGAAAAAACTAAAGAATGAGAGAGGCAGTCAGTGGGAGGAAAGGTGGGCCACAGCTGGAGTACCAGATCTGGGCTGCAGCCAGGCCTTCCTGCACTGAGGAGCTTCTAGGCCTGCTTCTTACAGCAGAAGATACCTGGCAACCGGGCACTGTGGCCCTCTGTATATGTCCCTCCACTTCCCATCCCTCCCATGCCCTCTCACTCAGAAGTTCTTTGCAGGGCTCCTATACTCAATGAGCTGCTTTACTGCTAGGTCCCTGCTCATGATCTGTCTGGGATGACTACCCCTTTGACCTCTCTAGCACTTTCAATCTTTAAGCCACGCCTCAGTCTTCACCAATGCTTGGGAGCCTTCCCTGATAAGCTCCTCCTGGCCCTGACCCCAGCCCAGGGTAGCCTATTGACCTCAAAGTGTCTTTGACTTCCTTCCATCATTGCATCAAGTCTATTAAAATAATCATCCGTTTGGTGTTTGCCTTCTTCCACTGTACTGTGAGCTCCTAGAACAGGCTTCTTACTCATCTTTGGAGCCCCTGGGCCCAGTTCTAGACCTGATGTGAAATAGGTTACTGGTTAATTTTTGTTAAAATGAAGAGCCCACAACCTTCATAGTCCAGGGCTTTTGAAACTGAGAGGAAATCAGTAAACTCTTCCTGCCTTCCTGGTGCATATGGCTTCAGCAGCCTCTCCATCCGGTTTCCATCCACTTACTACTACCTGCCTTCCCCTCACCCCAATTCTCATACTTAGGGTCAAAGCTGCCCTGCCTCACAAATGAGAAAGGGCCCAACCAAACTTGAAATTTCCATTGAATTTGTGACTCAAGGAAGGGGTGGGAGGTAGTATAGTGCAGTAAGAGAGCATTAGCTGTCAGACCTGGGTTCAAATCCTTTCCCATTTACAAGGTATAGGATCTCAGGCAAATTTCTTCACTTCTCAGAGCCCGTTTTCCATGTGTAACAAATGGAGACTCATTTTCCATAGGAATTGACTTAAGTTGGGTTCCCCCAAAATCAGATTGAATTTGAGTCCAAATAGTTTAATTGGGAAGTGCTCCAGCCCAGGGCTGGGATTAGGGTAAGGGATGTGAGGTGCCCTGCTACAAAATGTAGAGAGACCCTCAGGTTCACGCAAGTGCTAACCCTGCCCTCACATGAACCCAAGAATGAGTGCCCCTCACCTTAGTCCCAACTGTGGTCAAGGAAGCACTGACATGGGAGTTGGGGGTGAGGCAGGAAGGGTAGGAAGCCAGTAGAGTGTACAGTCAAGTTGCTGCTAGAAGCTAAACCCCAAAGGGGAACTCTGGGAGACAGGCAGAATGTACCCACCAAGGAGGTGAGGAAGCTGGGGTATTTATCCTCCAACTTTTTCATCTTTTGCTGGCTGAGGGCTGCTTCAGGGGCCCCAACTTCCTGACACTCCCAGCCTGTGCCACACAAGGCTAGAGAAGTGCTAAGGCAGAGTCACAGGTTCTTACAGTAGGACCCTGTGGGGTATATATTAGAAAGATGAGTGCCCAGGGGCAATGGGCAAGGCATAGGCTCTGCTGGAGGGCTACTGAAGGATGAAAGGAAGTAATGACCACAATTCCCAGCACAGATAAGTCCCCTTCTCTTTCCCAATTTATAGCAATCGCCTGTGAAGTTCATAGAGCTTCCCAGCTCTCCCCGAGTCAGCAATACCAGAACAGCTGCTTCCTCTCTTTTGGAAAAAGGAATAGAACCCCAGGGTCTGAGCTTACTGGCGAAGGCTAGTAGTTGATGGAGAGGCTCACTCCTCGAAGAACTGTTTCTTCCTGCATCTGCACCCCAACTCTCTCTCTAGCTTTTCCACTTCTCACTATAAACACTACTTATGACATACAAACTAACATCATGTCAATAACAGCTGCTGCTACTTATTCATCATCTACTATGTCATAGATACTATGCCTTTATGTTCATCATCTTAATCCTGAGAACCTTGCATGAGTTTTCCCATTTTACAGACAAGGAAACTAGGTCTCAGAGAGGTTAGCTTATATCATAAGCAGGGGTTCTGACTCAAGTTGATGTGATACTTTCCACTGACTTGTCTCTTCACTGTCTCAGCAGTGCCCCGCCCAAAGGACCACTGGCGGGGGAGGGGAGTAGGTAAGACTAACAAGCAGCCTTTACCAAAGAGTGTGGGGAAGGCGGGGAGAGGGCACTGGAGAGGTGGCTGTCTCTCCTTCACTCCTCATTAGCTAACAAATAAGTCTGTTGTTCCTGGTCCTGCTGATCCATACTCTCCTCCAACAATTTGTCACTGACCCATATTCTAGCAGCAGTCCCCAGTATTTTTGGCACCAGGGACCTCCTATGAGAGGTGCCCCTATGAGAATCTTAATACCTGATAATCTGAGGTGGAGCTGAGGTGGTGATGCTAGTTTTGGGGAGTGGCTGCAAATACAGATGAAGCTTTGCCTGCTCGCCCATCTCCTGCTATGCAGCCTCATTCCTAACAGGCCACAGACCGGTACCAGTCCACAGCCTGGGAGCTGGGGAACCCTGCTCTAGGGAGACCGCTAATTTTAACCCTTTTTCTGTTTAGAAAAATAAAAGTGCAGCTCACTGCCAGAATTCATTTAACATCACACATAGGAATGCTACATTTTCTAGCATTTGACATTTTCAGCAAACTACTAAAACCAGAAAGCTATAAATAGAATGATGTCATTTTTTCCCAAAGACTACCGATACACTAGAGTGATGTGAAAATAATAATAAAAGCAAGATATTTTGTGGCGAGCTTTGGGGTAAGGTTAGAACTATAATCTGCGAGTCACCTCGGGATACACACATCAGCTGCAAGCACTGCTGGCGAGTATTCTCAAGACAAACAGAACAAGGGTTAAGCTAAATAATTCACTTTGCAGAATCAGCCCTTTCCCTTTTCTTATCTGCAGGCAGAGAGGTAAACATACTATCCTGGTTTACAGATACCTCCAAGAAATTGCCATTTAATGAGAAGACTGGTGGTGAGAATTAAGTTGATGGAACATAACTGGATAAACCAATTTTCATTAAAAGGAAAACATGAAAATAATCAATACTAGAGTCAAAATATACATTTTCTTTAGGACTGAAGAAGAGGGGCACTGTGGTGTCATTGCCATGCACACAAAGAGCTTCATTTGCTCCTTTCAGTCTTTGTCTCCTCATCTGAAAATTGGGGAGGATAATACCTACTTCCTAGGGTTGCTGTGAAGATTAAAGGACAGCATATATATGGCCTGAACCACAGCAGTTGCTCAGAACATAACAGGTATGACTTATTCAGAAGTCCCCAACCCCTAGACTGTGGACCAGTACCAGTCCATGGCCCGTCAGGAACAGGGATACAGAGGTGAGCAGCAGCCAAGCAACTGAATCTTCATCTGTATTTGCAGCCAATCCCCAGCACTAGCATCACTGCTTCAGCTCCACCTCAGATTGTTAGGCATTATATTTTCATTGGAGCATCTGTCCCTGGTGTCAAAAAGGTTGGGGACTGCTGAATGTGATACTTGCCACAATGTCAGTGCCATCCCAACATCAAGACATGGAAAGAATAGATAGTGAGCCTGCCACCCTGACTGCTCCTAACTCAAAGATCTTGTGTGCAAGGCACCTATGCAGGAAAAAGTGCCTTAGAGGCCTGTGATGTGCCTTCCATCTGAACTATCTCTGAACTCCTCGGTCTAACACACACCTCATTTTCATTTTAAAGTAAGGAAAAGGTAACTCTAAACTTGATAAATCAGAAATTAGGAGAGTCTGAGCAGTGTCCCTATTTATCTTGTCCCAGGACCCTTTCCTGGTCAGCAACCGCCTCCCACAGTCTTTCCTTACATCTTTAAATGGGTTTGGGCCAAAGCTAGCTTTCTTAACATGCTTGTGTGTGTGATCACCTCCCTCATGTAGTTAGCTGTATTCTGCCATTCGATGTTCTCTCACCATTGTCCATGCACTGAAGACAGACATCAATTTTGTTGTGCATATACCGGCAACTACTGGGCAATGTGGTCGAGAATGTACACTCTTCTACTAATGTGCTGAAACAGAACCTATTTTCTGTTGCTGCTATGACCTCTGGCAACAAGACACCTAGTCTCAATTGTAACAGATGAATATGCCTGGCATCCCTGCTGATTAACCTAGGAAGAAAAAATAATTGCATAGGAACTAATAACAGAGTGTTCACTTACAAATTCTTGAGAAGAATGGCAAGACATATCCCTCAAAAGTCCTATGCTCTGGCTGAGAATTCTTAACTGGGTGAGGTAGCAAAATGAAATAACAGGTCACTGAATGGCAGGAATAGCAGAATAAGAAGTAGCCCTGCCACCTTCCAGAATGACGTCAGAAAAGGTAAAGGGAGTAGCCATACAGTGTTCAGGGCTGTGCAATACAGTCAGTGAATACAGGCAGTATATCAAAGACCAGTAAAGATTCATTCAGGAACATGTAATTTATGAATCTGAAAACTAGCTCCACAATTAAAATATGCCTACAAAATACCCTGTAACAGAAGAAAAAAAGAACTCCTCCTTAATGAAATAAGATTTCATACAAACATAAATATATTTAAGTTTTCTTTTAACTGTAAGTGAATTCAAACAAGCTGTTATAAAACAGAATACTATACACAGTTGTCTGTGTAGATCATAGAAAACATAAAAACCACAATGCTGAATGTGTGCTGGTGGTAGAAACTGCAGGGCCAAAACTTGCTAACAACAATGAACTGGGGGGCCACTAAGCCTTAACAAACATGGCCCACCCCTATTGCTAATAGTTGTGTCAACTTTCAGAACCTAGAAATTCAAGATTTTCTCCTTCTTCCTCTGCCTGCTTTGGTCCGTGTCCGGCTACCTGGCCGGACAGTAAATTGCTTTTTAAAGTCCACTAAGCAATCTGTAGCTTCTGAAATGGAAACAAAAGACTTGATGGGAGACTCATTTAATTCAAGATGTGTGAGGGAACTCTGCATCTCTCTGCTGCAGCCTGCCTCTTCCTTCCCTGGTGAAGGTACCCTAGAGAGAAGGGGGAAAATTCAGATTTCAATATACACCTACTAATAAGCACTAAATACATGTCACACATGGTACCAGGGGCTTTTACATATATTACTTATTTTATTTATTTTTTATTTATTATTATTTATGCCTACCGCACCTGGTCTTCCCAGGTGGTCTCCCATCCAAGTACTAACCACGCCCAACCCTGCTTAGCTTTCAAGATCAGACATCGGGCTTGTTCAGGGTGGCATGGCCATAGACTGTGGCTCCAATGGGGCGCGAACCCAGGACCTTCTGCGTGTAAAGCAGTTGTGCTAACTTCTACACTATGGAACCACGTCCTGCATATATTATTAATTTGCGTAATCTCTGTAATCATCCAACCAGATAAGTACTATCATTCCCCTTTCACAGATGAAGACATTGGGTAAATCATATACCTAAAACCACACAGCTGGGCAGTAATAGAATGAGGATTCAGACCCAAATTCCCAAGCTGCTTGAAATCCAAGTCAGAAGACCAGGGCTGGGTAGGGATAGAGAGGCAAGAAGGAGTAATACAGCTTTTGCTCTGCTTATTTTAACACCATGAGTGAACTGAGCTAGCCACCCAACTCTTAGCCCAGACATATGGGTATCAAAGAGTTATACTGAGAGAAGTCACACAGTTCCACAGTGATTTCTACCTTCAACAGTTTGAATATCACACTATACACAGAACACAGCACCAGGCCTGTACTTTTCTAGAACTGCTGAGAGCCACACTTCAATGCACACCCCAACTCACCCAAAGGCCACTGTTTCTGAAGATTTGGTCTTTATCTCTGCAACTGCAATAGGAGAAAAAAAGTAATAATGTTGTTAGTAGTGCTGTATTCATACCACTTCTCACTGATCATGTTCTTCCTGTGTTCTTGGGCACTGCTTTTCATTACGTTTATCCAGATAGCTCAGTTCTCCAACCCCAAGACCAATGGAATGTGAGCATATAGGATCCAACAGGCTCAGCTGAAGAAGTACCAAGGTGAACGCTTTTGAAAGAACTACCTCTGAATAAACCTACTTTGAATCTGGACTTGAGGAAGTTGCCAAGGGAAATCTGCCACACATGAAGATTTGCAACCCACTGAGCTAGAGGCAGCAGGACAAGGGGCTCAGAGAGACTGCCTTTTTACAGTCATTAAAAAGGCTTAAGCAAAAGCGCCTCTTCTAACTGCATCTAGAGAATTTTAACAATAGCAACTAGTAACACCCACAGTAATAATAGCAGCTAACATTTATCAAGAGCCTACTTACGGCAGGGAACATATTTGGAGCTTTACTAGATATAAACTTTATGATCTATGATGTTGGTATTGCTAGCTCTATGCAATGCTCATAACCAACTCCTTTGGTTATGAGCATTGCATAGTAATACCAAAATCTACTCTACTGCTCCCTAAATACTAGGCACAAAGAGACAGAGTTATTCCTATAATCCCTCAGGAGCACAGGCAGAGACACTAAATTAGATAACATATGAACGACACACAGAACATTAGGAGAAGGAAGTATTATTTGTATGTTTGATTTTCCATGCCTGTTCCTTCAGAAGGTAGTTGAGGCTTGTGTCATTCCCCTATGATTTGGAAATGTTTTATCCCAGTTCAACATGCAGTCCTGAAAGTTCAAGTTTTATAAAGACTGAAAAGAAATAATGAATAAAACAGAGTATCTCCCATTTTCTTTAGGGAGAGATCAACTAGACCGAGTCTCCAAAGCTGGCTGCTTAGGTCAAATGTGTACCCACATAACTCCAACAAATAGGGAGTTGGCAATGGTTTTCAATGGAAAGCCTTAGGCAGAAGCCCAGAAAACTGGTCTGGAGGTTCTCACCTGCAGTCTTGTGCTCAGATTGTTCCAAAAGACTGAGGAGTCGGCCTTCATTGCGGCCTTTTTCCTGTGACAGAAATAGATGAAAGGGTTAACTCATGGCAGAGAATCTAAAACACAACTTCTTAAGCTCAAATCACACCTGTCTTCAGGAGAAAAAGGTGTGGAGACACACCTCTAGGAAAGTCTTTTGCTTTCTAATAAATGAGGGTACACAAGTAAAAAGACCATGTGATAAAGAAAATATATCTTTATGATAAAAATACTATCCAAGAATGAATATCAGAGTGAAGGCAAATTATTCCACTTAGATCATATTAAAGAACAGTAACCTTTGACCAATAATAGATTTAGAGAGATCTAAAATAGGAAATAACAGTTTTGAGGTAGCTTCTAGGGGCAGTGGTGCCAGAAGAATAAACTGGTTCTATGGAATAAGCATATACCTATAAGACTCAACCCCAAATCACCACATCAAAATCACTCCATTCAGGGGTCCCTTTCTTCTGTCATGTAATAATGGTTTCTCTACCTTAGCATACAGTGATTGCTATGTGACTAAGCGTAGAATATGGTGCTATTGTTTTATCTTTGATCTCTAAGCCAATACTTGCTCTTCCTAATCTCTAATCACAAAATCCTGAAAGCACATCCATCCTCCCAGTGACCAGAGGCCAGACCCCACAGCTTACTAAGGCCAGACAAATATAGCATTCAAGAGAGTTGATCTCGAATACTGGCAATGGGGGTATGATTGGATATCCTTTCTAAAAAGCAATTTGGCAGTATGTTTCAAGAGATTTTTAAATGTTTATATCCACTGCCCTAGAAGTTCCGCTTCAGGAAATCTATTCTAAAGAAATAATCAGTGGTACAAAGACTGATTAGTGTTTTAGACACAGTCTTATAACACCCAAGAACTGGAAAGAACCTGAATGTCCAATAATATGAGAATGGTTAAGTGACTATGTGATATAAACATTAAGGGTAATTTTTAAAAATAGTTTAAAACTAAACCAAGGAAGGTGTTTATGCTACAATGTTAAATGTGTGTGTCAACTACATTAAAAATACATAGAAATAAAGACCAGAAAGAAAATAGGCCAAAATACTAAACATTATCTTTGAGTAGCTAAATTATGTTTGATAATTTCCCCTGGTTCTTCATACTTTTTTTAACTTCCCATATTTTCTACAATGAGCATATATTTTTAATTAAAAAAATAATTTTTAGAAGTGTAAGTCATGTTTTAAGACAAACAGAAGGAAGAAGGGAGAGAAAGAGGGAGCTAGTGGAAGGGGTAAAAAAGCCCAGAACATAACTGAGGGTTAGCTGTCCTTTCTTAAAACACTCCACACATACCTTTGTGTTTTTTGGCCGCTGCTGCCGCTTCCCCTCCACATCTGAGCAGACTCTCCCACTCTCTTCAGGCCCGTCTCTTTGGTCACCCCTTGCAAGCTGGAGACAGGACTCTACATGACACTGGTACTCTTTGAATGGGACCAGGGATTTACAGAGATAACACTTTTCCATCCTAGCCAATGAGAAGAAAGATAGAAAAAGCAGTTTTAAAATCTGCTTTTGCAGCTGGGCTCCTGGATAGGTCTCAAATGTGTTTTTACATCTCAAAGTTATTCTGCGGAGGAGACCTGTCAGTCAATGCAGATTCACTCAGTGGGACCGTCAATAAAACTAACCTGATGCCAATCAAAAAGACTGAGTGATTAGTGGTTTTCCTTGGCTGTTTCTCTGTGTCCTGCTGTTGCAGCAGTGGGGTGGTAATGAAATTAACTCTTCTAACTATCTCAAACAATGCTGATTGCTCTTCAGACATAAAATATTCTGTCAAAATCATCTGGAATTAAGTGTAATAGTTTTTTCAAAGGGAAGTTAAAGTTTAGACAGAAAAGGAGTACACCAAGAGCATTAAATTAAGATGACAATTTTGCTAGGGTGGATGAAGTCGTCTGATTAGTAAATCAAGTCTGTCCATATGCTGACTTCCTTAATTCTACAACTTGCAACATCGACTAGGAAGTTACCAAAACCATGTGGTTCCGCCAGAGGCTTCTGCGTAATTTCAAATGCACAGTTATTTTTATCTTTTTATAACAGCTGAGTTTGTGGAAAGAGAGGAAATTGTGTCCTTGAGGTAAGGTTTATTGGGCATCAGTGAAAATAGATTTGTTGGGCACAAAGGAAGAAAATCAACATTAATTAAGTATTTCCTCTGTGGTAAGAACTAGTGGAAAGCCCTTAAAGCACAATTTCTCTCTTTTTTTAGAGAATTTTTTATGAGTTTATGTGAGTCAAAACTGACAATTACCAGGAAGCAAGATCTCAAATGCTCCTAAACACAATTTCTCAATTAATTCTTCAGCCCTATTAGGAAAGTACTATTCTCCTCAAAGTCCTGTAACTAATAATTGTCAGAAGCCAAGTCTAACTCACTGTCTTAGTTTTATGAAGCTAAAGAAAACTTTCCAAAGTCTGCTATCTTAGACTTCTCCTTCTGGCCTTTTATATGCAATTACTATAGCAAAGGAGATTTGGATTAGCTCTAAAAAATAATTTCTCTGGAGGTCTTTAAAATAGAAAAAATAAATCTCTCAAGTACTCAACCATCTGGGAGAAATCCAAGCAAAACTCTGCTTTATAAGAAAAGCTAGACCAGTGTAACTTTTAAGGTTTATCAATTAGTATAAAAAGCATCTATTAATCCCCTAGTATGGACAGTCAGCAGCCCTGCAAAAGGAACACAAGTCAGGTAGGCAGGCTCTGCTAGTTCTGGCTACATAACCTTAACAGGTTACTTATAATTTCTTTTTAGTTTCTGTGTTAGCTACTGTGAGAGTTATACAGTAAATAAAGCACCTGGCACAGTGGCTGGCACACAGTATTAGGTGCTCAATAAATAGCTATCATTGTTATTACTGTCTCAGACACATTTTATTAGATGCCCAGGAATAAAGCATGAAGGCAAGTATCCACCTCAAATAACTAACAGCCTAGCCAGGAAAACAGATATGTCAAAAAGAAACAAAAAAACATTATTGCAATACACAGGGATGAATACAGTCCTAGAGGGATGTCTACCTGACAGAAGGATTCCAGAAGGAGCAAGTGATCAGCTCTGCTCAACTGGGTTAGGGAAGGCAACTCTAAAATTTAGGTCTAAGATCTGTGTTTCAAAGACAAATGTTTCTGCCTAATGACTAACTGCTCTAATGCATTGTTAGTAAAGTCTTTATTTTCGTGTGACAGCACTTAAACCTGACCCCCATCAGCCACCCTAGAATGTGCTTTCTTAGTCAAGCTGCAACCCATAACCCAAGGAAGTCTTCTATATATTACCCAACCTTTTTGCAACTCAACTTCTGTACCATTACAGTGCAAAATAGCTCAATGCTTCCTAAAAGCACCCAACACCAATATGCAAATTCAAAGAACATTTTTTAATTTCAAAATAGATTTTACTGCAGCTAAAATAGTGGAATTAACTGTATATAATAAACTATTACATAAATACACACACACATTTTAAGTTATAGGAAATAAAGTTTATTTTGGCAAATAGTGTTAAAATTAAAGTTGCATACACTAGTAACATAACTCAACATCCTTAAGTTGATGTTAAGTATGATATATTTTCTTGCTTTCCTGAGATCTGCTAAATCACAACCTAAACTGCTTTATAAAACTGATATCTGAAATTCAGCTTTACTGTTTTCACTTACACTCTTATTCCAAAGCTAAGAGCAGTATGGAGTGGAGTGGGTAGCAGGGTTTTTTAGGGTAATGAAAAGGGATATACAGAGGCCACCTACACTGACATAAACTGGGAATAAGAAAAAGAAATTCAGACATCCAAGCAATGAAGTGATTGGCAAGCCAAAGAAACCCAAGAAAGGTAAGAAAGGAACTGGTTTCTTCATTTGGCCCAGGCAATGGTATGTTAAACAAGAGGAGCTCCATGAACACAGCACACCTACTTACTTGTCAATGTCTAGGGAAGTCTGGACAGCTATCCCACAGTCGCTCTTGCTCTTGGCCTCTTTTTGTCTCCGAGTCAACACTTTCAACAATAAAAAAAAAAAAGAAGAAGAAGAAGAAGAAGAAAAACTGTTAAGTTGGCAGTAGACTCTGAATATAAAAGACAAAGTATATAAGGAAGAAGCAAAGTTTAAAACCTTTTTCCACTGAGAGACGTGCACTGTCTGGGAAATGTTGGCCTTTCTGGTATAGAGAACACCACCTGTAACGTATGGACTGAAGCTGCCAGCCACAAGACATTCCCGTACTTGCTTACGAGATCTATTTATCCCCTATTTGCCAAAAGATCTAAAGACAGTCCAAACCAAGACAATGTTTTGTGTACTTCCCCAATCTGCAGCACTCAAGGGAAGGATTTATACTTCCCAACCAAAATTTGGACTGGTATAACACACACTCCAATGAGATGCTCTATGAAATATAGTAATGGTAGCTACAACTGAGTGCCTACATTAGCTCTAATCTTTAAAAAACTTTGGAAAGTTCCAGTTACAAGTGAGGAAAGTGGAGCTCAGAACAGTTAACACAACCAGTCTTTTCCACTACACCAGGACCACCTCCCAATTCTAGTTGGGTATAGACTCCTTTAGCCCTGGTAGCATACAAACACTTAATCTTACACCAAAAAGTATCTGTTTATAAAATCATAGTCTCTTAAAGGATCTTGGAGGTTATTTAATCAACTGTTTTCCAGTCTTCATTCCTTGCAATAACAAGAAAAACTGTGCCATCTTACTTCAAATCTTGCCTTCTACCCTCGACACCTGGAATTCTCCTGCCATAGAATTTAGGGAAGTTATTATTTCACAACGTAATTTAGGTTAAGAAGCATTTATCCAGTCCAGAGGTCAGCAAACTTTTTCTGTAAAGAGCCAGAGAGTAAATATTTCAGGACTGGCAGGCCATATTGTCTTTGTCATAATTACTCAACTCTGCACTGCAGAAGGAAGGCAGCCATATAACACATAAATAACTGGGCGTGGTGTGTTCCAAAAAAACTTTATTTACAAAAATAGATTTATGGCTGGACATGGCTCCCAGCTTGCCACAGTTTGCCCACCCTTCTAGTCCAACCTCTTACTCATAAAAAGTGCCCTCCATAAGCATCCCTGACAAGTCATCATACAGTCTCAACTTAACTATATCCTTTCACTGAGGGGAATTCACTTCCTAGGGAAAACCATTCTATTGCTACATAACAATCTGGTCCAATTTGCATTTACTAGGAGCTGTATGAATATGTTTACCACCTTTTCCATAAGTCAGCTCTTTGGACACTTAACAAGCTGCATTACAATCATGGATTTACTTAGTTATCTGCCCTTCAAAACAGAGACTGTATCTAGTCATTAAACCAATCTCTAATAAGACTTGGACTAGAACCTTTTGAGTGTCTAGGTTAGCTCTAATCCTTATAACAATCTTCAGATTGTTATTAATATTCTGCCTATTCTAAAGGTATATAAACAAACTCCGAGTAATTGACTTTGACGAGCTGTCACAACTAAGTGGTAGAACCAAGGATACAATTTAGATCTAATTCCTACACCTATGCTTTACCTACCCAGTTAATCTCTTCTACATACACCTCAATTTCTTCTCAGTCTTTATTATGTGTGGCATCCCAAAGTAGAACCAATACTCAACAAGCAATCTGACCCATAAAGAGAACATAAAAACCACAAACTATCCCATAGCTGGATTTATATTCTACTAATTCAGCCAAGGTTGTGTTTGCTTTATTGACAATCCTGGTATACTGTTGGCTTAAGTTGAGCTTAAAGGTAATCAAGGTCCCTCCTTTACCCTCCCAAATCATCTTCAAATAAACATTATCAAGACAGGTCTCCTATTTCTATACTTGGGTAACTACCTTGTTGGATATTTCCCCCGCCCCACCTTTAAACACAAGACTTTATATTTGTTCCTGTTCTTTTTAGGTGAACATTCCAATTTCTTAAGATAATCTGCAGTCTTGATCCTGTCATCCTGTTATTAGCTCCCTTTTCCAGCTTTGTGTCATCTTAATAGATGACAAGCATGCCTTCTACACCTTCATCCAAGTCACTGGGGAAAAAATTGTAAAGGATATGGTCAAGGACAGAAAACTATATAGCATGCTCCCCAAGAGGCCTTTCTTTTCACTCCTGGTCCAGATTTCCTTTAAATAGTTAATCAAGCAAATATTTATAGAGAATATTCAATGTGCAAGTAATTTGGGAAGATATAGAAAATTATGAGGCAGGGTTTTTGCTATTAAGGAGCTTATATTTTACTAAAGGAGACAGCACATACATTCAAATAACTAACACACCAAATGTAAAGAGATAAGCATAAAAAAACAAGACCACACATACAAGCAACTATTAATAGTGTTTGTCTCTGGGGAGGATGGATGGCAGAGACACTTGAGGACTGGAAAAGGAGGGAGGTTATTTTTCACTATATACTCTTCTGTACTGCTGAATTAAAAATTAAAAGGGAAAAAAAGAAACCAGATTATAGAGAGAGTAGATGATCTATTTCTAAGGTTCCTTCCAGCCCAGAGATTTCATAAGTAAAAATAAAGCACTTCAGGAGAAAAACATCCTGGACATAGTTGTATAACCACCTTCAAAATCCACCTCCTATTCTATCAGCCAGCCCACATTTCTCCATCTTATGGACAAAGACTTCGTGAAAGATTTTATCAAGTGCCTTGCCGAAATCAATCCTTTAAAGGTTGGCACCTCACAGATTACGGAAACCTTTAAGCGTTGTTTTTTCTCTCTTTCCATTTGTCCCCCATCTTGACTACCAAGTATTTTTCCAAAAGAAAACCACTCCACAGACAGGGCTGGAAACAGCATTAATTGCTTCCAGCACTTTATATTTACCTCCATTGCACTTAGCACATTTCTGTTACTCATCTGTATGTCAGTTTCCTTTCTATACCATGCAACTTTCTGAATTAAGAGATTTTGGGTTTTGTTTTGATCTCTTCAGCATCCTCAGCAAAATCTAGCACATATCAGATGCTAATAAATATTTGCCAACTTAAATCACAGCAATAGATTCAAGGGAAAAAGTAAGTCCTTGTTTATAAGGACCTACTCTGTACCCAGTACTTTATAAACATAATCTCTAAACCTTACAACAAAACCCTGCAAGGCATATAGCATTACCTGAATTTTATAGATGATGAAATATTAAATAACCTGATCAAGATCACAAAGCTAAAAAAAAACAACCAAAAAGCCATGGTACCAGGAACGCAACACAAGTCTGGCTTTAAAGAAGCATATGTTATTCTACAAGAGCAGGCTCCCTCTTCTGGGAAATAAGAGTGTAAAGGATGGGAAGAGAAAAAATGCTAAGTGGTAAGTGAGTGGGCAGGTGAGAAAGAATGTGAGGGAGAGGCTTGGCAGATGGCTGGGAACTATATGCTAATTCTATTATTAAATGTTATGATCAGGGTGTACTGGACCAGGCCTTGGAGGCAAGTTTCTCTTTGAAACCTACTTGCCCCTACAAGGGAGCAGAAAACCATAAGTTGCCCTACAGGATTCTCAACTCCAGTTCATGAGGGCTGAGACAGCCATTTCAACTAGCTACAGGCAGAGAATTCAGTATAAAACTGAAATCTAAAATCCTTGCTGCCAGTGATAACAGCCATAGATTTCAAAAGGGAACAACGGAGTCTGAGGACAACTACCAGGAAAACATCTACCAGGACAAGGTAAGCAAAATGGAGGAGAGGAGGGATATCACTGAGAACTGAGAGAGCCGCCTATAAACCTGCAACCATTAAACTTAGCCCTATATACCAATGGATGGAAAACACCCTAAAGAGCTGTGCTTGGGACTTGGCTTGGCACTGTCAAGATATAAGAAAACAGTAACATCCAGCAGCATAAAGAACATGAACTTCAGAGTTGGAAATAATAGTGTCCAAACTGGGACTCTACTAGCTATGTTGCCACAGGCAAGTAACTTAACCTCTCTGAGTATTGGATGACTTACCTACAAAATCAGATGGTATAGCATCTACCCTCATGGGTTTTGATAAGGTTCATATCAGATAATCCAAATTAAGTTGTAAGAGTGTCCAGCACACAGCAAGCACTCAGGAAATATGTTATTATTATATGATTGCCATTATTCTTCTTCCAGACTTAGTTCTTAGCCTTATTCAAAGATTTAAGCTCATCCTTAGAGCAGTGTGTATATAATTTGTTAGACCTTAGTCTTAAGTGGTACCCATACTAATTTGTACAAACAGAATGGACAATCAAATAACCAAAGTATTATAGAACAATTATCAATACTATGTAAACATCAGCACATTTGTTTCCAAAATCCAAAGACAAGAAGTCGAAAATAAAAACATATGGCCTAACCATAAAAACAATGGCTCTTTGAGGAAAGTTGAAATTACATATACAAAGAAGAGATCTGGCAAAATGACAGAGGGCAGTCTCCTCAATTTGTCTCCCTCAACCTCAAAACCACCTCAGCAGAAAATAACGAGAGGCCACAGAGTTGCATATGTTCCTGGTAAAAGCGCCCCTGCTCCAGCCAAGCACTTCCTCAGTGGGATGGAAGAGGACGAAGGAAAGGCAAGCTCCACCTGCATGTTGTCTGCCTCAATGCTGCTGGCCTCCCCTACGAGACAGTTCCAATGAAAAGGCTATCATTAGAACTAATTATCTACCATTCTCCAAGATGTGGCTATTTAAACTTAAATCTTAATTAGAATTAAATATAATTTAAATTTCAGCTTTTCGGTCCCATGTGCCACATTTCAAGTCTTCAACAGCTACGTGTGACTACTGGCTTCCATACTTGACCTCACAGATACAGAGTATTTCTGTCATTATAGGGAGAATGTTCCACTGGCTAGCACTGCTTCTTTAAGAGGTACCCAAGTAACCAGGGCTAATACTACCCTGCCTTAAGTCTGTTTACTTCGAATACCACAAAAAATCCAAGCTTCCCTGGCATCTCTCATCACCTAGATTCTCATTCTCACATGGCTCTGATCTGCCATCTGGGGGGACTTATCTAGTCTGATTCAACTGCCTACTCCTAGTCTCGATCTGAAATTCATCTAAGTAATCAACAGAATCCCCGATGTTCTCAACCTCCTCTGAAAGTTCCCTTCATCTTCTTGATCTTACTGAACAATGGCTGTCCTCTGAGGATACTGCTTTTCCTTGTACTTTCTCAAGTACTGGCTTTATACCATACCTCTATTGACCTGGAGGTGGTGTAAACATCCTCTTACTTGTTACTGCTACCAGACTACTGCAAAACCCAGTTTGAAGCACAAACCATTGTGCTACCCCTGCTACCCCACCCTGAAGTAGTTATCTCCTATCCTCCTGGTCACCTGTCTCCTACCAGCCACCTACACTTCCAAGCCATTCACTGAAAATGTTAATATATCACTTACTGTCTTTCTTCACCACTCCTAATACATACTGTATTAGATTGAAGTATATTAAGTTGCAGTTTTTGTAGATTTAACCTAAGGTATGACCCATCCAATACTCCGGCCATTCTGTTTCTCGACCTCTTGGCTACTCCCATGGATCATACCATCTAAGCCTTTCTCAAGTGGGGTTCTGAGGGAGAAGTAAGCCTCATGCCCTGAGGCATCCAATGTATGTGATAAATTTACCTCTACCCTTGCATCTACTACAATGGTTGGTACGAGTTTTGCATCATTCTTGGGAGAAGTAAGGTAACAGTATGTTATGTTCACTTTCTGTGTTCCGTGGTTCCAGTGAGGAACCCTGGTTGAGCCTGTTAATAATAACTGTGACACTTATAAGCTTTCAATTGCAGATGTTCCATTTTCTGATCACCACCACCATCTTTTCTAACTCCTCCTAGTACCCTAACTCCTATAATCCTTCAGCCCCTCTAGGATGTCTAATTCCAGACTATCACCTTTTCACAGTCCATTACCCTGTCATGTCCTCACTTAACTTCTTACCTAACTTAGATCTCATGGTTATCACATTGACAATTCCCTTGAATACTCCCTCAACTTATTTCTAATTTCCCTTGGAATCCCTGACAAAACCAAATTTGATTAAAGCCAACTCTCCACCTATTATATTTGTACCTAAGCAGAACAGTGCCGACTGGCCTCACACTGTATTTAAGACCACAAACCTCAAGTGGCCCCTCAGTACTGCCTAACATTCCTAATGCTTCCACAGCCAGTTTATTCTCGTGCTTCCCCAGAGACTATTTCTTATTTTCTCCGCTATCCTCACACCTCCAATATCCATCCTGATTCTGTTGTTGTTATTTTTTGTTTCAGTATAAGTACTCTTTACTGAGATATAACTGACATATTATAGAATCCACTAGTTTAAGTATAATTCAATGGTTTTTAGTATATCCACAGCGTTGTACAACCATCACCACAATTTTAGAACATTTTCATTAACCTAAAACGAAATGTTCTTATTAGCAGTCATTCTCCATTTTTCCCAAAACTCCCAGCCCTAGGCAACCACTAATTTGCTTTCTGTATCCATGGATTTGCCTATTCTGGGCATGTCCTATAAATGGAATCATACAATATGTGGGCTTTTGTGGCTGGCTTCCATCACTTAACATATGCTTTTAAGGTTCACCCATGATATAGCATGTATAAGTACTTCATTCTTTTCCCTACTATGATTGCATTATTTCACATTCCCATCAACAATGCACTGCAGTTCCAGTATCTCCACATTCTTGACAATACTTGTTATTTTCAAATTTATTTGTTTTTAATAGTCATTCTGGTGGGTAAGAGGTGTTATCTCATTGTGCTTTTGACTTGCATTTCCCTAATGACTAATGATGTTGATCATCTTTTCATATGCTTGTTGGTCATTTATATATCATCTTTGGAGAAATGTCTATTCAAGTCCTTTGTTTTAATTAGGTTGTTTATCTTTTTGTTGAGTAGCAAGAGTTCTTTATGTATTCTGGAATCTAGACCTGTACTGATATATGATTTACAAATATCTTCTCCCATTCTGGAGGTTTTCTTTTCACTTTCTTATAGTCTCCTTTAGCGCACAACAGCTTTAAAACTTGATGGGAGTCCAATGTATCTATATTTTTCGTGTTGCTGGTGCTTCTGGTGTCCAAAAATCTAGGAATCTAAGAATCCACTGCCAAACCTAAGGTCATAAAGATTTACCCCTAAGAGAGTTTTATAGTGTTATCACTTACATTTAGATCTTTGATCCATTTTTTTGTATATGGTGTAAGGTAGGGGTCCAACTGCTTTTGTATGTAGATATTCAGTTCTCCCTGCAGTATTTGTTGAAAAGACTGTTTTTCACCCACTGAACTGTCTGATACCTGTGTCAAAAACTGATTTCCCATAAATGCATGGTTTTAGTTCTGGACTCTCAATTTTATTCCACTGATCTATATACCTATCCTTATGTAAGTACCATACTATCTTGATTAATAAGTTGTAAAATAGTAAAGTATGAACCCTTGGGCTTTGTTCTTTTTCAAGACTCTCCCCGCCTGCCCCATTCTGGATCTCTTGTATCTCCCAATCTCAAAAAATGGAGTCATCATTAACCCAGTTGCTTGGGGCAAAACCTTGATGATGCCCTTGAGTTTTCTCTTTCTCATATTCCAACAAATCATGTAGGTTTGACCTTCAAAATGCATCCCAAATTTGACAACTTCTTCACCTCAAAACTATCACTATGATCCAAGTAAGTACTAGACCTTGCCTGGAACACTGTGACAGCCTTCTGCTTAGTCTATTCATTTCTGTATTTTGTTCCTGTTTCTCTTTAGTCTGTTTTCCACACAACAGCCAGAGTTAGATTACATCCCTCCCTTGCTCTCAACCCTTCTATGGCTTTTCATCATATTTAGAATAAAGTGCAAAACCTCCACATGATCTGACCATTGCTTATTTCTCTTTCCTTTTCCCCTGTTGTTCATCCCACTTCAGTTATTGTGTCTTCCTGCTGCACTAAGAAGCATGCCAAACACACTCTTGCATTAGGGCCTTTATATGTATTCCCTTTACCTAGAAGGACTATTCAAATATCAATTCAAGAAGTCTTCCTTGATCTTTTATTTAAGAGACCCTGCCCTGATCATTCTCTATCTTTGTTCTTGCCTTATTTTCTTTCAATTTTATTATCTCTTTCCCCCATGAGAATGTAAGCTCCATGAGGGCACAGATTTCTCTTTTGTTCAGTGCTATGTCCTCAGCTTCTTTAACAGCATCTGGGTTATAGTAGGTGCTAAATAAATATTGATTGAGGCTGTCAGTAAAAGGAGCATAAATAATATGTTATAAACAAAACAGTTATTCTTATGAATTATTCAGGGACTCTCTAAGTTGAGCAACCTGCAGTAAGCTTAGCCAGAAACTGGAGCCAATGCTGCATTCTCTCACCTGATCCTCAGTCACAAAGTTTGATTAATTCTCTCACCAAAAGATTCTCAAATCTGTCCACTCCCATTGATACTGCTTTATTACTCATCTCCCTGTTTCTAGTCTCAATTCCTCCAATCTATCTTTCATAAAACTCCAATAACTCAGGCACAGCACTACCAGTGGCAGTACCCCAAAGCCTCCTCTGACCCAAGAAGACCCCAATCTCTGCACCTGAACAGGACCCTATGTGCAGAGCTATCACATCACTTCTCATACAACGTTCTAATTATTGCTTCGTCTATTTATCTTCCCTAGCAGTATGTCTCTTCATTACTTCAGAATTCCACAATCCTGACATAAAATTGACATTCAGTACATATACATATTTAATAAATCGATTTGGCAAGGTAGTTTCTTATTCACAAGTTTGATGGAGTATTTTCTTGGATTTAAGAACAATAGAATATTTTTATGATTTAGCTTGATCTGAAATAACTCTTGAAATAGAAAGGCACCATCTGCCTCATTCCACTCAACAAATAAATTCTTACTGTACTCTCAGATACTAGACTTGATCATCTTATTCTCCCAGAGATGGTTTCTAACTCAAAACGCCTAATAATTATGTTGATGTTCCTAAGTATAAACAACCCTAAAAGGGCAGGCATCCATGGGTCAGTTTTACAGATGAGCAAATAAGAGCTCAGAAGCCTCAATCCTGTAATTATCTGGTCGTGGCTATGATTCCAAGTCTGTTAGACTCCAAAGCCAGTACCACAATGCCAACCTGCCTTCTTTGTTGAAGAGAAGCCACAGAGAACCCCTGTCCCTACTCGAGTTACAGCAATTTCCTTTCAAGTTTAAAGATAAGCTTTTTTCTCAAGAAGTATATATGGATGTTGAGCTCCTGACCTTACCTTCAGTGATGCTGCAGTTAGTACCTGCATCTGAAGTGTTTAGCACGGCTTGCTCAAAAGTACTCATATAAAAAATATTCTTAGCAGTGCTCCCAACCTCAAAGCTAAAGGGAAGAGTCAATATTGAAAAAAATCCTCAAACCACGCAATTCCTATTTAGGATATAAAAATAAAAGGTCTAAAATAAAGAGTCTAGAACCATTACATTTTTATGAGCAAAATTTCTCAGTTTACGAGGTATTGAATAATTCAGAGGTCTTAGAAAAAGTTGTCTGGTTCTTATTAGTACTTGTGTATAATGTTTACTGTTCAATCTTTTTCTTTAACAGCTGGAATTTTTATTTAGGTAATTTGACAATATATATCCAGAATTTTTAAATAATTCATATCTTCTGAGGAAATAACCTGAATTTAGATGAGATCATAAGACAAGGATATTTTATCAAAGCATTATTTATAACGATAAAACATTTAATCCACCTAATGTTCAAATATGGATAAAATAATATTCAAGAATTCAAAATAAAGATTTAAAGAAAATATACCAAAATATCAATTGTAATTTGGGCGGAAGGAGGGGTTGAGTTTGGGCTGATTATTTTTGGATGATTATTTCTCTATGGTGCCAATTTTTTTCAATGAGCATATGCCACTTTAATCATTTTAAAAATGGTTTAAATATTGACAGACACCCTAAATGAACAGAGGTAGGCAATGATCATCATCAGTGACCATTAGGTGAAAGCTGGGCTTTCTAATGGATAGATTAGGCTGATCTCACTGATCAATCTTATCATCATAAAAGATAACCCGACACATATGTGCCTCCCAATCTAATGTAATATGAGATATATAAAATCACCTTATATTCTTTTCAAAAAAAATTAAACTGAATCTGATCAAGCCTCAAATTTAACTAGAAGTTACTAGAAATTATAGTCTAGAACAGAAAAACACTGTAAAGATAGAACAGGGATACGATCAGCAAAATCCAGGAGGGAAATTCTAAAAGACAAAAAGCCAATCTCTTTAACAAATAAACCATAAAGGAGAGAAAAAAAATCCGAGAGGATAACACAGATTTAAAAAGACTTAAGAGAGACATCAACCAAATGTACTGTGTGAACGAACCTTGTTTGGACTCTAATTTGAAAAAAACCATTAAAAAAAATTATGAGATAACTGTGGAAAGGGAGATGCTAACTGGTGTGATAATGGTACTGTGGTTGTATTTTTTTAAATAGTGCTTATTTTTTAGAGATACATATTAAAATATTTATAGATGAAATGCTAGGCTTGAAAACTGCTTCAAGAAAATCTAGTGGTGGGGTGGATGGCTGGCAAGTTATACATGAAAACGGACTGATCATTATGTTGACAATTGCTAAAGCTGCAAAATGGGTTTGTAGGGATTCATTATACTGTTAAACAATAAAAATTTTAAAATAGGCTCAAAATAAAACCTGCTGTTAAAAGCCACCTATGTAAAAACAAACAAATAAAGAAAGGATACATATCAAACTGTTAAACACAATGGCTTAAATTGAGCTGGATCATGGATGCATTTTTTCTGAGTGAAATTTCTCTAAAAATCTTTTATAATAAAGATGTACTACTTTTAAAAAACTGTTAGAAGGTAAAACAGAAGCCTAATGACTGAATAAATGGCAAATTCCAGGGCTGAAACAGGATAAGTCAAGGTAACCCGACAATCTCTCATAATAAAAAGTAAGGAAGTGCTGCAAGAACTGATGGGCATATGCCAAAAATTTAAAGATGACAACTTGAAGGGACTTTCAAATTTTGAACAATGTGAACATCAAAATGATTGCTGGAAAGAATGAATTACAACACATTAAATTTAAAAAATGAGTCCATGAGTCTGTATCTCATTAAAAAAATATATTACTGGGGGAGGGGAAAGTTCCTCTCCACAGAAGAATGTTAGTTAATTAATGTATACAAATGACAGGAATACAAAAATCACCATTTACTATTACAGTTAATAAATTTAAGCAAGAATCACCAATGGATGCAGAACCCATGGTGAACGCCTACTTGGAAACAGGATATTCATACGGTCTCGAAGTATTATCCCACAAATGACACTATTCATCACAAATGGGAAAAGGTACCTTCACAGAAAAAAATCTGGTAGACACCACCTTAACAGACAGGATTAAATTTAACAACCCCAATAGTTCAAACTAGTAGCACTTGCTCCTTGATGTGATGTTACAGACTGAATGTTTGTGCTCCTCCAAAATTCCTATGTTGAAATTCTAACCCCTAATATGATGGTATTAGAATGTAAAGCATCTGGGTGGTGATTAGGGCATGAGTGTAGAACTTCATGAAATGGGATTAGTGCCACCATAAGAGGCTGAAGAGACCAGAGTTCTCTTCTTCCACCATCCTAGGACACAGCAAGATGATGGTAATCTGCAACCCAGAAGAAGGCCAGCACCAGAACCCAACCATGCTGGCACCCTGATCTCAGCCTTCAAAGCTGTGAGAAATAAATTTGTTGTTTTTAAGCCACCCAGTCTATGGTACTTTGTTAGAGCAGACCAACTGACTGAGACATGACACGTTTAGAAGAATGCAACATTCCCTTTGTTATAATCCTGCCAAAAATGTTTGTCTTGCATCTAATCATAAGAAAACATCAGACAAATCCAAAGTAAAAAACATTCTAGGAAGAAAAACAAGAGACAAGAAGCTCCACATTCTGTGAGTAAACTCTACCTAGGTCTCTAGCTGTCTCTAGAACTACATATATACTAGATAGATTCCTGTTAAGGATAAAAGAATCAAATTGAGATTTAAATCGCCTTCCCAAAAACAGTTAATTGTCTTATAAAACAAACAAACAAAAATAATATATTTTTAAGGAATAAAACAGACGCTAAAATATCTGCAATATAACATTCACAATGTCTAAGATACAATCCAAATTTACTTTACAAAGAGATTGAGGAAAATGTGACCTGTTTTCAATCTATAGGGGAAGAACAATTTGAATGACTGCAGATTTCTTATTAGATACTATAGAGACCAGAGGATACTGGAACAAAATCATTAAAATGGAAGGAAGGAAGGAAGGAAGGAAGGAAGGAAGGAAGGAAGGAAGGGAGGGAGGGAGGGAGGGAGGGAGGGAGGGAGGGAGGGAGGGAAAGAAAACCCTGCCAACTGAAAATTCTATATTCAGTGAAAATATCTTTCAAGAATGATGGTGAAATCAAGACATTTTCAGATAATGAGAATACTAAGGAAGTTTGCTGCCAGTAACCCACACTATAAAAAATGCTAACAGCAATTCTTTAGGCTGAAGGAGAATGACATGACATGCCTGCACTCAGATCATCAGAAAGAACTGAAGAGTATCAGAAACGGTAAATACCTGGTAAATGTGAAGGACTATTTTCCTCTTAATTCTTTAAAATATACAAGACTGTTTAAAGCAAAACTATAACACTGTTTTATGGGGTTGATAATATATGCAGATGTACATATGACAACTATACATAAAAGAAAGGGGAGAGTAGTAAATGAACCTGTACAGTTACAAGATTTCTACAGTTTTCATAAAGTCATAGTTGCTCTACATAGACTGTGAAAAGCTTACCTTCCCTAGAGTAGCCACTAAAAATGCAAAGAGGTATGGCAAAAAAAAAAAAAAAAGCAATTCTATGACATATTCAAATAATCAAAAGAACAAAAAAAAACAGGAAGAAATAAAATGAACAAAAAACAATAAAATGGCAGACCTATATCCAACCACATCACTAATTAAATGTTAACTAAATTTCCAATTAAAAATTAGAGATTGTCAGGGGTGGTTCCATAGAGTAGTGGTTAGCATGTCTGCTTTACACGCAGAAGGTCTTGCGTTGGAGCCCCAGAAGAGCTACGGTCCATACCCTGAGCGCGCCAGGTCCCCCAGGGTGCGCCAGGCCCAGGGTGTGTGCTGCAAGCACATGGGAGGAGATGTCCCACCTTCAGAGATCTAGTTCTTAAGGGGAGACGGCAACATCTGTAGGTCAGGGGTGGAAGTGCAGGGGCAGGGTGGAGAGAATTAAAAAAAAAAACTAGAGATTGTCAGAATAGATAAAAAGCATAAGCCAGTGGTCATGAGACGTACTTTATTTTTGAGACACATTTTAAAAATAAAAACACAAATATGTTAAAAGTAAATGAATGGAAAAAGATATCCAGGCAAACAATATACATAAAGAGCTGAAATTGCTAGAACCACATCCAGCTGTTCTAGCAGACGAAATACACATCAAAAGAAAGATATTACCATAGATAAAGTTGGAAACTAAACAACATACTTACAAGTTGGCTCTAAAATATATATATAAATGCAAATGGCTAGAAGATCCACAGCAATCTTAAAAAGAATAAGGTACCTGACTTCAAGACTTACTATGAAGCTACTGTAGTCAAGATATTTGTGGAATAGGCATAAGTAAAAACAAATAGATCAATGAACTGCAACAGAGAACCCAGACACAAGTCCTCACTTATATAATCATCTGAATTTCTACAAAGGCAGCCAAGAAATCCAATGAAAGAGAAGTCTTTTTTCAACAAATGATGCTGGAATAACTAGATATCCATATGGAAGAAATAAACCTCAACCCTGACCTGATGTCATATACAAAAATTAACTTGATGTATCATTAACCTAAGAAGAAAACAAAAACCATGAAAGAAAAAAAATTGATAAATTAGATTTCATCTTAAAACTTCTGCTCAAGACACCATTAAGACAATGAATAGGCAAGTCACAGATTACAAGAAAATATCTGTACAACATATATTTGACAAATGACTGGTGTATTCAGAACATATGAAAAACTCCTGTCTCAATAATAAAAAGTCAATACAATTTTCTAGTATATAGCAGGTGCTTATAAATGGTAGCTATTGTTGGTTAAAATTAAGTATGACTTATAAAGACCTGGCAAATTAAATCCTTTTACTTAGTGAAAAAATAATATCTCGCTATCAAGTGTTTCCCTGTATTAGGACCTTATAAAAATCCTTAGTACCAAGTCAGTCTGTTAATGAATAGTCAATCTCCACAGTCACCACAGAAGTAATTCTGATAGTTCATCTGATCCTTTGATTTTGCACACAAGCTTTTACAGAGGTGACTTATGTCATACTGACTCTTCACCAGGATAGTGTAAATCCATCAAACTGTTTCTTCTAGGTAACTGAAAAGCTGACAAAGTCAATTCTGATGAGATGAGATTTAATATTTGCATTCAAGAGTGAAGGATTCTAGTACTCTACCTTCCTAAAACTGACTGAGGCTTCTATGGTCTCCTCAAACTATCTATCCCCTGACTGTGGGTGTCCCCATCCCTACACATGGAAAGGCAGAACACAAGAATGAAGAAGGCAGCTAGCTAGCACTGGAGTCAGGCATGGCCCCAACTCTGCTGCTTATTAATTAACTGTCTGATGCTGGACAAGCACTAAATCTACCTTTTTGATACTAGTTTCCTCACAGGTAAATTGGAGATAATAACAATACTTATATAGTCCTGACTGCAGCTCTAAGGTAATTACAGTCCTGACTGCAGCTCTATGATAGTTCTAATGGAGATGGCTGATCTAATATTAATTCCCTGACCTTTCTTCTTTTTAAAATGCTCTAAAAGCCTAAATTTAAACGTATGACTAGATCATGAAGTGAGAGAACTTCTCTAAAGTGGTTTTTAGCTGTTAATATTCCTTTACCACATAATGCTTTGAGTATTAACTCGGGTGTTAATTAATAAGAGCTCTTTTATTTTTCAAGAAAGGAAAATAACATTCACACAATGTTAAGGACAAGATAAAAAAGAGCAAAGTCACTGAGGATGTGGACTGCATTCAGACTTCCATTTCATAGGCCACATCATACACAACTTTATCAATGTACTGTAGCGAAGCCAATATGAGGAAATGTTCCACAGACAGGCTGAACAAGTTTTCAGAAGACAACTAAGACGACCCTTGTGCCAGGCCTCTTACCTCTTACCTTTCTCCTTTCATCATCAATGGCAATGAATTCTTCACCTTTTTCTCCTTGCTGCCCACTCCCCCCTTAATTCTGCATGGATTCCAATACTCTTTTTCCCACATCAGTGTCATGTCTATTCACACCGATTAGATCTTTCTGCAGGATCGGCACTGCTTCTGCTTCAAGAAATAAAAGCTCTGACAGCATTCACACAAGAAGGGGGTTGCTGTCCCAGGCTGCATAAATCTGGAAACTTGTTAAAAAACTGATGGGTGGGTGGTAAAAATCTGAACAGCACCTCTGAAGCAGAAGGCAAATGACTTATAAAGAACTTATATAAATTGGTAAGAAAAATACTAAGAACTCAATAGATACTTAGGCAAAGCTCAAAGAACAAGTGTTCAAAGAAGAAATACAAATTGGCTTAAAAATTTTTTTCAACTTTACTACTAATCAAAGAAATATAAAGTACAATGAATGCCACTGAATATCTATTAATATGCTATGCTTTTTTTTTAAATGAATACTTCTCAGTATTTGGAATGATATGATGAAAGAAACACTCTCATATGCTACTAGTGAGAATTTAAATGAGCATAACCTTCCAGAAAGCAATCTGAAAACTTTTACGTATAATCCAGTAATTCCACTTTTAGTAATACCATTTAAAGAAATAACTAATTGGAAATTCAGACAATTTATCCATTACAAGGATAGTCAATCTCTATTAGCAGTGACTAAGAATAGTTACTGCTATTGTAGATGCATATTTTAACAGGAAAAAAAAAAAGGTTAAAAAACTCATTGATATTAGGGAACACTGAAGTATGTCCTTTTTCTCACCATCTGTGAATGGTCAGTCCTTCTATTTTACCACTTCAACCCCCAGCACCTAGCACAATACTTCACTAATACCACAAAAATTTTTGTTAGGTTAAATCACTATACAAAGCCAATTAATCAATGACTTAAGATCGTATAATTTTATACAGACACATGAACACACATAAAAGACACGAACAATAAATTTATAACTGACCTAATTCTACTACAATTTGGAATAAACTCAATTCCATGAGATTGCAGAAGTGAGTATTAGATTGCATTTTAATGTAATAGTAGTAATCAGAATCTACAGTCATTCCCCTTTGTCCTTTCTCTTTCTTCCTGCCTGGAACACAGATATGAGGTCTAGAGATGCAGCAGCCATCTTAAAACCGTAAGTCAAGAAGCCACAGGTAATAATAGGCTGTAGAGCCAGAAAAGAAAAACCTAAATTCTTATTACATCACTGAGCCACTGCCTCACTCCAGACATCTTGTTATGTGAGATAAAGAAACACTACATATTAAACCCATTGTTATTAGTGTTTTCTGCTATTGTGAATGAAAGAATTTTCTGACAGATAATAACAGGGTTTTCCATTACTTGTTCTGACTTATACACAATACATACCCATCCACTTGATGACTAGACCAGGGGTGAACACTTAAATCAAGTATAACCAATCAGTCTTTCTCTAGACTGATTTCTGTGTTCTCCTTCTTGTCATTAAAGGCTAAAATTCTATGGCTGCTGGCAAACATTTTGCTTGCCCTTTGAAAAAGCCTATCTGTTGAATAAAGGCAAGTGGAATCAAAAGATTGAAAGAGACATCAGCTCTGCCAGAAGCCTACACCAGAATTCCCAATTATTATGCAAACTTTCTCTTTTTTTCCTTATGATCACTTCAATTGTATTCCCAACACTTTCATCCAAAAGAGTCCTACATACTACAGTGGGATAAGCATACAAATAGTCTTTTACAGTTGCAAAAAACTTTGTCCCATATTAACCTACATAACTCAAGTTACATTTGTCATTCTCCAATTGCCTACTATTTCCTTTCATAGTGTCCACACTACCACCACATAAAATCATTTGCTCTTTCCTATACACCCTTCATATTTTCTATTTATGTGATTTTGCCTGTTCTTTACACTAATGCTCTTCCTTCTAATCTCTAATCACATTTCCTCTGAAACATCACAGGATTTTATCTGTATGTCTCTTAGTAGATTTGACCTTGTTTTAGTTTTTCATGTGCATATCTGATCTATCCAACTGTGCTGTAATCTCAGTGTGTTTAGATTTGTCTATCTTCCCATAGGTCAGTCTGCCTCCCAATTCCATGTTATTTCAACTAAATCTATGTTATTTCCCAGTAGCATACAGTTAACATCTCAGTAGTCAGGTATCAGTGACAGCAATATACTTAATTTAATCATCCTGGGTACCACAAAAGCCACATTATTACAGTGAGAAGACTGAATGGGGTACAAATTACATTCAGGTAGGCAAATACCAATATATAAAACAGGAAAAAAATCAATTATGTCTAATTTAAGAAATGTTTTACTTAGAGAGATCCAGGTCTCATGATTCTTGCTGAATCACCTAAGTTGAGCCTAGTCTAGGCCTCAGTCCTTCTCTATTAGCCCCACCCTCCCATTTACACAAAAAAAATTTTCCCAGGAGATATCCAAGGAAGAGAAAATCACTCCAGACAGTATCCTGACTCTAAGCCACACCCCTGTGTGGCCCAAAATGTAGTTAAATACCTTCAACTTCTCTAACTCTTCTATGATCTAGTCTCACTTGCTTATTCTTACCACTTTGACTATCAGATTGCCTTTCCCTGCCTTTTATCTTTCCCTAAACTCTACCAGGCTGACAGCTTATCCTTTCTGTATTAGCATAAAGAAACACAGACCTCACAGAGACGAAAGGCAAGAATATTCAACAATTAACAAACAGCACTACCACTTACTGAATGCCTATTACAAGCTAAACACAAGTGCTAGGTACTTTATAAAGTGTCTCTCATTCTCATGACAATCCTGATGAAGTCAGACTAATTTTACAAATGAGGCACCAGATCCTCAAAGCGGTAAGGTAATTTCTCAAATATTGCCCAGCTGACAAGTACTACAGTTAAAATTGAAGATCAGCTCCACTTAGTTCCACAGCCCATATTTTTCCCACTCTATCATATTGCCAAAAATAAAACACTGGCTGTTCTCCCAGCTTCCATCCTTGCCCCCCAACCCAACAATCGATTCACACAGCAGCCAATGTGAAGAGTGATCTTTTGCTCAAATATTAATTCATCTTTTGCTCGAAAGGTTCTTCCTTTGCTCAGAGTAAAAGCTAAAGTCCTTACTATGGCCTAAGAGCCTTAAGTGCTCCACTTTCCCCTGTCCACTTTCCCCTCCTCAATCACCTCTCTGGTCTTATTATTTATCTCGCCTCCAGTTATTCCACTCCCGCTGCACTGGCTTCTTTATCATTTCTCATACATACCAAGCCAGTTCACACCTCAGGGTCTTTGCATTTACTGTTTCATCTACCTATAACATTCTCTCCTCTCCACTTTGAAATCCTCTTAGCTTACTCCCTCACTTCTTTTAGGTGTCTTGCTCAAATATCACCTTCTCAATGGGACCTTCTCTGACCACCTATTTTTAAATTGCTACATCCTAACCTTAGACTCCCTATCACTCTCTCCTCTCTTTTTTTTCCTCTAAAATACTTATCATCACGTGACATATTGTATGTTTGTCAATTTTGGGGTATCCTACTACTAGAATATAAGCTCCAGGAGAACAAGGATTTTGTATATTCTGTTCACTGTATCTGATATATAGTAGGTACTTAATATTTACTGAATGAATAAACAGAGAGCCTCATTCTTCCTAGGTGTTTATATAAAAATGGTCTCAAACATTTTCCAGAAAGCAAATGCAAAGGCAACCTACCTTTGTCCTAGTCTAGATTAATTTAGCAAATCCTCTCTCCTCAAACAATGCCTTTAAAGACCATTCCCTCTAATTTTTCCATAGCTGTAAAATGATGGCCACGTATGTCACTGAAAAACAGAGTGAGCATTCCAAACCAGCTTAACCAGAGTGTAGAATTATAATCAAATAAAACTTACAGCAAAGTTAATCAGACACATATTTAATGGTATGCATAACTGTTATTGTGCTGCCCAGTAACTAGGCATAAATGGTAGACACTTCATGTAAATAACTCTAATTACTATTTTTTTACACAACTAAACCAAGCATATCTAGGATTCAATTCAGGAGAAAATATGAAGGAGAAAGCTGGATACTCAACCCTGGGAGGTAAGTCCTCTCTCTTATTCTATACCCTTAGGGCAAAGGGCTAATGTCTCCTAGCCTGGGTCACCTATCCTCAAGAGAAACACTTTTTCCCTCCACTGCAGTACAAGTTTCCTTTTACTAAAGATTACAAAATCAGACTGAGGGCCTGACTTCTGTCTCTAGTCATAAAACTGAGAGGAACCAGAGCAATCACTACTGTCTCTGACAAAAAAAGAGGGGCAGGCAAGCTGGTAGAGAAACCAAATAGATTTCTGAGGACCTATGCCGGCCATAGTATAGTAGCAGGTGCTCCACATAATTCCTCTAACTTCACTACCCCACCTATAGCCTCAAATTCTGTTTGGATAAGAGGAGTAAGCAGAGAGTAGAATGGTTCCAATGAGGACTTCCTCCTCCAAATTCTCTTATAGAGACTAAAATGTCACCAGAGAGGATAATTTAGGTTAGCAAGCTAACACTATTAAGATTAAAAGGAAGTTGCTGTTTAGTGCTGTCTCCCTTACTTCCTATCTTATCTAACTCATAGGAAGGTAAAGGGGCCCCTACTTTCCTCTGGGTTTATCCAAACCTATCCAGCCTTTACAACCCAGGCTAAGCCCACCCTCTCTGAGACATCATCCCTACTCACTGTAGCTATTTTTCCTATTGTACTTACTGTCAGGGACAATCAATCATTTGGGTATATAATTATTTACTTTTTGTCACCCTGTAATTAATTTCTTAGGTTAATGCTTATCTCCTCAGTGAAATGGCAAGCTCCTTAGCTGCAGAAATCTTATTTTAAATGTCTATAGTAAACCATGCAAGATACAACACCATTAAAAAAAAAGTGTTCTATAAGTATCTAGATAAATTAAAGTTAAGTAGGAAGGCAGTAGGTGATAGAAAAGAATCAAATTTCTGGTTCTAGTCAGATAAGTTGGTGTTGAAGTTTGTTATACTCTATATTTGTCTTTATTATACTTCTGAACTGATTTTTAAAACTAATTTCCCTATGTAAAGAAAAGTGTGACTGTCATTTAGGATACAACAGACATCTTTGGATGGAGGTCTGAGACATCTGGATCAGAGCTACAAGACATACAGTACCAAAAATATAAGGGCTTCCAGTTATATCAGAAAACATATTTCTATAATGTCTGAAAGAGTCCTCAGGACCAGAGTGTAAATCCAATTAAGCAGTATGAGACAGGGTCCTCGACCCTTGGCCCAATGGAATAGAGAATCTGAAAGGCTTTCCATGAATGGATAATGATGCAAGTCTCAGTTTACTTTTCCCAAAGCTAACAGAGTCAGCTTCTCAAGTTCAATGAGAACAACCTGGTTCTAGTGGTATAAGCCTACATTTAATTTGAAAAAATTCAGGAACAATCCAACAAGCCTGAATCAACTCCAAAAGCAAGTATTTGGGGCTGTGAGTTACCCTACCACATCCCACTAAGGAAGAACAGGCTTAAAAAACAATTGTCATATAGCTGAAAGATGTCTGACAGTAATGAATACTAAGGCTTCTTGTTTAAGCACAAACTACCAGACTTCAGGTAGTAACTGAAGATGTCAGTAGAGCTGCTCTATATTATTCCGTATCTAATAATTCTGACAAGAAGGTCATCCATTCCTAGAGCTCAAGGGGCACTCAGCTTCTCAAACTCATTTATTTATAGACCTCAATACCTACTAGGCTGTTGACTCAGACAACTAATACCAGTTGAGTAAGCACATTCAGTGAGATATTGTCTCTTCCTTCTCTGGTCACCAAATGCCCAGCCCCAGAATTCTTTCGGGCACTGGAACTCTGCTAAAATCACACTAAAAGGCTATGTTAAATTAAAACTGCATCTAGAATCCCAGGCCTTCAGTGCTTTTCCATTAAGAAGCTGATGACCAGATTTAGGTCTTTGCTTTTCATTGTATTTAAAAGACTACAATGCTATTTATAAATATCCTTAAAAATGATGACAAAATCTGTGACCTATTAATTCCACTATTGGGATTAGTTAGTAACAGCAGCTGAAATTTCTGTGCCAGACAGTGCGCTAAGCACTTTGCTTAAAATCTCATTTAACTTCACAAAAATTGAATAAGGTCATTACAATTATTTGACAGAAGCTTGGAAACCAGCACAGGGTCACACACTAATAAGTGACAAAGGTGGAATTCAACCTCAGATTGATTAGACTCCAGAGTCCATCTTTTTTTAATACCACCTAAACCAGGAATATACCCTTGAGAAATAACCTCAAAATTCAGCAACAACTTTAGGCATAAGGGGCTCAGTGCCATGTAAGTACAACATGGCAAAGCATTCTAAATACACAACACTTAAATAAACTGAAGCAAATCAGATTACAAAATATTATGTAGCCATCAAAGATATTTTTACACCTAACTTTTAGTGACTCACAGAGGAAATTTCATACTGTAAATAGAAAAAGCAAAATACAAAATTTTACATATAGTCATGTCTCAACTATATTGAAAAAAAATCTGCACATGGAAAGATCTAAATTTACTACTAAATAAAAAAGACAACTTGCAGAATAATATGTATACAGCATGGCTCCACTTATGTAAATAGTGCCTGACTCATTTTAAGTATTCAATAAATGTAAGCCATGATGATGATGAGGATGATGATGATACTTTAATAATACTTTATATTTTTACAATGCTTTATAGTCATAAAAATCAAATTTAAATTATAACCTTTAGCACTTCTTCATTTAATAAATAGTGTACTACTTTAGAAAAATTAAATAACATGTGCCTTTCTTAGAAATCTTAACTTATAAAATAATTATACAATTTTAGATTAAATACCTCTAACTTATAGGAATCAAGTAGCACTGAGAAAAATGTTGCAACAATACCAATCATCTAAGGTATGGTTATATTCAGTATGTTGGACTACACAAAACTGTGCTGATACTATTATATTTAGAGTTTAAAGTCATAGAGAGAAAGGCAAGATCAGGGTGGTACTTCAAGGGCTGTGTTGAACAAGCAGATTCCCTTGGCCAGTATCTTACACTATTAAAACTAAGGCTTTGGATGCATTCTTCAAGAGATAATCAATAGCTACAGGGTGATAGAGCAGACACATATAGGACATGAATGGAAATTAGGAGTATCTTTCAGCTGCTGTCTTTAGGTAGAATTTACACACACACAACCCCACAAGGAATTTATTTTGAAGGAAAAATGGGCAACGCTTAAACTTAGTTCCTCAAGTTCCATAAGGGTCTCAATAGTTGAATATTTAAGTTGAAATGCAAAGTCTGTGGCATCACACTGATTTTTGGCCTACCTATAGCAAAGAACAAATTGAAACATTAAAAAATGAAAGATTTTTCCATTCCCTTTCTCCTCAGGTATGTGCAACAAAATAATATACCTCCCAAAGTAATACAGAACATGAAAAATGCTGAAAATTCGAAAACAAAACAGAAAACCAATAACTATAACTCTGAAGAAGAGTTGTCTGTTTTTCCTGCACTCTACTGTGTAGGATTACAAGACCATCACACAGACAAAGAAGAGTTTGGCTGTTCTGTAAGTCTTTACCTGTTTCTTGCCCCATTAGCCCATTGCAGTACATGGCATGTTGTTCGATCTTTGTAGGTGGGAAGCCTTGGTCACATAGTGGGCAGGATACCTTGGTACTGGCTGAGAGGGTAGAAGTACATATTTCCTTCTCAGTATCTTCCCTGTTATCAACCTGAAGAATATGACAAATGGCAATTTTAACAGTTTTACTTTATAAAATATATTTCCCCCCAAGAGACTTCATCCTGCACTTCATTTACTTTCAAAGAGACAATATCAATTAGTTTGACAAATTCAGAACTGAGGGTTGAAAAATACAATAATATTGTTAATACTTACTCAGTGCTTGCCTACTATGTGCTAAGCACTCTGCATATTAATACTCATTTAATCCTCATAGTTATCTTAAAAAGGTATTAACATACCCTTTTACATATGAAAAAAGCATTGTCCAAAACAGTAAGGTAACTTAACCAAAGTTACAGAACAAATAAGCGGCAGAGCTAAAATTCAAACCAAGGACTTAGCTGGCTCCAAAAACTGAGGGCATTCCTCTCTATCATGCTGCAAGTTCTGTCCTCGTTGGGTCAATATACTGTGTCTGTGGTGTTTCAGCAGTCTATGTATCAACAGTATCTTAAAAAAGAACAGCAATCTCACAAAAGAACTGTGATACTGTAAGTGAATTCAGACTTAAGGAAGTTAGAAAACAAAAGAGCTCTAAGCAAAAGCAGCACAACTAAAATTTAAGAACCTAGTCTTCAGCTTAAACCAGTAAGATATACCACCTCTTGTGTTTTACTTGTGTCTTTTGGATTGAAAGAAGAAATACAACTAAGACTCAAATATTTAAGACAGCCAAATTAATCATTAAGACAATTCTGCCTAAGCCATTCTTATACCTTATCTCTCTTGCCCCTCTGTGTTCCATAGTCATCATTTTTCCTATAGTTGCCAGTGTCTCTCAGAGGCAGTTTTATTTTACCTTTACAGGTCAGAACTAAGAATTCTACGGTGATTAATTCAACAGTATGCGTGAACACTACAGCACTACTGCCTAACACGTGGTTCAAAAGAGAGCATGTCCTACCCAATCAATGTGAAACTGTCCTGCATAGCCACTACTTCCATTTAAGAGCAAGGAGCACCTGGGCTGTCGTTATGCCTTACCATGTGGAAAAAATAAACCATCTTCTGGTACAAGAATAAAACAGGACCAAAAAAGCAAAGGGTAGATCATTTGAGCTCTGAGACAACTGGTTTTTTTGTGTGTGTGTTTTTTTTTCTTTTTATTCTCTTTAAATTTAGGCCATCCTCAAAATCTACTGTATATGAATGTGATCTAGCAGGGAAGGAAACAGGCCATCTAAATACCAAGTTAAAGAGTTTCCACAATTACCAGATGTTTTCAATATGCCTGCCTTTTACTTAAGAAAACATACTCTGAAAGGGAAAAAAGGGAAGATGAGAAAGGAACAATCAGTAGTTGAATTCCTATACTGTGCCAGGCTTGAGCATGCATCATTTTCCACATCCATCCCTCACAACCCAACTGACCAAGATATCAGTAGCTTCAGTATTACAGATGAAGAAATTGAGGCCTGGAAAGGCAAAGTAACCTACTGAACACAAAATTAGTAAGTAGGAAATCTAGATCCAAACCTAGGCCTGTGTGGCATCAAAACCTTCAGTATTTTCATTCTACCACAGTGTGGCAAAAGTAAAAAGCACCTCCTCCCACACTGTTTCTGGAAGCTGACTCTGCCAGGAATTGAGAGATTATATGGTTCTATTATTCTCCTTTAGGAGGTGGGGAGAGTCGAGTGGGTCTAGAAGTTCTAGGTGTTATTTATTCCAAGTTTAGTCACTAAGCTTCTCACAAATCCAGGTTCCTCTGTTCATAAGTTTTACAATGAAAAGTTGTCCTGTGCATGCAAAGCCATTTGAACAGAGGGGAGAAAAATCAATATACCCTAAAATTTGTAAAAAGTCTTGAGCTACTAAAAGTTAGTGGCAATCAAGCAGTTACTAGGCATTCTATGGTTCACTAAGCACAGAAACATTGTTATACGACAGGAATGTTTCAGTGCTCACACCCTGCACTATACATCCTTTGTATTCATCACCAGTTTTATAAAATGCGGAGAATGTACCTTCAACTATTAATGTATTCAAGAGGGAGTAGTCTGTCTATTATTGTCTTATTGTGAATACAAGACCACTTACAATCACACTCATAGGCAACTCAGAAGGTTTCTGAACATTTTTATATTAAAGTAAGATTTTTTCCAGCAACATTAAAATAATCTATTTAAGTATTACCTATAATGAAGGAACCTCAAGAAAAAAATATATAAGCAAAGGAGCTTTTATTAGGACCATGTAGTCAGGGATTTATTTGGTCTCTGCAGAGTTATTTCTACTTCTTTTAAAATACTATACAGCCATTTCTCAAAAGAGGTAGCTGCACACTGAATCTTGATCTCTTAAAGGTCTTTTACCTTCTGGCCTCAAAAGAAACTTCACCTCAAGATATGAACCCAGTGAAAATAAAAGTATGTCCCACAAATCACCAACCCCCACCTGTTTCATGTCTTAGAAAGCTGCTTAGATCTTTCTGCTCTTACCATAGGACTCTTATCACAGTTTACTTAAAAGCCAATTGATTAAATCGACTATTTGATTCTGAATAACACACATTAACTCTTCTGAAAACAGATTATGTGAGATTCCAACTAAAGGAAACTCTCAGGGAAGAAAATATTATTTCCAAAGGAACGTGACCACTGCAAGAAATCAAATCAAGAGGGATTATAGTTCTGCCACAGGTATTAATTCCAAATACCTTAAATACTGTTGAGCAATTCTGTCATTAGTAGGGTAATATCACTAACAGCCACAATACATTAAAAGCAATATATAATAACTGTTCTATATCATACTTCTACTTGTGCCAGATCTCTACTATGTGTCTTATATTCTTTATCTAATTTAATCTTCAGAGAAACCCACTGAATGTCTCCATTTTACATATGAAGAACTAAAATTCACAAAAGCATTTCCCTTGTATGCTCCCCTAATGCCCTAGGCATCTCTCTTTCATTAGATTTGTGAGACCACATTATAACTTTAAGGACGGAGATTGCTTTTTTTCTTCTATCTCCAGAGTCTAAAACAATGACTAGATCCCAGTATATTAATTATAATATCTGCTAAATAAATTAATAAAATGATTAATTAAATAACCTGCCCAAGTTCACATAGTTAAGTGGTGGGATTGGATTTGAAGTCATGTCTTCTAATTCCAATGCTCAAGCTCCTTGCACTACACCAAATCACCTGCCAATAAACGAGAAATCTTAGGACTAATGACCCTATGCATAGATTCTAAGAGCAAGAGTCCATACCCATTATACAACCTTTGTGCAAATAAAATGTAGATTCTATCTTTCTAATAAATAACTTGTAACTAGTGAGAAATTACTAACTTAAAATCTACACTTCTGATTTCTTTTAATAGAAATTTTAATACTATTCAGAGACATCCACAGATACCAGCAAACAGCAACATAAAAGGAGGACACTCAGTGTGAGAAAGGCCATACAATTCCATCCATTTAATGTGTAGTGGTGCAGATATATACACTATAAATTCTAAATAGGATTTATGCTCTTTGCCCCAAAAAGCAGTCTCCTTTGTAGCCATGGATGAGTAAGAAATCAGCCTAGATTAACTAAAGGCTTGCAAGGCTTCTGCTGTATATTAGGATGACTGTGTTAGTAACACTCTGTTTCCCCATCCCCATTTGGAAGGTTCTGGTCCCTCCCAAGGAAAAGGACCTGAGGCCATTTGGACCTGGGGCCATTTCAACATTATCTAGCAGGATCTATTCTCAGTCACTCTGCTGCAGGGAGTGTCATCATCTTTTCAACCACCACTGGCATCAGGGAATCTTGTTCTGTCAGTTGTGACAGATTGGGTTCCAAGGAACCAAGCAGTGTACATGATTCATGAAAGCAGAATTCCTATCCAGTTACCTGCTATGCAGAAACTAGGGAAGGGACCTAACTTCTACTGTTAAAGCTGTTTTCAAAACACCGAGAGTATAAAAAGGAATAAGAGATGTAGCCTCTTTAAGGTACTCAGGATAAAATAGTATTCACAAAGGTAAGCAAAATCTTTATTTCCACAAAAACATTAGTTTAATTCTCAGGCTGCTTTACACAACAACAAATTTTAAAGACTTTAAATTCATTAAATGAATTCTTGGTAATTAAATGTTTTCAGTCTCAATAAAAAAAATATATACTGAGAACCTTACCCAGATGTATGACCTTGTATCAATCAGCTTTATGGTTAATGTCAGATATGTGAAGTCAGGAAAGGTAATACTGCAAATAGAGATTTGCTTATTTTTATCACACTCATGTTCTGACTTTGCATTTCTGATCATGTCTACAAATTAGGGCTGATATTTCTCTTACAATATAGTGATGATTTCCAAGACACTTCACCTCTGCTATTTCAGTATTAATAGAAAATACCCTAGACTTTAGACAAATCAGTGTTCAAATTCTAGTTCTACCATTATTAGCAGTTTCAATTTGAACAAATTACTTAAATATCCTAAGCTTCTATTTCCCCATCGATAATAAAAATAATAAAGTATATTAAAGTACTCAAGAAATGGTAACTACTGCTATTTTTAGAAACAATGCTGAACTGATCTTAACTATAAGAATCTCAAAGATACGTGTTCCAAAAGCTACAATGCTCTGTTACCTAAATCTTTTTAGCCAAGGTCAATGTAGCATCAGAGGACTAGCAGTAGAAAGAAAACACTGAAAAAAATTATAGAGAATATTCACCTCCTCATCTGCCATTATAATTCTTACTTCATCCAGGGTCTCTCTGCTACCTGGAGAGACTTCTCTTTCAAGGTCAAAAGTTTCAGGGGAACTTAGCTGTGTCTCTGTAATTAAAAATTGAAATCTCATTAACTTTCATTTTGTATTTTCATAGTTAATTTCCCTAAATTTACTATGTCCCCTAAAGCTTAGGGTATAATAATATTGTGGTGGCAAGACAGATCTAGCTTGTTTCTTCTATAAAGCTTTACCGAGGCATAATTTACATACAGAATTCACCAATTTTCAGTATATAATTCGATGTTTTGACAAATATATACAATTTATACATGGTATCATTTATATCGTGTAATTACCACCACAATCAAGATATAAAACATTTCCAGCATCCCAAAAAGTTCTCCCTTTCTAGCACCCCAAAAGTGTATCCTCCCATTTGGCTCCTTGCAATGACCAATATACTTTACGTTTCTATAGTTTTGCCTTTTCTAAAATGTCATACAGTATGTCATCTTTTGTGTCTTCTTTCATTTAGGATAACGTGTTTGAGAAGCATCCATCTTGTCACATTTATCAGTAGTTCATCCCTTCTGACAGCTAAGTAGTATTCCATTGTATGGATATATCGCAGTTTATCCATTCATCAGTTTGGCTTCTTTACACCATACTTGTGGTTTTAAAGTATATTTACTTTGACAGAAAACAAAAATCTGTCAATGTTAGTTCTAAGGTTAAAGGGGTGATTAGAGATAAAAACTTGGAGAAGTAGAAAATACACTCCCAACAAAGAATATATTCATTAAGCAGCATCTATTTATTCAACGTACCTGAACAAGTATTTATTCAACAAGTTCCAGGCAATGTAAGGCTACTAGCAACATGGAGATATAATATGGGGTCCCTCACAGTCTCACATGTCCAGGGGTCAGCATACTATTTAGCTCGTGGGCCAAATCCAGCCAGCTACCTGTTTTTGTCAATAAATTTTTATTGGAACACATCCATACTCATTCTTCTTTATATTGTCTAAGGTTTTTTTTTTTTTTTTCCTAAAATGGCAGAGTTGAATAGTTTTAACAGAGACTGTATGGCCCACAAAGCCTAAATATTTACTATCTAGTCTTACACAGAAAAACTTTGCCAATATCTGGTCTAGACCCTTACCACTTAATATAACAAAAGAACACTAACTATATTTCAAAAAAGGACAATAAATCTGGAAAAGAAATTTATCTCAGGACACATATCCAGTAAGCTTTCTGTTATCTACACCATACATCTAACTGGTACTTCTGTGCTTCACAGATACAATGGCCGGCCAATGTTGGGCACATAAAGTACCCATAAGATATTGAGGTATCTTCTCAATTATCAAATAAAAATTAAATACATTTCTTGTGTTAACTATGTTTTAATAAATCATTAATTTTTTGAAAATTGGATATACAATGATTTTACCACCTTCTTGGAAAAAGGATTACAGTGCATAAACTTCAAAACCTTCTCTGTCAAATTTCCCTGAGAGATATTATTAAAAAAGACATTCAGTCTATTAAAAAATAGCTACTCACTGCTTGCACTACTGTAATAATAAGTCTTTAATTAAGCTTTATTGTGAATGGCTGAAATATTCAACTAGAAAGACACTGTAAGAAGGCATTAGTTTCTTAGAAACAAACAATGCTAGTATCATGCACAATATGGGCATAAGGCTATAATCCTGCTTTTTTCAACAAGTCAATAACTCTAAAAAGACATTATATAATTTTGCATATCAGACTCCTGGAACTGTCAGAAATACATAAAATGAAACAAGATGAACTACTACATTCAATCTGTATTTCACCTACTTAGAATAAAACTTTTGGACAATTTAGATGCATAGCTTCTAAATTATATTTTTAGAAGAATTACATAGAGACTCAGGAGTCCAACTCCATGGAGGAGTTACACTTTTGTAGCAAAATGGAAACCTTTTGCAATCTCTCTTAGAAGTGGTTTACGTCAGCAAACAGTTGGACTTACTTAGCAGGCTAATGACAGCAAGTCATGATTGTAAAAGTTATCTAAACTCAGTCATGAAGCACTGCTTTTTCCTCTCTCATTAACTAGGGCTTTCAAGATTATTGTTATTTATAGGTTCCTCCTGCATAAGATCCGAGGGTGACATCACATGCCATCATCCTAAACAGACTGAGTGACTTCCAAGCAGGATGGTATAAATCAGCAGTCCGAGACAGAGGGTTGGGGGAGTAGAGCTTTCTTTTCACAAAGATGCCACAGCATTCCTGATTGCTCCTGCCAAAACTGAAGCACTTGATAGTGGGGTCTCTTAAGTATCCAAACACATTTCAAATGAATTAAGAAACCACTTTCAATAAAAACCAACATAGTTAAACTTTAAAAATAAGAAAGACCATTATGACATGCTGCCAAAAGTTTTAAAATATTTGCAACCCTTCATAATTTTCTTATTTTGGTTTCTTTCAAGTTTGTTCCCACAGAAATTCAAACTTAGTTTATATGAGTCTTTTGGACCCTAAAAGGTTATGAGACCAAAGGGAAAACTAGATATAACTTATAGTAACATCTGTACAATATCTGAAGCTCAAGAGTTTAAACATTAATAGGAAGTCCCTCAATCTCACATGAATGAGGTTACTGAAATACAATAGGCCCTACTTTTAAGAAAAGCCAAAAAGAAAATACAAGCTAGAACAAATTCCTTAGAAAGCAGTGGCTCATATCAGAAAATAATAATTCGTAGTATACAATGATTCAACTCAAGAGTTCTCTTGGATAGTGGGTGTCTTCGTTCATTTAAAATTATTTGTTTATCAAAATCTATTCATATGCATCTCTGAATGAACAGTTCTTGTACCTAAAGAAAGGTACAAGATTAACAAAACACAAAGTATAGTACATAACCAGGTTAAGTGTCTGAGCTAATAAGTCAATGACAGACCTGTGCACAATATTCAATATCTTGATTCCCTATTTAGTGATCTCCAATTCTTTTGGCACCAGGGACTGGTGCTCCTATGAGAATCTAATGCCTGATGATCTGAGGTGAAGCTGAGGCGGTGATGCTAGTGCTGGGGAGTGACTGCAAATATAGATCAAGCTTCACTCGCTTGCCTACCTCTCACCTCCTGCTGTGTGGCCCGGTTCTTAACAAGCCACAGACTGGTACCAGTCCACAGCCCAGGGGTTGGGACCCCTTCCTTTGTAATACTCTGTGAATGGCAATGTGAAACAAACTAGTAAAAGCTCTTGAGAAAAATATGCTAAATAACAGGCATGTGAGGACAGCCCAACTTTGAGAATCCATAAACCAAAATATAAAATTATCTTGGCTTTGAATGTACAATTAAGTGCTATTCCTGATGCTTTGCTGCATAACTGATGAGGCTGATAAGCAAACAAACAGACAAAAGAGCCAACTTAATTTCAAAACCTCAAATATCTCTAAGAGAAAAGATTGAAAATCAGAGCCAATATCAATTTTTTAAAAAACATTCATATGTATATGTATATACATATGTATGTATGTGAAGATATACACACACACATCGATCATGCATAAATCCCCTGGGAGTAGGTTGAAAAAGTCAGAAAAATTAATAGGCACAAAAAAGTAGAAAGCTAGAGATCAGAAATGCTGTAAAATCACAGTGAGGTGCTTACCAGGACACACAGTGATTTCCTCTGCAGAATCCTCTGACGTAAGGACTGAGCTTCTCTTATTGGTCAAAGCAGTGATGCTGAAAAAGAACCAAACCTCAAGTGAATTCCCAATAAAATAAACCAGAACACAGGACCAAAAGCAATGATAAGTTGTTCACAGAGCCACAGGTAATCTGATACCTTCTGTCCAATACTACAAAAGCACAACAAGGAAACAAAGAATCAGTAGTAAAAACTCCAGGCCAGAAACAGGGGAAATAAGTATGCTTACAACTTTGGTTCCAGTGAAATCACTAAATGAAAAGAACCCCTTTTTGGAGTCTTCATAAAGGAAGGCTGAGGGTAAGGACTATCTATGAATACCACAAAAGACAAAAACTCCACTCTGATATAAGGATGTCAAAGGTGTTTTATAGTCTCTATCTCAGCCTTCTGAATGAAGGCTAAAGATTTATAAACTCATAAAAGATACGGTGATTATCCTGACAACACATTAGCTTTTCCTGCACCTTGCAGCTGAATTTCCCCTTTATCTCAAGATGGGGATTTCGAAGCAACAAAAATAAGATACAATTCCAAACCGCCTACAGCAAAAATCTGCCCACACAGTGGCTCCCCTCATCAGACCTTCTGGTTTACCCTGCCTATTCATGGAACACAGTCTCTTCCTGACACAGGAACATGTGACTGAGGGATGTGAGCATCCAAGCTAAACCCCTCATGCTTCACAGAGCTTTACGATTAGTTTGATCAAGTATGCAAGAGGACCCAAATCCTCACATCAACCAAGAACTACAGAGAGGAGAAAATAACCACCAATTCATGATAAATAACTAAATCCTGATAGGAAACCACAAGTGATTTCTCTCTCTAAATAAAACATCTCATAGCATTTGTTATAAACTCAAGCCAGACATAGTTTACTTTGCATGTAACATTAGGGCTCTATTCAAAGGGTCCATCATGAAACAATTTGTTGACATTTATAAAATGGGCTAATCAATTTGAAGTCAAACCACATTGCCTGCAATTTCAACTCTCTCCTGGTGACAAAGCTTATAATCATTTATTAAAACCTACATCTGCTCTGCACAAGGCTCATTACAACAAAGCAGAGAGGCCTGCAGGAAGCAGAAGGTCTAATCCAGTTAAAACCACTTCCAAAACTATCTTAACAACAAGAAAATCAAACCGAAGCCATATTTTTAAGCTCAGGAAGAAATACTTAGTACTATTAACTTAACCAAAAGCCTAAGAACACCAACTAAATTATAGCAAATGGCAATCAGGCCTCAATTTCCATATGGGAGATGAAGGTCACTCAACATAAGATTAAGCTCTTGAGTAATCCCCAAAAATCAACTACTGGATGAAGTAATTAGAAGCCTGATGCAGTTAACAGTACAGTTTGTAACCAATCAACTACTACTATATATTGTTAAACTGAGAATACCTAAGAAGTAAACCCATCCATCGATCAATGATCCAGATTGAGGAAGTAATGCAAATACAATCATTTAAAAGGAAGATGTGATACAATCGGATTACAAGTGGCATAGGACAGGAAGTGATACAGGTTCTGTGTGGCCTGAATAATATGAAGGCTTCAAAGAAGAAGTTAAGTCTTAAGAGCAGACTTATAAAATGTATATGGTTTGGATATGTATATAAAATAAACGAGCAGAGGGAACAAAGGGGATAGGAGAACTAGAAGGACCATAAAAAAAATCAGTCTAGTCTTCAAACAGGCATAGGACCCTACCATAGTTAGAGAGTAGCATGATGTAACCACTTTTCAGGAATAGTGTAAAAGGGATTTGTGCCAAGATGGCTGAATTAGACAAGAAAAACCAAGATTTCTTCCACTTAAATATTCCAGGCTTCTATGAGATGCATATTTGAGAACTGGGTGATAATAATTTCTCCTAGTCTGTGTTTACAAAAGAGCTTAAAAATCCCTGGCAAGCTGTCCCCACACAGTTTCACTCATGTGGTTCATCTCTCTTATTCTGGCACCAGAGGAGAATTGAGACCTATAACAACATATAATCTTACCTTTGTGAGACAGGTACAGTGTTTCCCTCTTCAGAAGTTTCTTCAACAAATAGCCCCTGGGAAGACTGCAAAGAAATATGTAACATTCTAAGTATGCAGGCAAGGATGAACTAAATAAGTTTCTCTTCCTTCTTTTTAAAAAAATTAATTGTTCAACATTATCATCAGCAAGTAGCAATAAGAATAAAACACAACATTAAGTCAGTAAGTTTCAATAAAAAAGGAGCATATCCTGTGGAGTCAGAAGACTGAGACTTAAATAACAGATGAATCACCTATGAACTCTGTAATCTTGGGTAAATCATATCTGGATGTTTCTTTGTCTTAAAATGAGTATTAACAACTGCCTCACAGAATGTTATTGTGAGAATTAAACAAGATGTGGGATACACTTTGTAAAACTCAACAGCACTTTGCCTGAAATATTAATTGTTGAGTCAAATGAATTATGATTTCAGAAAAGCAGTTATAAAGCTTTTGTTGTGGAAGGAGAAAATATAAAGTCCAGTTTTCAATGGAAATATTGAGTTGGGAAAAACACTCCAATCTATGACTTTCTCTAGGCACACCCAAGTTATAATATAGAACATCCTAAAGGGAAAGTTATAAAAACTCCTTTTGCTACAAATCTGCCACTCTGATTTTGGTATCTGGCTACAGGGACATCTTTTAAGAAATGTAGCAAATAGGAACTGAATAAGGAAAAGATTATTTTCTTTGATTAATGGTAGAGCTGGTGCAAATGTCAACTCATTAAATGTCGGTGCACAAAGAAACAGAAAAAGCAGCTACTGCTGACACAAGTGGACTTCTGAGTAAGTGCCTGGGCTTCTTCCAATAGAAAAGCTTACTGGCTGAAATCTACAGGGTCTCCTAACAGGATATAAATAACCTCAACAAGTCAGGCGTCTCTCTACCACTCAGGTAAATGATGAAATATACTAAAAACCAGGAAGCCCTTCAATCAAAGGGATGATAAAACTGGACAATGATCAGGAATGTAGCTATTATAAAAAAAAAAACAGAGTTGAATAAAACTGTCCAAAGAACTAAAATACAACAGCAATAAATACTTCATCTATTTGAACTCAGCAGTGCCAAAACTTTCATTCCTAAAAAAAAAATCTCAAAAAAAAAAAAAAAAAAGTGAATACTGACATCTAGTGTCCATTTAATAGAATTTTACCTCCTTAGAATGACTTGCTAAATAAGCCTTGGGCTTCAGAAGTAATCAGGACACTAAATTTTAAGATATCTGCACCTCTATCTTAGGCTAAAGCAGGTCTCTCTATCTTTCCCAAAGTTTAAAAAAATAATAAGTATACACCTATTAATGCCAGGCTCATGCTAATCACTTACATGCATTATCTCCTTTAATCCTCACAAGAAACTTTTGAGGCAAAAACTATTAAATTATTTTAGAAATGAGAAAAGTAAAACTCTTGACAGGTTAAGTAATTTGCAGAAAATCAGAGTTGGTGAATAGTAGAACTGGGATTTGACTCCAAAATCCATGCTCTAACCGCTACTGTTAGGTTGTTTACTCAAATGATCTTCCCAACCACTTCAATATATCCCAAGAATGTCAGTCTTCATTTCAATAAATCATTTTTAATTTATAAACTTATACCTCAAGCATACTAGGAATGTAACCTGAAGGAAACTGTGGCCTAATCAAGACAAAACACTCTGTCTAAAGAAATAATGTTAATAGAAAAAGAATAGTTTGCAAAAAATTTAAAAAGAAAAACCAAAGATTCAGAATCAAGCAGTGTCTTCAATATCATGGCCTAGGAAGTTAAGGTGAACAGACACATCATCTGGTCACTACAAAAATGTCTTCTGTTGTCAAGCACTGGTAGCTTATCAAGTCTTCCCACAGACTAACTGAATCGTCCCTTAAAATTTCTATTTTCTGATTACTATTTCAGCCTTCCATATACCTCACTCTAGAAGGAGTTACAGTAAATGGTGGACCTGAGTACTAGGGTCATGGAAAACGTCTCTCTTCCATAATAAATTAATAAACTGTCATTTGGGGTACATGTCAGCTTGAAGTTTGGTTAGTCAAAGTCAGTTCTCACACCCCTACACAATTTGGTCATTTCTGGGAAACAAATTCCAGTATCTGAATTGAAAAACTAAGCATCAGACACTGAAAAGTAGTGACCACGTAGATATACTACCCCTCCACCTCCCTGCTGTACTGTCATCAAGATGACCTCTCCATCTGCACTGACAACTTCTCTATTATTTTGCTAATGCCAGAAACCAGTTATTGTCTAATTCTAAAGCTTTTATAACCTTCATATAGACTAAGCAATTTTCCCCAGGGTAAATGTTTTTCTGAGTCCCTATTTCTGGGACTGTCTTGCTATCTCAATACAACCAAGTCTCAAATGTGGGCAGCTCCAGCAAAGCTAAAATCGATATAAAATGTTTAATAAAACAACTTCTTTCTACCCACAGTTCCTGAAAGCAAAAGATCAAGAGGTGAAATTACAATCATTAACACCTTCATTATTTGCCTATAAAATTAGTAAGTCTGTCTGTTTTTTAAAGATACTATTCTGTGTTGGCAAGGATGCAATGAAGTAGGCATTCTCATACACTGCTGGAAGGAATAAAATTTGAGCAACCTTTCCGAAAAGCAATCTGGCAGTAAATAGCAGGTCTTTTTTTAATGTTCATAACTCTTGTAACCAAGAATTTTTCTGGTTCCCTATTCCTAAGGACACTACTCCTAAATAAAGTTTTATTTAGAAAGATGTTTATCACAACCAAAAATATCCAGCAATAAGAAAATAGTTAAAATATTATGGTAAACTCATAGGCCAGGACATTAGGTAGTCATTAAAAATGAAATCTATAAATAATTTTAACATTATAAGAAAATGTTTATAAAATGTTAACTTTAAAATGCAAAAATATAAAAATATCATCTAAAGCATATAAAAAAAGGTATAGAAAAAAATGAAGGAATACATCACTGGATGGTAGGACTATGGATGCTTACAATTTGATTCTTCAAACTTTTCAGTATTTTTCAATAGTTCTAAGAGATATCTAAAATTAATTTTAATGACTACACTGGATACTTACTAGGTTGTTGTCCAGTAAGTACCTAAGGACTGCCCCTCACCCCTCCCACTGCATTACACCAGTGGGCTCATTGCCATTTGTACAATTTGACACATAGCCCCTTCAGGCCACAGCCAACAGGGCTAGTAAGGGCTATTAACCCCAAATGGGCCATAAGTCCTTTCCCAGAAATTTGAAATTGGAACTAGAAGAGAGTAAATCTCCTGTGAACTGTATTCAGTGTTTTCTACCTACCACATGAAACAGAGAAGCAAAGGAGATAGTATACAGGGAGAAAAATGAAGGAGATACAATACGGCATTGAGATACGGAAAAATTACAGATGGTTTTCTAGACCCAGTACCTTCTCCAGGCTTGGTTACCATCCTGTTCTAGAATTTATGAGGCACTCTGTTTCCTTATGATAAAGTCCTCTTTTTAATTAAGCTAACTTGATTTGGTTTGTTGTAGCCAAACAGCACCAATTTAACAATACTATTTGCAGTATTTGGTGGCCTGTCCATGAAGTAAGAAAACTTCAAAACAGCCAGCCACTAGGTTCTGACCATGTCCAAGCTATTCCAAAGGCACTGCTTTCAAACCTTGGAACTTGACACAAGTCTATGCTCTAGAACTCAATCCTGGTATCTTTCAAGCTAACGACATGAATTACAATAAGTCATGTGTTCACTCTGTGGAGTTAATTTATATTTTTAAGGGGAAGCATCTCTAAATTGCAAGAACTAAGAAACAACACATGTTATCACAAGCATAACTTAACTTTCCTTTGGAAAAGAGGCAAGTCACTAGAATTGTTAAGAAAACTGCTTTCTCTCCCTATACAACAATTTTTCCATAATGTGGATGAAGAAGGATCCTAGGGAAGAAGATCCCCATAGGTACGCTGAATGACCAACCTCCTGGTCCCCAAGAGCGAACTACCATTTACTGAGTGTCCTAAGTATTATACTAGGCATTTTATATAATTCACTTTAATCATTAAAACTATTCAAAGATTATGACTTTCTATTTTACAGACGTAAAAACTGAGACTCAGAGGTTAAATAGCTTGCTCAAATGTATAGTTACAAACACAAAAAAGTCAAAATTCCAACTCCAAATTCATGCTTTCTATACTATGCTATGCAATTTCTCATGGCTACCATTTCTTAAACCCTTATCATAGAACAGGATAACAGCAAAACAAAGCCAAAAATTGAGAATTCAATAACAGAAACAGCCAACAAAAAAGTATTGTCATAAAACAGAATATTCTTTGTATTTATAAAGAGTTTGAAATGATATGATTGTTTTTTTAGTATTCAGAGAGAAAAACTGAATATAAGCTTTCATATATAATATAGGCTAGGTATGTCAGAAAAAGACTAAAAAGGCAACCTAAATGTCCCCAAACAAGGGACTATTTTCAGTCAATTACAAAAAATCACAAGCAAAATCAGAAATCAACCATTATGTGCGAGAAAAAATAAACTGGAAAATTATCTGTACTTCCTATCACAAAGGACTACTTCTAATACACAAAGAATGCCTAACAAACTAAGAAAAAGTGTTTAAAAAGAAAAATGCGCATAATAAAGAAAAGGAAATACAAATAAGTCTCAACTACACACATAAGAAATATGCAAATTAAGACTGCACTGAGATAATACTTTTCATCTCTCAGATTAGCAAAGATCAAGAAGTCCTGATAATACTGTATTGGTATGGGTATGGAAAAGCTTGTACTTATACACTGCAGTGAATATAAATTTATACCACCTCACTGGAAGGCAATTTGACAATGGCTAACAAAACTGAAAATGCATATATACTTTGATCCATCAATTACATCTACAACAAATTATTCTACAAATATCTCCCATGTGAATGAAACATCTTCTATATAAGAATAATCACTGCAGTAGTGTAATAGTAAAATATTGGATATAACCTAAATATCCGCCAATAGAAGCACTGGATAAAATAAACTCATATAGTCTTCCAAAAAAAAATTATTAATATTGTTATGTAATGATCTCAGAGTTACTAAATGAAAAAAGCAAGGTGCAGAATAATGTGTAGAGTATGCTGAGGTCTATGTAAAAGAAGTTGCTTGCACTACATAAAATATCTTGGAAGGATACACTAGAAACTAGTAATAAAGGTTGACTCCAGGGATTAGAACTGGTTAGCTGTGGAGTGGGATAGGAGACAGACTTTGTATCTTTTTGAGTTTTGAGCCATGTGAACATTATTATACATTTAAAAACTTTTTAGAATAAAAATTTTAAAACAAAAAATAAATTATGGCACATCTATATGATATAGAATGTTTTTAAGAATAGTTAATAAATCGGAAAAGATCTAAGGTAAACTATTAAGTGGGGGGAAGGAACAAAGCTTATACAGAATAGTCTTCATTTTGTTAAAAAATTAAAAAGAAAAAAATATTTTTATATGCATAGAAATGATTGTCTCTTGGTGCTGAGATTATGGGTAATTTTTTCTTCTTTACCCTCTTCTGTACTTTCCTAATTTTCTATAGTGAGCATGTATTGTTAAAAATAAGGGAAGACCACGAAAAGAACAAATAGCTAAAATCCTTGTTTAATCTGTGAATAAATCATCCTTAATCACAGCATCACTGGCCCTTACCTGACCATGACTGGTTGTTGGTTCTTCCTCCAACAAAAGTTTCTCTTTCAAGCTTTTAATTGGGCTTTCTTGGAAATCCTTGATTTTTGAGTGCCAGACAGATGCCCTAGACTCCTGCCTCTCCTCCTCTTTGTCTTCATCTCCCATATCTTCTGAGATGCCTTCATTTTTTTCACTAGCCTGATCTCCTTGGCCACATTCATTCTGGATCAGAGAAGGAGGTCTAGGTAACACTGGTTCCCCAAACCCTTTTTTCTTAAAGAGCTGCCTTTGAGCCATTTTCAGGCTCTTTTGATAAACCTCCAACTGGCAGAGAATGACCTTGGTATATTGGTTAGGGTCCACTCCAGCAGGGCAGAATGGAATACCCCAGAAATAGTGCACAGTGCCCCCACTGTCCTGGAGACCTTTGGCATCTACTGAGGTAGGCAGACAGTGCCTAGATGTGTCCCCCCTACCCTGGGCAGCTTCATGAAAAACACAACCCCTCCCAGTACTTTCCTGTGGCTTCCCACACTGTGTGTGCTCAGCCAAGTGGCCAGTACATCTGTCAAAACATTTAACGTTCTCATTCTCAAACACTGGCTGGCTTGACTGGTCCCAGCTTCCTGAGCTGCCAGAGACCGGCTCCTCTTCAGTGTTTTCAGTGTGGTCCCAAGGCTCCTCTCTTTCCTCAGCCTCGTTTCCCTGACTGATATATGAGCCTTTAAACAGTGATGGAGGTACCAGCTGCCATGTGCCTGTAGGTATTTGAGAAAAAGTAGGGCTAAGGACAAACTGTTTTTTTATTAAGAGGGCTTGGTAAGTTCTCACTTACCAAGAATTATATAATGTGGGTAAAAAAAGAAAAGGCTCTTCTTTGGGTTTAACCAAATGTTGGCTTTTCCTTGGAGATAAAAGTATTCTAGATATTAGTGAGATCTCAACTACTTTCTGATTATATTTCTTTAATAACACCAAAGGGATTTGGGGAATTTCTATATATCTATTCTTAGTATGAGATCCCTGTGATATGGTTATACTTGATGAGTGCAAGGAGTCAGAACAGGGAGACATGCCTTCAGTGATCCCAGAGTCTGTGGTTTTCTCTTGGTGGGACTGTGAAGATGGTCCAGTGGACAGAGGTCGAGATCTGGTAGCAGAAGCATCAGAAGGCCGGCAACTCTGAAACAAGTGATCCCACACCAGACCAGGTTTATTATTAAAATAACTATACATGAAGGGTCACGGGAAGGACAAAAAGGAAAGGCCACTGTCCCTGAGAGATTCTCCTTCTTTAAAATGTAGATGCTCTATTCAAATGAATTCTACAATGTGTACTGAATGCCTACTATTTGTAAAGTGCTGTACTAGACCACTATACTAAACCCTTTTCTAATATAGAGAAGTAGATGGCATAAACGGCTCAGGACCTGCAACTGACAAATATCCTTCACATTTAAAACAACTTTAATTATACATATTCAAATCACAATTTAACATTATTTGAAAAAATTTAAACTACCCATTCTTTCTCTCCATAACCCACCTCTGGTTCTCATTCCCTTTGCTCTCCCCATTAAACCGGGGGGGTAAGCACCTTATCTTGCCCCTTTTGGTTTCTTGGTAATGGTAACTCTTTCCAGAAGCTGCCAACTACAATGTCTCTCTTAAGCCATGGACTGAAAACCTGTAAGGTGGAAGAAAACTCTTTCATATAGAATTAACAAAAACATTTCAAATTGGGTTCACCAACAATTCAACATAGGCTCTGAAAATTACTATGGGAAATATTAGTTGAAAACCCTATGAACTATTACAGCTAGTTTCTGATGCAATCATAACACCACAGAAGTAAAAGAATACTGCTTATCACACCTCACAAACTTTTCAACACAGCATATTTACATTCAGGCTTTCTGCAATGGCTTTCCTCAAGAGCTCCTCTTCTTCCTCCTCCTGGCTGTTCACCTCCCTAGCTTCCTGCTCACTCATTTTGAGAGCCAGAGCAAACTGTTCTTCTTCTGTCATTTCTGTAAGAGGATAGAGAAAGAGAAGGGAGGGACACCACAAACATTGAGTAAGCATAGAGGCAAGGAAAAGAATTATTAAACTTTTCAAGTGAAGATACTACAGACCATTTAGTACAAGTTTATAATCTTATAAATGTGGAAAGCCCCAAAAGGTAAGGTGCTGGCCAAGATCAGTATCAGAAGTTACAAGAATCCTGGGTTAACTAGGCTGTGAGCTCCCGTGAAGGCAGTTTTTGCCTATTTTGTCACTATTGTATCTCCAACAACTAACAGAGTGCCTGGCACCTGGTAGATACTCAAATATTTGGTGAATGAATAAATAGAGGCACAGACTTCCACTCCAGGGCTTTTTGCTACATATCACACTGCTTTATGCGCAACACCTAACCAGAATATTTTTATTCATCAGAATTCTCTTATTTACCCAGTCGAAAAAACCATCCCTACTGACCAGAATGTGATACTATTTCCCATTAAAAGTAATGAGGGTACCTTGGAGAAATGACTGATTCTAAGTCTAAAACTAGAAATGTGGAAGATGAGCTAGAATATCTCACATATGCGTGAGCAAAGAAATCTATCAGACACTACTAGGATGATATCAAAAGAACTTAAGAGCCAATTTAAAAGGTTCTCGCTGGCCAAAAATGGAACTGCAACATCAATAAAAATAAAGAATGCAGTAAATTAAATGTTTGAACCTATGTATTCATAATGATACTTTTTTAGAAAACTGGTCATTGTTGAAGAATGTTAGTGAATCAGTCATTCTGAAAACTGTTAAAAGAATAGAGAATCAAAAAAAAAATAGAGAGAATCAAGCTTTTGTCCTACCCTTCCAACACAAAATATACTACTGGGTAATCAAATAGATAAAGAAAAGTTTCTTTTTCAAGAATCATTCCAGCTAATAAAAATATAAAAGAAATGACAGAATATTGCCATTTTGTGCAATGTCTATGGAGAGAATTTTGGCAATGTCTAAAAAACTACATATATGACCTTGCAATCCCAATTCTAGCAATTTACTCTAAAGATGCTTCCAATTAAAAGAAACATAAATATGCACTACATTTTTCATTGCGGTATAGCTTGAATTTGTAAAACACTGGAATCTATTTAATGACCTACATAGGACATTTGCTTGAACAAACTCTGTAAAAAAAAAAAAAAAAAAAGAGTAAGAAATATACCTATAGACCAGAAATAAATGATTTCAACAAAACAATGTTAAGTTAAAATACAGCAAAGCACAAAAGAGTAGGTACATATAGTATGCTACCTTTTGTGTAAGAAAGGAGAAATTTTTTTAAATACATATACCTATTTATTTTTGCAAAGAGTGACACAAGCAGGATAAGTCAGAAACTAAACCAAGTGGTTACCTACAGGTAGTTGGAAACAAGGACTATACCTTTCTGTATATCTCTGAGACTTAAAGAATCATGTAAATGTTATACATATTTTTAAACAGTAAAATAAAAATCAATAAGGATGAGGGATCCCTAAAACTGAATCCAAGCAGGAAAAAAGTGTACTCAACTGAATTTAAAATAACCTTGATGCCAAAGAAAACATCAAAATTTGTGGGATGCACCTAATGCAATGTTTACAGGGAAATATATTGCTTTATATGATTATGCTAGGAAAGTTTCAAATCAGTGATCCAAGTCTCCCACTTTAAGAAGCTATAAAATAAAGAGTGAAATTAACTCAAAGTAAAAAGAAATATAAAGAGCAGAAATCAACAAAATAGATGACATACAAAGAGAAAAAAAAAAAACAAAAAAAAATTGGTTCTATGCAAAGGTCAATAAAATTTATAAAGCTCTAACTAAATTTAACAAGGAAAAAACAAACAAACATCAGAAATAAAAGAAAAGGTACATCACTACAGATTCTACATTCATGAAAAAAATAATAAGGAAAGAATGTGGACAGCTTAATGCCAATAAATTTGACATCTTGGATCATATATTCTCAATAGGGGTGATTATGAACCCTAAGTAGGCAAGAATTGGTTCCTGGAGGTCAAAAAAAATCTTACTCTCTTTACATATAAAACACAGATATATAATCAGAGCATAAACAGGATATATAGCATTACCTGTTGTATTAAAAGTTCATGAGATGGCTGGGGAAAAGAAGTCTAAAAAGGATCCTTTGGGGAACAACAATGAAATAAGGATTGAGAAACACTGACTTAGCTGAAATAACCCCCCCCCCAAAATCACTGAAAAACACAAATTATATGAAAACTGATACAAGAAAGAAAAAAATCTGAATAGTCTTGTATCTATTAAAGATATTGAATTTGTAATTGAAAATTTTTCCATAAAGAAAATCCCAGGGCCATCAGTCATTCATCACTGGTGAATTCTATAAAAAAAATTTTTTTTAAATATCAAACTAATTCAGAAAATAAAAGACTAGTTCTCCATAAATTGATTTATAGATTCAACACAATCTCAATAAAAATCTCAACAAGCTTGTTTAATGAAACACAAGAGAAAATTCAGAAATAAATTCAGAGTGATTTTCAATTGATTTTCAACAAGAGAAAGCCAGGCTTTCAACAAATAGTGCTAGAACTGGATACCTAATAATTAAAAAATTAATTTTAAAACCCTTACCTCACAATATATATAAAAATTAACTCAAAATGGAGCATATATTTAAATGTAAAAGCGAAAACTATAAAAGTTCTAAGAAAAAACAGGCGAAAATCTTTATAACCTTGGGGTAAGTCAAAGATTGCTTAGACAAGATCTAGAAAGAAAAAAAGCATGAAAGCAAAAAAAAAAAAAAAACAAAGAAAAAGAAAGAAAAAACTAACCAAAATTTGAAACTTCTCTTTGTTAAGAAAATAAAAAGATTAAGCCATAAACGGGAGAACATATTCACAATATATATAATCTGATAAGGACTTGCCAGAATATATAAAGAAATCCTATAATTTGACAAAAAAAACAAGCAATCTAATTTTTAAAATAATGAGCAAGGGATTTGAACAGATACTTCACAAAAGAAAATATCAGAATGACAGTAAGCACATGAAAAGATCGTTAGTCATCAAGAAAATGCAAGTTATGAGATACCACTATGTACTACTAGACTAGCTAAAATGAAAAAGATCGACATTCCTAACAAAGCCATTACATCATAAAGAAAAACTGATTACATCCTTTATGTTCAATTTAAGAGAACCAAAAACCATGTAATACAAAAGTAAGTCTGAGTTCTTTGTTTTACTCTGCTTTTCAAAACATCCTATTCTCTAAAGGTCTGGAGAGATGAGGCTTTGCTACATTAACTAAAGTATTCTCCAGACTCTGCCCTCTTGCCCCACCATTAAAGCAAGAGCTTGAACTCAGTAACACTGCGTGATTCTGTTTATTACTACATAGGAAGCTCAAGAGTCAGATTGCCTGGAGTTAAAGCTTAAAGTTTGAATATGCCTCCTTAGTTGTCCAATCTTGAGCAGCTTACTTAACCTCTGGTACCTAGATACCAGTACTGGTCTGATAATCTCTCTCCCCGTTTTTAGTCTGCTTCTTTTAATCTGCTGTGGACATACATGTAGAATAAATACACTCTTCACTTGAAGAATTCTCACGTACATATCACGATTTTGTAAAACCTGTTTTAATTCACACACATAAAATCGAGGTAATAATACTTAAGGCTGTTATGAGGATCAAATAATACATGTAAAACACTTTGAATATTACTTGGCACATAACAAGTGCCCCATAATTAATCATTGCTATTAATAATTGTTTGTTGTTATATATTTAAAGAAATCCAAAACTTTAATTCAGATTATCTAACTCATGCATAGTTTACTGACAGCACACAGCCACATAAGTTGACAAAGCCACCATTACAAATTTATTTTAACCACTCATAATTAAATCAGAATTAAATCAAAGGATATTCACATTCACTAATTAATTTTTTGAAATAATTTTTTTATATTTTAATTACAGTTGGCATACATTATTCAGTCTCAAGGTGGGCTCTTCTGCATATCCCCAGCTATATGTTCAGCTATATACTTCAGGCGACTCCCACTTATGGCTGTTATGTAGTTTAGTTACAATTTTGACGTGGTTGTGAGAGGAGGCAAGCACAGCGTTTACCTACTCTGCCATCTTGACTGAAAGCTTCTCTTATTTTCACATATCAACCAAGATCTGAGACTAAAGTCCAATAAACACCATGGTTAACTAAAACATTTTACCTGACCTCTCTACTATATAAGAATCCAACGATGAGAAGAAAGGAGAAAACAAACTGTAATCTCACCTGGGAGCATGCTCCCTTAAGGAAAATGTCAGCAAGTATCAACCTTAGAATCTCCCACTCAATTGGCTCGACTCAACTTATCAAATGATTCTGCTAAGCTAAACACAAAGAGTGTACAAGTTGTGTGAAGCTGATTACACAGGTCATAATTTATTGATGATTAACATCTCCTAACATTCAGGTTAGCCTCCCACTGAGATGTGCAAACAGACTGTTAACAATCCAGAGCACAAAACTAGATAGTATACGTCAAAAGAACCTATATAATTTTTGAGTATTTAAAATGGCTGAAAGAGAACATTTCATTTAACAAAAAAATAAACAAGATAAGTTATTTTCCCACCCAAACCTTTTCCTAAGAATTTTCTCTTCTAAAACAGATACAGCTCTGCAACTCTGGTAAAGCTGATGTACCTATATATTGCCAGCTACAATGTAATTTTATAAAACATCTTTGAAACCAATAAGGCACTCTGTCATAACCCTTATAGATGTACATTGTGATACCACTTCTTGGAATTTACCCTAAGCAATCAGTGAAAAGAAGCACTATATACAAAAAGACGTACACTACGCTATTATCTATGAGAACACTGACTTCGATGCCTAAAGCAAGGTGATAGTTAATGGCATGTTAACTCAAGAAACTCTGAACTTAATCATAAAGACATATAAAAATGATAAAGTGTGTAAAAGCCATATGAACCCATAATGGAGACTACACACCACTTTCTGGTTCTACATGTAAAGAACTTAGAAGTCGCCACTCTATCCTAACAATAAGTATAAAGCTGAACAGACTGAAAAGTCAACTGTACTTGACCCCTGAGAGGGGAGGACCCAGGATAAACTGCTGCCCCCAAGATGGAGAGAGAGGGGAATACAGGGAGTTATGGCTTATCTGAGCAGCGATTCAATTGTGGCAAATGCCACAGAAACCAGTGCCAGGGTAGGAAAACCTAAACTGTAACAAAAATGACTGGAGGCTCAGTGTGGGCAAATCTAAGAGCTAAAACCACCAGGGGAATTCAGTTATAGGGGAACTCAGTTATAGGGGACTCCCACACATTTGTGAATTTTACCTCTAAGAGCTCAACCAGGTTCTCACAATAAATATGAGGAAAAATCCTCGAGCATCCCATGGGGGGAAGGGAAGGAAAATATTTTTGAAATATGCCAGAGTACTCTGTTCTTTTTAACAAGGCCTCCCTTAGGAGAAACTAGTTAACCAGAGCCTAAACTGATCAGAGTCTAACTGACCTGGAAAAAGGGAAATTCCAAACTCCAACCTACTGTAGCTAACCTGTCCCACTCTTTATAAAAGACAGTAAAACAAAAATTGAGAAACACTTGTGAAGTTCACAGTCCAAAGGCACAGGCTTACTGAAAGACTGAGACCTAATCATAGAACTATCAAATGCTTAACCTACCCCACCACACTTTATCAGAATATTACTAACAGCCCTATTTACAGTAGTTTACCCAGTACATCATGTCTCTCTATCAAGAAAAAATTACAAGACATTTAGTAAGACAAAAAAACACAATTTGTAGAGACAGAGTAAGCATCAGAACCATACATGGCAGAGATGTTGAAATTATCAGACTGGGAATTTAAAACAACTGTGATTAATAGGCTAAGGGCTCTAATGGATAAAGTAGATAGCATGCAAGAACAGATGGGGAATATAAACAGAGATGGAAATTCTATGAAAGAACCAAAAAAAAAAAAAAAAAAGCTAGAGATCAAAAACACTGTAACAGAAATGAATGTCTTTGATTAGTAGACAGAAGACAACTGAGAAAAGAACCTGAGCTTGAGGATATAGTAATAGAAATTTCCAAAACTAAAAATTAAGAGAACGAAGACTGAAAAGAATAAAACGAACTATCTAAGGTCTGTCTGTAGGACAACTACAAAAGGAGTAGCAAACATGTAATGAAATTACCAGAAGGAAAAGAGAGAAAAGAGCAAAAGCAGTATGTGAAACAATGATTCAGAATTTCCCCCAAATAAATGTCAAATACCAATCCATAGATCCAGGAAGCTCAGAAACACAAAACAGGAAAGATACAAGATATAAACAAACAAACAAACCTACATCTAGGCATATCATTTTCAAACTAAAGAAAATCTAATATAAAAAACTCTGAAAATAACCATAGAAACATCTTACCTAAAGAGAAACAAAGACAAGAGTTACATCTGACTTCACAGAAACCATGCAAGTAAGATAGAGTGGAGAGAAGTATTTACTTATTGAGTCATCATTTAGTTAGTTCTTCCTTGATTGAGTTCCTCAAAGTAGAATTTATCCCGGGAATGCAAGGCTGATTTAAACATATGAAAATCAGTTAATAGCACAAATCAAGAGAATAAAAGACAAAACTCATATGATGATCTCAACACAGAAAAAGTATTTGACAAAATTCAACATCTCTTCATGATAAACATTTCTTAAATGGTTAAAATAGTATATTTTATGTTACCTGTACTTTACCACAATAAAAATATTTTTAATAGACATTTCTCCAAAAATATACGAATGGCCAATAGGAACATGAAAAGATACTCAGCATCATTAGCCATTAGAAAAATGCAAATCACAATCATGATGAGATACTGCTACACACCCACTAGCATGGCCATAATAAAAAAAAAAAAGAAGTTTTGGCAAGGATGTGGAAGAATTGGAACCCTCATATGACAATGATGGAAATGTAAATTGGTGTGGCCACTTTAGAAAAGTCTGGCAGTTTCTCAAATGATTAAATATTGAGTTACCATACAAACCAGGAATCCTACACCTAAGTATATACACCTAAGAGAATAAAAATCAATGTCTACACAAAAACATGAATGTTTATAGCAACTTTGGTCATAGTAGCGAGAGTAGAAACAACTCAAATGTACATCATATGATAAACGAATAAACAAAATGTGGTACAGCAATACAATGGGATATTATGTGACAATAAAGAAATGAATTACTGATACATACCAAAACATAGATAAACCTGAAAATATTAGACTAAGTGAAAAAAGCCAGTCACAAAAAAAAAAAAAAACACATAAGATTCCATTTATATGGGATGTCCATAATAGATAAATCTATGGAAACAAAAAACAGATTTAGTAGTTGCTTAGGGTTGGGAAGGATGAGGGCTTTGGGTGACTAGTAAGTGTATAGAGTTTCTTTTTGGGGAGATGAAAATGTTCTGGAATTAAGACTCTGATGATGGTGGCATGACACTGTTAATATACTAAAAAATCAATATACATTTTAAATGATAAATGTATGATGAGTCAATTATATGGTATGTGAGTCATACCTCAGTAGTAAAGCAATTACTATAAAAATGAAAAAATAAAGACTTTCTTAAACAAAAATAGAGAATTGGCAACTTGTATACATTGTAAGAAGTGATACAGGAAGCTCTTCCAGCAGAAAAAAATGTGACACAGGACAGAAACTAGGATCTATGCAAAGAAATAGCCATTGAGATGGCACAAAGTATGCAATTCTTTATCTTTTATCTCCATTGCTCTAAAAAGGGGTCCCCAGTGCCCGGGCTGTAGACCAGTATGGGTCCATGACCTGTTAGGAACTGGGCCACACAGCATGAACAAGCAAAGCTTTATTAGTATTTGCAGGACTAGCAATACCACCTCAACTCCATCTGAGATCATCAGGCATTAGATTCTCACAGGAGCACCAGTCCCTGGTGCCACAAAGGTTGGGTGGGGATCGATGCTCTAAAAGACAATTATCTAAAGCAAAAGAGTATCCATGTATTGTGTTTACAACATACGTAAAAGTAACATATATGGCAAAAATAACACAAAGGAGGGAAGAAAGGAACTGAGAGTATACTGTTAGTCTTTACACTACACATGAAGCAATTAACAGTATTTGAAGGTGACTGTGATTAAGTATGTGTATTGTAAAGTTTAGGGCAACCACTAAACATTTTTTAAAAGACATATAAATAGAAGTGAAATGGAATCAAAACAGTACTCAACAGATAAAAAACGAACAGAAAAAGAAACAGTTGGAACAAATAAACAGCTTTTAAAATGGTAGCTTTTAATACAATCACATCAGTAATTACATCAAATATAAATGTAGAAGACAGAAGCCGTCAGATTAGATAAAAAGATAAAAAGGACTGTCAAACTGGATAAAAAAGCATGACACAACTAAACAAACAAGTAAAACCCAATTTACTATAAAGATCCAGATTTACCAACCAGACAACTATTGACAGTTTAATCAATGGTGGCAAAAACTTAATTATGAATTGATAAAGATCATCACATCTCAAAAAGTAACAATTACCAATAATTCTCAAGTCTAAAAGTAACTTGAGTACATTCAACAGATCTAACCATAGTGACAGCCACCTCTAGATATAATTCAGTGATTTAACAACAAAGAGCTATTTATGATTAATTTTACAAGGCTGAGAATTATACCTTAAATCACCGAAATTCAAATTAACAGTGAAAAAATGGCTTGTTTATCTTCAAACAACTGTTGTAATAATTTCAACTAGTTATCATCATACTCACTTTTTGAAAAGTTCACTGAAATATCTGAACATTCACATATTAAAATGCAAAAGTATAATAATTAGCCCCCACGCCCCATCCAGACAACTCGCTCAGGTACCAGGAGCTGTGCCTCAACCCACTCCCTCCACCCTTCACATTCCTGCCTACATGACACTGCAAGCAGTGTGGAATAAGCCTATGCCTGTAGAATACCACAGGTTTCTGTGTCCATCATGCCTTGACTGCAACCCTGGGGGCTAAGGGTGGGTGCTGTCCAGAAGCTGGGCACCGGCCCCTCTCTGCTCTTGGTGTATAAATTCACAGATAAACATTAATGAGTAACAACAAAAAATTTGACTGGAAGAATACGGAACAGCAGTTTTGCACAGAAAGCTTTGGGAAATGTGGTTTACTATTCTTCCTGAAGTTGGAACAAAATTGAACAAGATAAGTTTGGTGCTTTGGAAAATGTGAAACCTATTAGTGAACTCTTATTTTCCTCTATCAGAAGTAACTGAAATTAATTAAGCTCTTGCATAAAATCCAGGACTTGTCAACAATTCTTGTTATGAAGACAGATGACTGATCAAAATGATACTGAGTAACCTCTCAGAACTAGATAAACTAAGGAATGAAGAAGCATGTGAGAAATACATAAACTCCACTGAGAGGTGAAAATGGAACTCCCATAAATAAACTAGTATAAAACAACTTTAAATAAATAAATGTCTTTTAATTAACAAAGAGAAAGCAAAACCTCCAACAAAGGATTTTTGTAATACTGTAATTTATACTGATAAATATATATTTGGTCTTTGTCCCCTGGCATAGAGCTCCTAAAAATCTGAGAATTTCCTTAGTAAAAAGAGCAATAAAGGTGTCTTTTGTTATCCATAACAAATTCCTCTCCATCACTCCTGAATCTATGTTAATGAGCTTACTTTTAGAAAGCCCCCCAAAATGGAGGCTGGTTGCCAGGGGAACCAACTGCCTCGATTAGAGGTTTGGAATTTTTAGCACCACTCCCATCCTCCAGGGAGGTGAGAGGGCCTGACTAGAGGTTGGATTAACCACCAATGACCAAGGATTTACTCAACCATTCCTGCATAATGAAGCCTCCATAAAAATCCTTGAACTACAGGGTCTGAAGAGCTTCCAGATTGATGAACATGTGGAGGTACTGAGAGGGTGGCACACCTGGAGAGGGCATGAAAGCTCCGCACCCTTTTCCCCAATCTTGCCCTATGCACCTTTTCCATGTGGCTGTTTCTGAGTCACATCCTTTATTTAAAAACAAAAACAAACAGTCATCCAGTAAGTAAATTGTTTCCCTGAGTTCTATAAGCCATTCTAGTAAATTAATCAAACTCAAATAGGAATTCACAAGAATCTCTAATTTAAAAGTAGTCGGTCAGAAGTACAAGTAACAACCTGGACTTGCAATTGGTGTGTGATGCAGAGGTAGCTCTGTGAGAATGAGTCCTTCACCTAGGAGAGCTTACACTGACTCAATTCTAGGGTCAGAATTGTGTTAAATTGTAGGACACCCAGTCTTTGCCTGCCAGAGTTGCAGATTTCTTGGTGTTGGGGGAAAACTCTACACATTTGATGAATGGGAGTAGAGGAAACACAGAAGAGTTTTTTCCTTACAATTTTATTAAGTGACTTTCTAACTGAGCTGAATTATCTGCATTTTCTGATAAGGAAACAGAGGTAGGCTGAAAGCAGTGACCTAAGGTCTACATAGTAACGATTGAAGCAAGGATTCAAATCCAAGTGTGCCTAACTCTGAAGGTCACATTTTAAATTTTAACACTCTGCCTCTTATAAGTCAATTGTATAAGCTATAAGTACTTTTAACTCCTAAAAATTTAAATGGGATCCAAAATAAACAGGAAGTACATACATCTTTATTCAGAGAAATCTCTTCTTAATGAAGAAACTAATGTCAATTCTATGACTGTTGCAATTTCTAAACCATACTCAACACAAAAATGAAAACATACGTGCAATTTTTCGCTTAGCCAAACACTTGGCTCTATTTGACTGTTCTGTCTTCGTTTTCTGCAATCCATTCTCCTCCTTTGGTTCCTGTTGCAAAACAAGAAATATGATCAGGATGGCTACCATTAAAAGTAGTACTCTCAATCTCCCCTACAGCTAAGAGACCACTGAGCCTCTGAACAATCAGTGGTTATAAATATTCACAGAAAAAAATCAGTAAAATATCCTTTACAGCAGCAAAAAAAAAAAAAAAAAAAAAAAAAAAAAAAAAAAAAGGTGTAGCTCTGAAACCAAAAATATAAAAATAAAAATTCATAATGTATTCTCATTATTATCTGTATATACATGCTCATGTAAAAAATTGGTCCATCTGCAAAATAGCAGTAAGCATGTACCCAAGTTCAGGGAAAAAAGTTTAATTCAAGATTTAAAAATCAGTAATGTTTTAACTCAGTGCATATTCATTTATTTTAAATCAGGACTTTAAAAAGCAACAGAACTGGGGGAAATTAAGCAAGATATTTGTCAGATAAAGGGCTAATTTTCCTTATAGTCATGCACTGCATAAAGGCATTTGGTCAACAGCAGACCACATACGACAGTGGTACTGTAAAATTATAATAGAGTTGAAATATTCCTATTGCTGAGTGACATCGTAGCCATCATAATGTCATACACAACATATAACATGTTAGTAATAATGCTGTAAACAAATCTACTGTACTGTCAGTCATATAAAAGCATAGTACATACAAATGTGTACAGTACAAAATACTTGATACCAATAATAAAGGACTATGTTACTGGTTTATGTATTTACTGTACTTTTTATCGTTATTTTAGAGTGTACTCATTCTATTAAAAAAAAGTCTGCCATATGCTACGTTAACACAGCCTCACACATCTTATGTTTACCATATCTCTTGTTTGCATTACTTTCTCTAATGCTTGATTAATCTTGCTGTTTTATACAGAAATGTGCTATATAGGTTTGTAGCCCAGGAGCAATAAGCTAAACCATATAGCCTAGATATGTAGTAGACTTTACCATCTAGGTTTGTCTAAGTACATTCTATGATGTTAACATAACAATGCATTTCTCAGAATGTATTCTGTCATTATTGGTGCATGACTATAGAGGAAGAGCTCTTACAAATCAATAAAAAGACCAATATTTAGCCTCTTTCCATAGGAAAGAACATAGTAAGATACTTCATAAAAAAACATATGCAAAGGGCTCATACACAGAAAGATGCTAAACTTTAGGAAATGCAAATCAAAACAATTATATAGATATAACTTTATTTTACCTATGCTAGTAGTAAAAAAGATGTTTTACAAAACACTTACTATGGAGAAACAGGTACTCTCATATCACTGACGAGATGAAATGGATGCAATATGTTTAAAGGGCAAACTGGCAATAACCTTTAAAATCATAAATATACAAGACTCTTTGTGCAGCAATATACTCCTAGGAATTTATTCTACAGATACATTCACACATTAGCACAAAGGTGTGTGCACAATCATGTTCAGGGTAGAATGGTTTGTCATTTTTTTAAAAGACAAACAACCTCAACCAATGTTACTCTATGTATGATCTACAGATGGGTAACAATCAGCAGACTGCTTGTTGTTGGTCTGCAACACAATAAGCACAGAAATTGAAAAGAAGCATTAAAACACTTTTACAGAAATCTGACATTGCTACAACATCCATGTACATAAGAGGACTTCCATGGTGAAAATTGAAGACTAGTCATTTGAAAAAGGACCAAATTATAATATGCAATATTTTAAGCTTAGTTATTTATTAAAATCCAAAGTATAAAAAATATCTGAGAAAATGTAGATATTTACTTATAAATTATATTAACTAAAATTATAAATTCAACCAAGATTATTTTTTAATTTTTTTAATTTAAAGTATACAGTACATTGGTTAGATATCTATATAGTTCATAAAATGATCCCCCCAATTGCTCCCTCCCTCCCCTGACCCTCCACCTAGCCAACGTATTAATGCTAACTGCGTTCCCTATGCCATGCTCCCTCATCCCCGTGACCATCCATCAGCTACTAATTTGTACTTCTTTAGCCCTTACCCCATTCTCCCAGCCCCCCAAACTCCCCTCCCC